>QXTE01000008.1:9929702-10349887 GCA_003942145.1 Platysternon megacephalum | reverse complement strand
GGGGGGGGGGGGGGGGGGGGGGGGGGGGGGGACGGGACAATGGCGCTGAGGTTTGCGCGTTTGGCTAGCAGGGATCTTCCCTGATACCAGCCACGCGGTGGGGGGAGGGGTAAACCGATCATCCCACAGAATTGGATGGGGGAGTTTGTTTGGTTTCTGCATGGATCTTCCCTGATACCAGCCACATGGTGGAGGGAGGGGTAAAGCGATCATCCCACAGAATTGGATGGGTGGTGGTGGGGGTTTATTTTCTTTTCTGCTGCTGCACGGTAACAGGAAAACCGCAGCACTTAATGGGCTTTGCTTGCTATGGGAAAGGAGGGCGCTGCTTTAATGCAGAAGCCGAAAGACAATGGCTGACCATGGCTGCAAGCAAGCTGAATTCTGTTGCCCGTCCCTGCATCTGTGATCTCTAACACCAAAGCCGCAGGCACTCAATATAAGATGCAAAATGCGACCTTGTACCGAAATCACATGTGCTATGTAATGTGAATAGTGTTGTTCACCGTGAAAGAGTATAAGCATTGTTCTATAAAATGTATCTTTTTAAATACTTCTCTCCCTTTTTTCCCCTCCTCCCGCAGCTGCAATTTTTTCAAGCCTCCCTCCTCCGTCCCGAAGGCTATCTCAGATAAGGCAGCGAAAAAAACGCACGCGAGACGAGATGTTCTCAGAAATCATGCAGCACAGACTGCCGCTGCAGCCCCTGTATAACCGCCCTCTCCCCTCCCCAAGTTCCATAGCCTCCTAACCCAGACGTGTAAGAACGCGGGGGGGGGGGCTCCGTGCACCCTGCCACTCCACCCCAGTGGACAGCCCAAGCAAAAGGCTGTCATTATTTTGAACTTTTTTAGTGACCTTTTCCTTCCCTCCTATCCTCCTCCCAAACCCCACCCGGGCTACCTTGTCCGTTCTCTCCCTATGTTTATAATCAATTAATAAAGAATGCTTGATTTTTAAATGATACTGACTTTATTTCTTTGAAAGCAAGCTGTGATTGAAGGGGGGAGGGTGGGTTGCTTACAGGGAATGAGTCAATCAAGGGGGCGGGTTTTCATCAACGAGAAACAAACAGAACTTTCACACCGTAGCCTGGCCAGCCATGAAACTTGTTTTCAAAGCTTCTCTGATGCGCACCGCTTCCTGGTGTGCTCTTCTAATCGCCCTGGTGTCTGGCTGCGCGTAATCAGCGGCCAGGCGGTTTGCCTCAGCCTCCCACCCCGCCATAAACGTCTCCCCCTTACTCTCACAGAGATTGTGGAGCACACAGCAAGCAGCAATAACAATGGGAATGTTGGTTTGGCTGAGGTCTGAGCGAGTCAGTAACGTGCGCCAGCGACCCTTTAAACGTCCAAAGGCACATTCTACCACCATTCTGCACTTGCTCAGCCTGTAGTTGAACAGCTCCTGACTACTGTCCAGGCTGCCTGTGTATGGCTTCATGAGCCATGGCATTAAGGGGTAGGCTGGGTCCCCAAGGATAACGATAGGCATCTCAACATCCCCAATGGTTATTTTCCGGTCTGGGAAGTAAATGCCTTGCTGCAGCCGTTTAAACAGACTAGTGTTCCTGAAGACGCGAGCGTCATGAACCCTTCCCGGCCATCCCACGTTGATGTTGGTGAAACGTCCCTTGTGATCCACCAGTGCTTGCAGCACCATTGAAAAGTACCCCTTGCGGTTTATGTACTGGCTGCCCTGGTGCTCCGGTGCCAAAATAGGGATATGGGTTCCATCTATCGCCCCACCACAGTTAGGGAATCCCATTGCAGCAAAGCCATCCACTATGACCTGCACATTTCCCAGAGTCACTACCTTTGGTAGCAGCAGCTCAGCGATTGCTTTGGCTACTTGCATCACAGCAGCCCCCACAGTAGATTTGCCCACTCCAAATTGATTACCGACTGACCGGTAGCTGTCTGGCGTTGCAAGTTTCCACAGGGCTTCTCAACTGTGAGGGCTGCTCTCAACTGTGAGGGCTGCTCTCATCTTGGTATTCTGGTGCTTCAGGGCAGGGGAAAGCAAGTCACAAAGTTCCATGAAAATGCCCTTACGCATGCGAAAGTTTCGCAGCCACTGGGAATCGTCCCACACCTGCAACACTATGCGGTCCCACCAGTCTGTGCTTGTTTCCCGGGTCCAGAATCGGCGTTCCATGGCTAGAAGCTGCCCCATTAACAACATGATCTCCAAAGCGCCGGGGCCCACGGCGCGAGAGAATTCTGTGTCCATGTCCATGTCCTCATCACTCTCGTCGCCGTGCTGCTGTAGCCGCCTCCTCCTCACCTGGTTTTTCAGGTCCTGGTTCAGCATAAACTGCACGATAATGCGCGAGGTGTTTACAATGTTCATGACTGCTGTCTTGAGCTGAGCGGGCTCCATGCTTGCCGAGGTATGGCGTCTGCACAGTTCACCCAGGAAAAAAGGCGCGAAATGGTTGTCTGCCGTTGCTTTCACGGAGGAAGGGGGAGGATGTTCCCAGAACCACCTGCGACTATATTTTTTGCCCCATCAGGTATTGGGATCTCAACCCAGAATTCCAATGGGTGGGAGAGACTGCGGGAACTATGGGATAGCTATGGGATAGCTACCCACAGTGCAGCGCTCCGGAATTCGATGCTAGTCTCGGTACATGGACGCGCACTGCCGAATTAATCTGTTTAGTGTGGCCACATGCACTCGACTTTATACAATCGGTTGCCAAAAATCGAATTCTGTAAATTCGGAGTAATCCCGTAGTGTAGACATACCCTTAGATTTCCCACAACAAATAATTAAAGTCAAATAGGTCACTTTTGCATTTTGTTCTAAAAGCAATGAGATCCAGGGCCTTTCATATATGTTCTTGGCTTGAGCTCCACAGTTATGCGCTCCAGTTTATATATAGGGACAAACACTATTCAGATTGACAATCCATATGACTGTGGCCATCTTTATCAATGAATACCTATACTACTGTCTTGAGTTCTCACTTTCCCTTTTTAGGGTTGCTGCCATGTCTCATTTTACCTTCCGATGTAGTTTCTCCTCTTATTGAAGGGTAGTTTGACATGGGCTCAGTCCTTTGGTCCTCTACCCAAAGGAAAGGTCCTCCAGTTCTAGAGTAAACAAGAAATAAAACATGTCCATTTATAGTCCTCCCTGTGCCAAAGCCTTCCCATACTTCTCATTGTGGGGAGCCCCACTACAGTTTTAGTCTCCTCTCCCCAACATCACTAGGTTGAACAAAAATCTTTCCTTAGATAGTGAAGCCTTTCAAAGCATTCCTTGCTATCCCAAGCTAGTCACATGATACCTGGGCTATGTCTCCCATCCACTCCTGCAACACTACATTCCCCAGAATGCCTTTGTGTGAGGTGAAGCAGATTGGCCTTTGGTCTTCCTTAAAGCCCCCCCCCCCCCCCCCATATTGATTCAAGTTATTTATTGACTGCAGTCAAAGGGAAAAATATGAGCCATGAAATCCATCTCATAATATTTCAATAATATATTTTCCCTATTGTACAGAATTTTGTAAAGTCCTTTGTGGGCCTTCCAATGAAGGGTGCTATAAAATATAAGATTGTTATTATTATTAATTTATTGTATTATTACTAACAAGTTAATAAATCATAAGATAATTGATACTCTGCATATTTTAATAGATTATATTTTGCTTATCTTTAGGCCTTTGAAAATCCTAACCTTAAAATCCTATCTGTATTTAAATTTACTTTAATAAATGACGTACTATATCATGGGGGTGGATGCATTTTGTCTCTCCATTTTCTTCTTGTTCCTGGCTCCATTCTTGAAATTGTGGATAAGAATCACAGATGTGTTTTATTACTTTACTTATGAAAGTCATGTCGAGTGAAAAAGGTTAAGGAAAGAAGATTTTGTTAAACACTGTCTGTAGTATGGGATCAAGGGCTTTCACTTTAGGCTATATTAGGTACTGAGGCTATTGAATATTATATGCTGAACTCCTAGTACAGAGAACAAAAAAACAAAACAAAAAAGTTACCTTGGTTTGACTACAGTCCTTTGTGGCACATTCACCAGCTATTATAATCAGACAGGCTCTCTCTCAATCAGGGGAACTTTTCTTACACGGGGGAATATTAGCCACTGTTTCCTAATTAAGGACCCACATGAATCTAAATCGTTAATTTAGACTGAAGAGAAGATTTGAGTCAGTAAACTATTGACACTTACAGGTTTGCTTTTATTTTTATCTACACACACAAGAAGTGCAGAGATGTTTGGAGGTTTAATAGTCCAGATTCTATGGAGTTGGCACTTCCTAACTAGAGATTCGTTTAATGTTTTTTAACCTCCAATTCACTAACCACTTTTTTAAAATTTTCAAACCAAATCACTTCATGAATTAATTGACAGTGGCCAAGAGAGAAAGCAGCTTATTGTAAGAGAGATGGGCTCATTACTTGGCATAATGAAGAATCTTGAAAAAACACTAGTGAATATTTAAGGATTTTTTTTTCTGGTATAAATATTGGCCCTGATTCAGCAAGATTCTTAAGCAGTTGCTAGCATATAGCAGTACTTGCTGACATCAGTGGCACTACTTGCATGTGTAACCCTTCTGCCAGGCCGAGTTGATAGCAGCAAGGGCCGGGTCCAGTGCATATNAAAAAGTTACCTTGGTTTGACTACAGTCCTTTGTGGCACATTCACCAGCTATTATAATCAGACAGGCTCTCTCTCAATCAGGGGAACTTTTCTTACACGGGGGAATATTAGCCACTGTTTCCTAATTAAGGACCCACATGAATCTAAATCATTAATTTAGACTGAAGAGAAGATTTGAGTCAGTAAACTATTGACACTTACAGGTTTGCTTTTATTTTTATCTACACACACAAGAAGTGCAGAGATGTTTGGAGGTTTAATAGTCCAGATTCTATGGAGTTGGCACTTCCTAACTAGAGATTCGTTTAATGTTTTTTAACCTCCAATTCACTAACCACTTTTTTAAAATTTTCAAACCAAATCACTTCATGAATTAATTGACAGTGGCCAAGAGAGAAAGCAGCTTATTGTAAGAGAGATGGGCTCATTACTTGGCATAATGAAGAATCTTGAAAAAACACTAGTGAATATTTAAGGATTTTTTTTTCTGGTATAAATATTGGCCCTGATTCAGCAAGATTCTTAAGCAGTTGCTAGCATATAGCAGTACTTGCTGACATCAGTGGCACTACTTGCATGTGTAACCCTTCTGCCAGGCCGAGTTGATAGCAGCAAGGGCCGGGTCCAGTGCATATGGGTCCCCTCCCAAAACGTAACGCGAAACCAGCTCGAGCCCCCACCCAGTGACCTGGGAAAATCTTACACACAACCCCTGGGCGCCTCGAAGAGGCAATACTTCCCCTCTCGCAAGCACAGAGTCTCGGTGTAGCAGCAAATGTTTAATAATATGAGGTAAACGACATCAGCATTAAATTGGGAAAACACCACACTAGAGTTCATAGACCAAACCATGAGTGAAGACCCACCCCAGCAAATTGAGCCGTGTTCCTTCCCTTTGGTTCTTGAATCCAGCAACCCAAGAATCACCCAAAGTCCCCAAAGTCCAACGCCCCAAGAGTCTCTTGAGTCCAGCAACCCAAGAATCACCCAAAGTCCCCAAAGTCCAATGCCCCAAGAGTCTCTTGAGTCCAGCAACCCAAGAATCACCCAAAGTCCCCAAAGTCCAACACCCCAAAAGTCTCTTTCCCTGGTCAGCGCAGCCCCAGAGTTTAAAGGTTTATTTGCAGGGTGTTACACCCCCCCAGCCTGGGCGGAAATGGGGGGGGAAAGAAAGGGACACGCAGGGTGTTAAGGGGCACCTTACGTGGTCCAAGGCTGACTGCCTGCTTGCCTTCCGTGGGGTTCTGCTGCAGCCTTCACCACGAGCCGCTCTACCTCCACCAGCCGACCCGTGAGCCGCTCCTGCCGTCCCACGAACTGCTCCGCTCTACCAGCCGCTCCGCTCCACCAGCCGCTCCGCTCCGCTCCTCCAGCCGTCCCCGCAAACTGCTCCGCTCCACTCACCGTCCCGTGAGCTGCTCCAGCTGTGCCCACAAAACGGGTCAGCTCCGCTCGCTGTCCTGTGAGCTGCTCCAGCCGTCCCTGTAAAATGGCTTAGCTCGCCACTCTGTGGGCCGCTCCAACCGTCCCACCAACTGCTCCGCTCTGCCAGCCGCTCCACCAGCCGTCCTGCAAACTGCTCCGCTCGCCGCTTAGCACGATAGCTTCAGGCTCCCCCACTAGTTAACACAGCACTCAGTGCTCTTAGTAACTTTAGCTCTTTAGTGATTTCAGCTCTTAGTGATTTCAGCTTGTAGTAGGGGAGCCCCAGTGCTGGTGCACCATCAGCCCAAAGTGATTGCAGCTCAGCAGCCTGTAATTAGACTCCTAATGGAAGCAAGGTTAGTTCTGACCTTCAACGCTGGAGAGAGGAGGCGGTGCAATTGGTGTATCAGGCTCACCAAAGGGCCCCACACCACCAGGTACAAATACCTGCCTCCAACCTCTCTCACTTCACTGGGTTTTGGAACCCATGTTCCTTGTCTAGTGAGTGTCACTTAGGTGATGGTGAGACCCTCTGTCATAAAACAGTGTCATTGTCCTTGATTCACATAATCAGGGTAACTCAGGGTAACAACACTTTATTCCTCCTGCCCCACTAACAGAGAAACTGGGAATCCCACAGCTGCCAAAGTGACCATTTTGGGATGCTGGGGCTCACGCTAGGCGGGGTGGGCGTGCCTATGCAAATGAGATCAGCAACTGAAGTTCTTTTCCACACTCCCCATAATTCACCACCAGATGTCAGGGTAGAGCTCATCCTGACTCTGCTTACATCTTCCCCCCAGCCGAGAATTTGTCGTCCCGACAAATCACACCCACTATTATACCAACAGTGTCATTGTCCTTGATTCACATAATCAGGGTAACAACACTTTATTCCTCCTGCCCCAATAACAGAAAAACTGGGAATCCCACAGCCACCAAAGTGACCATTTTGGGATGCTGGGGCTCACGCTAGGCGGGGTGAGCATGCCTATGCAAATGAGATCAGCCCCTGAAGTTCTTTTCCACACTCCCCATAATTCACCACCAGATGTCAGGGTAGAGCTCATCCTGACTCTGCTTACATCTGCTTAAAATTAGGCATGTGTCTAAGTATCTTGCAGAATCAGGGCATATACGGGAATTCTCTCTCCATTTTTCTGGAGGTCCTTTATATAATCCAGGATCCTTCATGCCTCACACAGCCCAAATGCCTACAGGGTCTATAATGGAAGATAGTATATGGTATCATGAAAAACAAAATCTGTTTCTAAATTACTGGGGGCCCAATCCTGTGAAATGCCCTCAACTTCCATTAAATTCAAAAGGCAGTTGAGACAATACACACCAAAACTGGCTGGTTTACCTAAAAGTGTTACTTAAATAAATGTAGTTAATTGAACTGGTGACAGAAGCTTTGTGTATACATTTAAATCAGTATAAATCTGGCTTCTCTCTATTTAGCTTAAGTTTACTGGGAACAAGTTTAAACTGAATTGAAAAAAGCCACTCAAACCAGAATAAGTGCATTTACAAAAGGGTTTTGCATTTGTTTAATTAAATCTGTTCAAAAACTGATTTAAGTTACACCAGTGCAAGTTTTGTTCATAGACAAGACTTCATATTTCTCAGGAGATGCTCAGCAGTTTCCCAGAATGCACCCTCTATGACTGTAGGGCCTGCAGAAACACAGCAAGCCATCCTAGCAAGTTCTGCAGCTAACTCTAATGTATTAGTTTTACATCAAATCTTTTAGAAAGTGTGACACTAATGTACTCACTGAACTTTTTCTTTTTTTGGTACAGCCTTTGCTTCTAAATGAGGATTTATGTATTTGTATGAAACACTGCAGATCCATCAGTATCGCCACATTAGTTAGTACATCTGAGCAACAATTTAAAAGCAATTTCTAATGCTTGCTAATGTAGCGACACTAAACCTAAATATTAAGCAACAATTTAAATGTTACACAACATCAGGCAACAAAGTAGGAAAACCAACCTAAAACTTGGACAAAAAGATGACCTAAAAAGGATTTTTAAAATATCAGGCTTGTATCCTTTTTGGCAAATTTGTGATGCATAAAAGCAGCCTGTAATGAGGGGGGTTGTTTGGGGTAATTTTGGTTTATTTTGGTGTTAAAAAGTGTTTTTTTTCTGCTTGTTTTTTATCTGAGAGCCAATATCAAACCATTTTCCTTGGTTTTCCTGTGGTTTCCTTGGTTTTGCTGTGGGATTTATTAGCTTTTTCAAATCGTGTCCATTATGAGCTCGCCACCTTTAGTGAAGGGATGGAGGGATTGCATCTTTAACACAGACATCCTTTACCCATAGTTTTAGTCACTGAAATACAGCAGTTGTTCACCGCCGCCACCACTACCAAGAGTAGCCAACAGTTTGATTAACTATCCCTTCCACTCTCATTTATTCAAAGTTGCTGTCTTGTTTCCTGATGTCATCATTTCACAAATTCTCCTACCATCAATCTTCCACGGTGACAAGACATACATTTCATACAAGCAGAAAAACTCCACTTTGAAGAAAAATGGAGGTGTTCTTTATACAACATAAAGGGAAAAAAAGGATTCCCCCTCATTTTGCTTACCCCTATTAGACTTGATTTTCTTGTACGACACTCCACACTGCTTTGGTAGGTGATGATTCTGCAGGAGTAAATTCAGGCCTTGTTACTCCACAGTAGCTCCTACTAGGATATTTCTATAGCTGCTTACAGAGAACAAGTGTTAAACACAGAACCAGACTGATCCTCAGGTTTGCTCTATACTACCAACTTGTGTCAGTATAACTATGTCGCACAGGGATGTGAAAAATCCACACCCCCGACCACCATAGTTATACTAGCCTAACCCATAGTGTAGACAGCACTAAGGGCTTGGCTACACTTGCAAGTTACAGCGCAATAAAGCCGCCCACAGCGCTGTAACTCACTCCCTGTCCACACTGGCAAGGCATGTACAGCGCTGTATCTCCGCGGATACAGCGCTGCTTGTACTCCACCTCCCCGAGAGGAATAAATAGTATTGCGCTGCCGCTACTGCACTGCGGCACCAGTGTGGCTGCCCAATGCGCTCTGATTGGCCTCCAGAAGTATTCGGCAGTATCCCATTGATGCCTGTTCTAGCCACTCTGGTCATCAGTTCGAACTCTACTGCCCTGGCCTCAGGTGACCAACCGTCAGACCCACCCTTTATATTCCCCGGGAATTTTAAAAATCCCCTTCCTGTTTGCTCAGCCAGGCGTGGAGTGCTATCAGCGAATCTTTCCAGGTGACCATGCCTCCACGCGCCAGGCGAGCCCCAGCATGGAGCAATGGCGAGTTGCTGGACCTCATCAGTGTTTGGGGGGAGGAAGCTGTCCAGTCCCAGCTGCGCTCCAGCCGTAGGAATTACGATACCTTCGGGCAGATATCAAGGGCCATGATGGAAAGGGGCCATGACCGGGACACACTGCAGTGCAGGATTAAAGTGAAGGAGCTGCGGAATGCCTACCGCAAAGCCCGCGAGGCAAACGGCCGCTCGGGTGCTCCCCCCACGACCTGTCAATTCTACAAAGAGCTGGATGCGATACTTGGGGGTGACCCCACCTCCATGCCGAGCACCACCATGGACACTTCAGAGCAGGGGGAGGAGGAGATGGAGGAGGATGAGGAGGACGAGGAGGAAAGCGGGAGTGAGGGTGCTGTGGCCGGGGGAGACACCCCAGAATCCGTGGAGGCATGCAGCCAGAAGCTCTTCTCGAGCCAGAAGGAAGGTAGCCAGTCGCAGTGGCCGGTACTTGGTGGAAGACAAACAGAAGAGCGTGTTCCCGGTAAGCAGCTTTTTGGGGGGGGAAGGAAGTTTTTTGGGATAGGAGGGTTAGGGCTGCATGCATGCCTAGATGCGGAATAGCGCATTGATGTGGTCTATCACATTGCGGTAATCGGCCTCGGTAATCTCTTTGAAAGTCTCATCCAGGATGTGGGCAATGCGCTTGCGCAGGTTTCTTGGGAGAGCCACCGTGGTCCTTGTCCCAGTCAGGCTAACGTGTCCGCGCCACTGTGCCGCGAGGGGCGGGGGGACCATTGCTGCACACAGGAAAGCTGCATATGGGCCAGGGCGGAAGCTGCATTGCAGTAGAAGACCCTCCCTTGCTTCCCAGGTCACCCTCAGCAGTGAGATATCTTCCAGGATGGACTCCTGTGGAAAATGTTGGGACAGTGTTCAGTGTAGGTGCCCCCCCTGCAGCTGTTGGCTCTCCCCAAGGCACAGAAACCCAGAGGACAGTACAGCCCAGAAACAATCAGTCCCCCTTACTCACCATTTTGGGGCTCCCGTGGGTTATGTCCGCTCTCTTTGGGATGGGAAAATTATGCTATTGNGGGGGGACCATTGCTGCACACAGTGAAGCTGCATATGGGCCAGGGCGGAAGCCGCATTGCAATAGAAGACCCTCCCTTGCTTCCCAGGTCACCCTCAGCAGTGAGATATCTTCCAGGACGAACTCCTGTGGAAAATTTTGGGACAGTGTTCAGTGTAGGTGCCCCCTGCAGCTGTTGGCTCTCCCCAAGGCACAGAAACCCAGAGGACAGTACAGCCCAGAAACAATCAGTCCCCCTTACTCACCATTTTGGGGCTCCCATGGGTTATGTCCGCTCTCTTTGGGATGGGAAAATTATGCTATTGTGTAGACTGTGTGTGCCCTCCTTAAGTGCGGGGGAATCATTACTCTGTCTGGTATAAACAATGCTGCCTCTGTTAAGTGTTGCATTTTACTTTTACAGATGCAACCTTGAGATCTCAGCCGCCCATGTTTTCACCGGCTCAGAGACTGCAAAGACTCCGGAAGAGACCGCGGAAAAGCAAACAAGACATGCTGCACGAAGTGATACATCAATCTCTCACAGAGAATCAAAAAGCGCAGGAGTGGAGGGAGAGAGAAAGCAGGACCCGCAAGGAAAATGCAGCGCACCGGAAGCAAAGCACGGATCGGCTGATAAGCATCATGGAGCGCCAAGTGGACTCTATCCAGGCGCTCGTAGCCATGCAGGCGGAGCACTACTGCGCCCCCCCCCCACGCAGCCCTTGTCCCAAAACTCTTTCCCTTGTGACCCCATGTCACCTCCAACCCACTTTCTCCAACATCCGGGTTCTTATCGCCACCAGCTGCCTCCAACACCTGTATCTTCACCAACCAGCCCTGAGAACTATGACCCTGACCCTCTGCACTCAACCCCCATCACCATGCAGTATAGCCATCCTGAAGTGCAGCACTCATTGCACAGCACTCCAGACAGGACATACGCAAATCTGTGATTGTATCGTTCCCCACCCCACCCCCTTCCCCTTTGTGATTCCCAAACAGTTGTGTTTCTTTCAATAAATGAATTTTCTTTTCAATAAATGGATATTTTGGTTTTGAAAAAATTCTTTATTATTGCATAAAGTAAAAGATACCTTAGCCCAGGAAACAGGCACTGCAAATCAGTGTAGCAAACACAGATTCCTACTAACATTGTAACCACAGGGCACCAGACATTACTGCTGGTTTTCAGCCTCAAATTGCTCTCTCAAGGCATCCCTAATCCTTGCAGCCCCATGCTGGGCCCATCTAATAGCCCTGCTCTCTGGCTGTGCAAATTCAGCCTCCAGGTGTTGAACATTGGAGGTCCATGCCTGACTGAANATGCGATTAATGGCCCTGCAAACTTGCATCAACACGATTCTAACGGTCGACTTTCCCACTCCAAACTGGTTTGCGACCGATCGGTAGCTGTCTGGAGTTGCCAGCTTCCAGATTGCAATAGCCACCTGCTTCTCCACTGGCAGGGCAGCTCTCAATTTCATGTCCTTGCGCCGCAGGGTGGGGGCGAGCTCCTCACACAGTCCCATGAAAGTGGCTTTTCTCATCCGAACGTTCTGCAGCCACTGCTAATCATCTCAGACTTGCATGACGATGTGATCCCACCACTCAGTGCTTGTTTCCCGAGCCCAGAAACGGCATTCCATGGCTGAGCATGTCTGTGAATGCCACAAGCAATTTCGTGTCGTACGCGTTACGTGACTCGCTATCATCATCGGACTCCTCACTGTCACTTTGGATCCTAAGGAATAGCTCGACTGCTAAACGTGACGCACTGGCGAGACTCGTCAGCATACTCCTCAGCAGTTCAGGCTCCATTTCCCGCAGACTGAAACGGAACACACAGATCGCGCTGCACAGAAACCGTTGAAAGATGGCACCAAATGGTGCCAAATGTGGACGGAAACACAGGGATTGCTGGGATGTGAAGCAATGCATCATGGGGCGTTGGGACAGGACCCAGAATGCCCCGCCCCCCCGCCCCCTTCCCACAAGCCACGGTGCCAGAATGGGAAGAGGTGCTCTGTGGGATAGCTGTCCATAATGCACGTCTCCCAATGCCGCTGCAAGTGCCGCAAATGTGGCCATGACCGTGCGCTGTTAGCTGTCAGTGTGGACAGACTGCAGCGCTTTCCCTATTCAGCTGCACGAAGGCAGGTTTAACTCACAGCGCTGTACATCTGCAAGTGTAGCCAAGCCCACAGTCAAGGGGAGGGCTTCTCCTGTCAACTATCTACTGCCCCTCAAGGAAACGGAGTACTTAAACTGACAGGAGAAGTTCTCCCATTGGTATAGGTAGTGTATTCACTAAATGCTACAGCAGTGCCACTGTAGCATTGTAAGTGTAGACAAGAGCTCAGCATCCTTCAAGCTTGGAAAGTCCTGCTTTGGAGAATGGCTAGCTATAGTGCAGCCTATAAATAGAACACTCTAGACATGCCAAGGTATTTAGAAGTTTCCTGCAGGAGTTTTAGGATCCGACTAAGTAATTGACTCCAATTTAGCAGGGAGGTTAGATAGAAACGAATTAGGATTTCATAGTCACAATACAAGTGTCCCCAAAGACAAGAGTATGTTTTACAGTTCCAAGAAGTTTAGTAATGGCATTTTATATAGCACAATCACCTCATGCCTTGAAACAGTGTGATGTAATTTACATGCATTTCAAACCAGCACTGGAAACATATTGCAGCATGATAACACTATTTAAGGGCCAGCTTCCACTGAAATAAGGAGATTTCTTTGAAAGGAATGCTTGTTGTACTTGGAAAGTACTTAAAATTGTAGGGTGGGATTTGCAAAAGCAGTCAACATTGGACTTACTCTGCTCCCACAGAAATCAATATGAAGACTCCAAATTATTTCACTGACAGCAGAGTTAGGGCAACACTAAATGCTTCTGGAAATCTCCTCCATAGAGGCGATCTGCAAACACAGCATCACTGCAATAAAATTAATCAGATGTTTTTTTCCTTCTTCTGTGTGCTCCAACTTAACAGCAGAACTTCAGTAGTAACAGTGGCAGTCTTCTTGGGTAAACCAAAGTCATACCATCTCATACCGGTTGTACTGATAAATCTCACTGGACTGACATCTTATTGCCTCAAGAATGGTGGGTTGTTTTTTATTTGTATTTTGGTAAAATGGCGGAAGAGCCTAAACAGTAGCTAATGAGTCCTCAAAAGCTGCATTCACTGTGGAATAAGTTGTACTATTTTCAATATGGTTGAGGCCTGGTCTTGCTTTCTGAAGCCATACTTTTTAATATATTTTATGTTTACCTGCCAAATCAATTACAGGTATACACCTGGGTAATAGCGTCTCTAAATACATGACTTGGATCTGCCCTTCAATTATAGGTACATGCAATTTTTGCAAGTACAAATTGCACCTGCATAAAATAGGCCATCCTTTTGAAAAAAAGTTAGTCCTGTTCAATTTTAGGTTTTGCCCTCGGCATCAGAGTCACCTTGTGATTGATTCTAGTTCTAGTTAAGTTAAGTCGGGTCAAGTCATCCTATCTGAGCCATACTATGGACAGCCAGTAATTTCTGACACTATGTGGATAATCACACTGTACACATTAATTGCTACCAATCTGTCAAACATTAAGAAAGCACAAATATTAAACTAAGTAATTTAAAGAAGCACTGTTTCTGTCTGAAGGCTTTAAAATTAATAAAAGCCCTGCTCACCATTGTCAGAGAGTCAGGAGAAACTCTCCATGCCTCACTAATTAACACTATGTTAAGTAAGAAGGCAGAACATTTCCTTCCCTTTTGACTACTGTTGGCCTGTTGCATATATGCAGCACAGTCAACATTATATACTAAAGTAAGTTGGGGAGTTTTCCTTTGAGGAGGGGGCGGGAGGGGAAGAGAGATAAGTCTCTGTTTTGTATTTTTCTTAATATTTAAATTTGCAATGCATCATATTTTATAGTTAGCTACAGCATTTACAGATCACTGATGGATGTTTTTTTAATGCTGTGAGATGCAAGAGATGCTGCCTGAAATTAGCCCCTATAACCTCATGATTATCTAACTTACTCATTTGAATTCTGTCATATATAGGGGTGGTAACTAGAAAAAAAAATCTCATTAGGGAATGGTTATCAATTTTTATAAGCAATCTGCAAGAGAACGAAGTTGTGTCACTCGAATCTCCAACCCTTTGTTACAAGGAAAATATTTATAATAGGAAGAAAAATAGTAATACAAAAATCCACAGTTCTACCAGATTAAACAAGTGACACAGCAAGCAAGTCATTTGCAGACTAACAGTTTTATATCCAAAGCCTCCTTATCTATTAACACAGCTCTGAGGGTGATCATCAAACAAATAATCAGCTAGGTCACATATTGGGAACAGCTGCAGGTTTTAAAACATTGTTCAGTTAAGTAACAGTTACAGATTTTCAGATGCTGTGTTTTGACCTGCTGGTTCTAGAACTCTTGATACCCAGTATGGGACATTCATTCATAACAGAAACACTGCTTTGTGGAAAAAGATTTTAAAAGTTAGGTACAATATAAGGTTAATCAACATAACAATATATAAATATTGTATACCCCTTCAAAGACAAACAGTAAAAAGGGAGGAAACTTGTTAAATAAAACAATGTACAGGACAAACATTGTTCACTTAAGTCACAATGACTGTCCTCCAAGTTTCTGAAACAATTATTTGCTCATGGAACGTTAACTATGAAGGGAGGAAATAAGGAGTAACAGTTAAAGCACAAGATAGGGAGTCAAGAGATGTGAATTTTAGTTCCTGCTCTATCAATGTGCAGTCTTAAGTGAGTCACTGCAGGACAAACATCTTAAATGCATCTTCATAAATGGAACTGTGATTTTTCTGCACCTCTAAGAAGCAATCCATTTGTAAATAAGTGCCAGAGTATGGATGTATGTGCCTAACTTTGCACAAGTTCAAAAATGCTGGCATTGGGGCTTGTCCTCTTTGCATCTCATTTCCCACCATCTGCATGTTTACCTAATCCAGAGGGTTAAAAATGTGAGTAAAGTGCATTGAGATCCTCAGATGTAAGATGTTACAGAAATATGAAGTAGTTTTATTTGCTTATTTCTTTTAGATTCATCCCCCTTCCCCCCCCATCTATATGCTCTAGGTGCCCCTAAAATACAACAAAATTAATATGGAAAGCTAAATGCTAGTTTCTCTTTAGCTATCATTATATTCAGAATTATAATGATCTCTTTTTTTGCAAGCTACTCTCTCTACATTTGATTGTTGATTTCATGGACCTACAGGTGCAGGAAACACACATCTGTTCACAATAATCAATTCCATAAACAAACAAACAAAAAGTATATTATGGGCCTGATTTTCCCATTTTCCTATGAGCCTAATTTGCTGTGCCCATGGAAGTGAAATGATGCAAGCTGAGCGTGATGTGTGCTCTAGTAAGCCAATGGTTAACATGTGAGGAATGGCTGACTCTAGCATCCGGTGACATTACAGTATCTTCCTAACCAGAATTGTAAATCTGGGCAATCAGATGTGTTTATCTAGGTTTTCAGAACATTGCCCATCGCCATAATGTCTAAATCTAATCTATATGTGGCAAATAATTTTTTGCAATTGTCCAAGATACTAGATTTCAAAACAGACTTCATGTTTTTAGTAGCCTTCATAACCTCAATGTTGTACTGCTTATCTTGATAACCTTTTCTTCCCTCCTGCAAAATACTCTGTTCCTGGAATTGTATATATAGGCTAGCTTTGCCTACAGCAATAAACCAAAGGAGTCAACATTTTATTTTCTTGCCTTGCTAGACTTATTTAAAAAAAAATATCTTAAATTAGTTTGAATGGGCATTATTGAACTGACAGAAAGAAATAGCCAAGGGCATCCTTCAGCCGACTTAAAAAAAAAAAAAACTCTTGAAATTTCAATACAATAATTAGCCTTTTATTTTATTTTATTCCATTAAAAAGAGAGCAGAAGATTCCTAATTGCAGACTTCATGGAATAGATTTTTAAGTTTTGTCCTATTAAAGAGCTCGCTATGTTCTAAAGTGGGCTATTCCATCTCTGGTTAGAGTAATTCAAGCATGCTAAAACTGTATATTTAATTCCAGCTCTCCACAATCCCAGTAAATACCTCTTCATCTGTCATTTCAGGTAAATCTTTACCTGTATAACAGAAGCTTTTATATGCCCTGGTGAGTGACAGCTTTGAACTTTGAGGCCATTCTGCCACACTTCTAAATGTTTCCGCTGTCCGTGGGGCATATATCTTTTATTTATACATTATAAATGTGGCTTTTTTCTATTCCAATAAAATGTCTTTATATATTGTATATCACTCGGCAGGTTAGGAATTCACAAAGATCGATGCTTTTTGCTGGAAACCTCTTTTGCTTTTTGGGGGGGGCACATACAAAAGGTCCATTAAATGGCAATAATTCAAATACATTTCAATTAGGAATTAGATCTGCCAGATTGTTTATAACACTGTTGATTTGAGTCATTTAAAGTGTTATTGATAAACATTTATCACTGTCATTATTGCTCTCATGCAAGTCTTTTTTTTTGTAAGGGATCTGTTATTTACATACACCTAATTCTCTTGAAGCTCTTCTTTCTTTCTTTCTCTTTCTTTCTTTCTTTCTGGCTCATTAGTTTCGTCTGGATAGATTTCAACAGAAGCAGAAAAAGTCCAGATATAACCACATGATCATGCAAATTTTTAAGTTAGTTTATTCCACATAAACTGCAATAATTGACTATTCCTTCAAGAATCAGAAATACAAGTGATATAAGTTACATTTTGGGAAATTAGTACCCTATGAATCTCTATGAAAAGGAAGTTATATTGCTAGTCACTTTTAAAGTATCAGCAAAGTTATTACCAGTCACACATTCTCATCTGGAATAGCTAATGATAATATCTCTCGTGTCAGAGCTAGAACATTAAACCTTGATTTTACTCTCAGCTATACAATGGACTTTAAAAATCAGGTCCCTGCCAGCTTGGGACTTCCACTTATATTCTCTCAGTATGACACTGTGACAGGTTTGATCACAGAGATCCGCTTGGGACTGTCACCTGACATGCTGAAATTACCTCTGCACCCATTTTCCCTGCCAGCTTGGGACTTCCAGAACCCTTCCTTGTTTAGCCAGACACGCTAGACTTCTCAACACAGACCCAGGTCTGGTCCATGCCCCCAAAGCTGCAGGCTTTAAGTGAAAACAACTCTGCAGGTTACCTGACTCCAGCACCAAGACACCCAGCTCCCAATGGGATCCAAACCCCAAATAAATCTGTTTTACTCTGTATAAAGCTTATACAGGGTAAACTCATAAATTGTTCACCCTCTAACACTGATAGAGAGATATGCACAGCTGTTTGCTCCCCCAGGCATTAATCATTTACTCTGGGTTCATTAATAAACAAAAGTGACTTTATTAAATATAAAAAGTAGGATTTAAGTGGTTTAAAGCAGGGGTCCCAACGCGGTGCCCGCGGGCGCCATTGCGCCCGCCGGGGGGTGTAAGTGCGCCCGCAGAGCCCTTGGGTTTCTTTTTTTTTTTGCTCCGCCAGCAGCGCTCGGGGTGGTTTTTTGTTTTTGTTTTCTCCGCCGGCAGCGCTCGGGGGTTTTTTTTGGTTTTTTTTTTGGCGCCCGCCGGCAGCGCTCAGTTTTTTTTGTTTTTTTTTTGGCGCCCGCCAGAAGGAAAAGGTTGGGGACCACTGGTTTAAAGTAATAACAGACAGAACAAAGTAAGTCACCAAACAAAATAAAGCAAAAACATACAAGTCTAAGCCTAATACATTAAGAAACTGATTTACCGGTAATATCACACCCTCAGAAATGTTCCAATAAGCTTCTTTCACAGACTAGACTCCTTCCTAGTCTGGGGCCAATCTTTTCCCCCGTACAGTCCTTGTCAGTTCCAGCAGACATCTTAGGTGGTAACTAGGGGTTTTCTCATGACTGGCCTCCTCTTTCTCCTGCTCCACCCCCTTTTATAGCTTTGGCACAGGGCAGGAACCTTTTGTCTCTCTGGGTCCCTATCCCTCCTTCTAAATGGAAAAGTATTTAAGATGGATTTCATTATCAGGTGACATGGTCACATGTCCTGTGAGACCTCATTCTTCATTACCCACTGGCTGGCCTGCATATACACAGGAAGGCTTGCAGGTAAATAAACCATTTATAACCAATTGTCCTAGTCAATGGGAGCCATCAAGATTCTAAACCACCATTAATGGTCCACACTTTGCATAATTACAATAGAACCTAAGAGTTATACTTCATATTTCTAGCTTCAGATACAAGAATGATACATGCATACAAATAGGATGAACACACTCAGTAGATTATAAGCTTTGTAATGATACCTTACAAGAGACCTTTTGCATAAAGCATATTCCAGTTACATCATATTCACATTCATAAGCATATTTTCATAAAGCACATGGAGTCACAGACACCTCCCCTAAAAATCCCCGATTCACCTCAGACCAGAACTGTCCTTGTTGTTTGTGAAGCTGTGAGTTTTAGAAGTATTTTTCTGAAGTGAAGTATGATTCAAAGCTTGTTTTCAATTTAATTACATGCATAACTACTACCCTGACTATAATAGTGTGAACATTCCAAACAGGCACAAGAGCACAGCTATGGTACAAATGGCATGGAAAATTAGCTTAGTGCAGCTGTTCAATATCCAGCAAGCCTGTCAGTAGAACAAGGAGGATAAACCCACACCCCGTTTTTTGCCCTGAGGTGGCAATGACATTTAGGCAAGCCAGGAAGCTGGGTGAAGAGGCAGCTTGTGAAATGCTGTCCGATCAGGGAGAGGAACTTGGAATTTATAAATTAACACTTATTTTCCATCTGTTAAGTTCAAGAAGGAAAAAGAAATGGTACATTGTTATGTATATCCCTTACTAAGAAGGCTAATATCTGTTTGTGGATTTGGATGCTATTTTTTTTTTAAATAGTATATCTACCAGGCGTATGCCATAGTTTGGAGCTCTTCACCTCCACAAGAGGAAAACATTTTCAACCTTTCAATTTATATTGAGTGTGTAAGAGTTATTTTTGTTTGCTTATGGTGCAATTGTAATCCATGATTATGTTTTGAGTGCTGGGGAGAGCGTGAGGTTGAGGTCATTGGCACAGTGGATCCTCCTGTATAGTCTCCTTTCTGTAGAATCATGGAACCATAAGGTTAGAAGGTGCTGCAAGGGTCATCTAGTCTAACCCCCTGCCGCAATGCAGGATTTGTTGGGTCTAAAGTATCCCAACTACACCCTGATGGAACACCCTGATGGAACACACTAAACTTCACCCTTTTTGTATTTGACAGGTATACGATTACTAACAGTTAGCTTCAACTATGACCCATTTTTCAAGACATTTCTTCAAAATTGTGACATTGGAAAAAGTTATCAAATGATTCCTTCAGTTTGATGATTTTTAAATGGGACACTTCTCTCATGATATATTTTGATGGAATACTATCAGCAGACTTGAAACCAGCTAGTTGTCTCATGTCTAGATATAACCACGAATTCCAAACGGTTACTTTCATCCTCCCTTCTTTTTCCCCTTCTATCGTCAGTTACACTCACTTGTCACCACATGCCTTTATTTGACTGTAAGCACTTTGGTGCACAGATTAAAAGACAGTTTCTTCTCCACTGTGCTATGGGACTGATTCTGTGCTTCATTAAATAGAAAAAAGTGGGATTTGAGGTGTATATTATATACCCCTTAAATGCCATTTATCCTTACATGTAAAGAAACTAACATCTTCATCATGCCCCTGATTATTTATTAGAACTTCCCATTGAGTTTAGTGGGGGCTTCTTAAAAATGTCTGGCAATATACAGCCTAAGGTGTGTACTCTGTGCTATAGCTAGGCAGTGGACAACCAGGTATGACGTATGTATACATTCAATTTTACGCAAAAAAAAAAAAAAAAAAAGGTGTGGTCTCAGGAATGACTATTGGACTAGTCACTGATTAACGGATAGACATGAATGGATAAATTTGTTAATAAAGAGAAGCCTGGGATGGACACATTCAATAAACATTTTCATTTTCTATCCGTGTTGTAACTGTTTCCATAAGGCCAATCTAAAAGTGTGGAAAGTTTTAGTTAGTAATTTCTCCCTGTGCCTTGTAATTACCTAGCTGGTTATTACCTTAGAGGTTAATAGACAAGCAGCATGATAGCAGGGTAATAGATCCTGAATGTCCATAGCAACTAATATAGCTAATTCTCTAAGGGCTCCGAGTGAATGTTTAGTACCTTCACCAAACTCAAAACAGATGGATTATCAGTAGGTGCTTAAGTACATAAATGACCACAGGATAAGACTTAATTTTACTGCATGGCCTAAAAAAACCCTAATCCTTATATTTTAGTACATGCACCAGAGCATGTCCCCCTTGAGTGAGGGTAATGGAAAGTAGAAGGAAGAAACATTAAGAAAAAACATGTTAATGTTTTTAATGATGCCTCATCACATTAATCAAACACATTACTGTATTTTATCAATGAAGCACTTATCTACCTCTCCCCATAGCAAGCTTGTCCGCATCCTGCACATGTTAAAACAATTTATTGTAAATTGTAATCTCCTCAGCACATAGTCTTCATATTGTTATTTGCCTGTAGAATGCCATGCACAATTATGGTGTTGAAGGAATAATGAATAATGGAATTGCTGGCTGTTGCTGCCATTGAGAGCTTTTGCTTGGACCTGTGATGTTATCCTTGAGTTTTTTGGGGTCCAGCAGCTTAGCTTTAAAATTGTACTGTACACAAAGAAAAGTTTCACAAAGTTGTCAGTCAGCTTGACATTCTTCCAGATGGCATCCCAGTTACAGAGTCAATTAACTGGAGAGCTGGTTCAATACACCTCATTTGTGTCTGATGCTGGACTGTCTTGAATAAGAGTCAATTGAGATAGTTACAGCCTTGGCCCACAAAGTAAGAAAGGAGATCAAATACAATTAGAAGCTCTGCTAGGTGTGAGGTAGCAGGAGAGCTTCTACCTCTTCGGAAGAACAAACTTAGCAATAAGAACTGAAATTGTAGAATAGCACCAATTTTTCATGTGGGAGCTGAGAAGTTGTCCTGTGGATAATTCTCACATTATTACATACAGTATGTCTATATGCCTTCATTGATACAGATATTGTGCCATACTAATGATTGGTTGCTTCAGCTGGTCTTAAGCATGGAACTGTGAATAATATTTGATCTAGTAATTTTCAGTTCTTCAGATTGATGCAGTCTTGATGATTCAGGGTAATGTTTAAGGCATGAGAAATTTGAATAGGAATACATATACACTTCCCTCCCCTGCCTCCACCAAAGGAAAGGTTGTCTCTTTCTCTTTGGTTACTGAAGGGGCAATTGTGCCAAAAGCCCTGACCCTTGAGCAAGGGGCAGCATGTAGTTGTATGTCCCCAGGAGCAGACCAGAAACCACATTGTGACTGAGTCACAACCTGTTCCCTCCTTACGGGGGGGAGGGGGAACATCAGATTTATATGAAGCACAGATAATTTCCCCTGGTGTTCCAGTTGAGCTTTGCTAGCCAGTGCATTTGCAAAGGAGGTAGTAGAGCTAACGAGCCTATCCCTAACTCCAGTGCTTTTACTACCAACACCGTGGCCTATACAGACATCCCTTCTAAGCTCTATTCATGCATATCTGTCCAACTAAAACCTAATCAGCCATACAGACTTTGCCAAATAATTAATACCTAATTAAAGCAATGCAACTTTCTGGGTTTACAACCCACTCCAGGCAAATGTCCTAATTCATAACCTGGAGATGGCTGACCCGTCACAAAGAGGAGTGAAAGGGACTCAGTAGTTGCAGAGAACGACCTACCACAAAGGCAGGTGGGTTGTCCTCTCTTCAAAGGAGGGAAAATTCCTTCCCAGCCCTAAATGAAAGGTGACCATGTTTCCTAGTGCAGGCTGCTCAGACCCCAGCAGAAATGAGTCAAACCTATCAGCTCCTATTCCTAACTCCTTCCTAAATAGCCAAAAGCAAACCTCTGAAACCACAGGCATAAATGGAGGGGAAAATGCCCCTCAATCAGCTGACTGATGGGCAAACAATCTGAGAATAGTAGTGATTACACCTGCAAATCTCTCTGATCCCCAGTCCAGTGGAACCACACTCTCTAATGAGGCCAGTGTGCCAGGATGAAATGGGGGTTGAAGCAGAACAATGGGGTCAGCAATATGAGAACCTCTTCGAGAGCAAATTCTGTTCACTGTTACAAAAACTAAAACAGAACTTTGGACCACTTTCCCACGATCTCATTAAAGCTTTAGAGCTAGAAATATTTTGACAGAACACAATAGTCTGGAGAGGGATGAAGCCAGTCAGATACTTCATTATTGCCTCTACTCTTATCCAAAGCATCCTGCATGACAAAAGGCATCTATTGCTTTTATTGTATTGGGTACAGTAGTTCTGTCACTCATAGATCACTACCTTTTTTGTACATTTTTTCTTAGGTGGCTAGTATCATTTATGTTCATCAAGCCTAAGTTGGCTTCAAGGCAATAGTTTAAAACTCAGTACTATTGAATAACTATTTTAAACTTCCAGTTCTTGTTATACTTTTTCACTGTATTTGGTTCAACTTCAAATTATAAATGTGACTTGATAGTACAGTAATATAGTGGGCTGGAGCTTGTAAGAATTATCTCCATTAATCAGCTGTATTATTTATAGGGTATTGGAAATATACAGATCTTAGTATTAAAATATCAAATCTAATACAATAACATAGCAAAATGCAATTAGCAAAGCAGTTTGCTAGTATAATCATTGCCATGGGCCCTAATTAACATGGAAATTAATTTAATAACCTGGTAGAAGAGACTGTAATCATGTAAATCATCACTGCTCCAGGAATCTATTTGCCTTAGGACATGGCTTCTTGAAGATGATCATAATAAACCTTTTAAAACAAGTTCTTGCTATTTGCATATATCTGGATGATTCATACAAATATCAATGAAATATTTTGTGATAGATGGCAAATACTTTGAATGATAAAGAAACTATAGGCTTGCTAGCTATTTCCATAAACATTGTGTGGTGAGAAAAAGCTAAAATAAGGGAAAGGACAACAGGTCTGCAAAAATGGCTTTATATGGTACACATTAATGGGTTTGTATTATCTACATCGAGATCTTTTATGGACCATATGCAAATTCCAGCATGAATAATTTATTCAACCCTGATCGGAACAGAGATTAATTTTCAATTACTGTAGGCTGTTCTAAAATAATGGTATTAGTCTGATCATGTAAACATTAAATGTTCTTGATTTTTAGTTACCAGTCACTTGTAGAAATAGGCTAAAATAAACAGAAAAAAAGAATTCAACCTGCATCATTATTCTGACTGAGTCAATGTTTCCGTGTTTTTTTCTTTCGGCATTATTCCAGTAGTAGAAAACAGGGAGGGTGCTTCCCCAAACCAGGATTTGGGTATTTCTTCTAGAAATGCAAAGCATCTACTTCATACATACCCACCCAGACAGTTCACATTGGATCATCAACTTGTTGGTGAGGTAATATCTTTTATTGGGCCAACTTCTACTGGTGAGACAGAGAGGCTCTAAAGCTTACACGGAGCTCTTCTTGTTTCTCTCACCAACAGAAATAAGTCCAATAAAGGATATTACCTCATCCACTTTGTCTCTTTAATATCTTGAGACCAATTCGGCTACAACAACACTGTTTATTTGTTGCTATTCTTACTTATTTGTATTACCATAACACCTAGGAGCCCTACTGGTGAACCAGGGCCTAACTGTGCTAGGTGCTGTCATTCTGTCTATGTATCTCATCAGAGAAATATATACTTGGAAAGATCTTTACCAAATATGGAGGAAATTGGGAAGGGAAATAGCGGTCTAAAGGTGGACATAACTTAAGTTTCTGGTAAAGATTCAGAAAATATTTTCAAAAAAAGTCTTATCCAAACCAGCCCATCCATTCTCATGTATTACATTAAAAACACCTCATTTTTATGTAATGTTTCCATTTTAACCATTCAGAAGTCAGGAAATGAAAAGGTGAAGGATCTTATCGTAATAGTCATTTGTTTACGCTGCTCATCCTGTATATTTTGTGGTATGTAATCAACTGCTTAAGCTGTCAAATATAAAACTACATGCACAAGACTTAAAAAAAAAAGAAGAAGATACTACATATGACTGAAGGGGCTGTATTAGTGAGAGAGGAGAAATTGACAAAGGACTGCTCTCTCCTTATACCCCTATGCTGCAAGTCACCCAAGGGGTGATCATGAAAGGACAGGGAAGTGGTGAGAGCAATAGTTCCTTCCTCACTAACTTTCAGGCCTCATTGGGTGCATAGGAGGTGGGGGGTGGACCAACTGTACTATCTTCCCAGAGGGTAGTACAGCTCTCCAATGCTCCCAGGTTATGATCCAACCCCCATTCAAGTCAGTGGAAAGGTTGCTGTTAAATGCCATAAGCTCTGAATCAGGTCCCCAGTGAGGGCAGTGTGTTAGTCATAGCCCGTTATGCTACATTAATGCAAGTATTGGTATCTGATTTCCCTGTGGTTGTTTTAAAAGAAAAAAAAGAAGTCCACCTCATATTAAAACCATTTTAGTTTTTCAAATATATTATAAGTTCTGCACTGCCTATTCACCTATGATGCAATCTTTCTCTTTAAATTTTAGTTTTGCTAACATTTTAATATATTCCTACAAATAATAGGAAAGACAGACATTTTCTACTGAATTTGTGCAAAAGTTTTTCCATGCACTTTTCCCTGAGTTCATATTAGAATCTCAGAAGCCCAAACACCAGGCAAATTTTCATAGGAAAAGAATTCTCTTTTTAATTGATATGTGCAAGAGAGAATCTAAAAATCTGGCTATGTGAAAAGGCATATAATTTTTTCACACATTTACAACTAAGAAGTTAACCACTCATCTTTGTGCAGAGTTGACACAAATAAACTGTAGCCCAAACTGAGAATATCTGAAGAAGTATCAAGATGGAGGAAAATAGGAGTTTTTAAAGAGAGCCCCAAAATAGCTAGTTGTAGCATTTTTACCAGGTAAATGCTATACTGCCTTCTTAAGAGTTCACTTGCATATGAACCTCAAGTCACAGGAGGCATGACTCAGGGACACTCTATTCAAGCAGTAGGTCTGGCTTTCATAAAATAAAAGTCACACATGCTTTCTCCCACAGCTGAGAGTAGTAACAAACATCCTTCACTGAGCTAGGAAAGGAGGGGCACCAAAATATTCCAAACACAAACCCCAAAGTTGAAATTCAGGTTCCCCAGCCAGGACTTTTCAGCCTGCAGTCTGCCAGTGTTTAGCTCCAGCATTAGGGTGCAGGAGGCCTACAGCTTCCAACTTCACTATTGCACACCACCCCCATAAGGAAAGCTGCTTTTTCTAACACTCCTTAGCAAGCCTTACCTAGTCTTTCAGAATTAAGCCAGGACAATTAGCCTCAGTCTTTTCTGATCAATTGTTAAAGCAACCTAATTGATTCCCAGGTGTCAGGACTCTGGTGCTCATTTGATTCCCAAATTCCAGGGAGAAAGGAACTCAGACAGAAAAGTACTGCAGCATAGACAGACATAAAGCAGCAGTGAGGAAGACAATCATTCATTCTCTTCAGTATCACTTTTACTTGCTTAATCATACCATGTATAACACTGAGCTCTATAAACTACAGAAACCTCCCCTACCCCACAAAGTGCCACCCTGTCAGAAGGCACTTAGGGTGGGATCCACAACGGTGCTTAAGTCCCATTTTTAGGCACCATTATGATGCACAAAACTCCTGCTTGGCCACCTCAAAACCTTGTTGGTGCCTAAACTCACCAGGCACCTATGTTTCTGCCTTTCAGTATGCATTCTGCTGTCTTGCTCCAGGCTGCTGGGTGCCTGTCTTCCACCTAAGTCCTAGAGGAATTCATGAACCAGGGGAAAAAGTAGGTGTTCAGCTGATTAAATTGGGGTGTGGGGCCTGATCCAGTGGACATGCTCAGTGTCTGCCTAACGCAACATAAAACAGATGGGGGAGGGTGAGAGAAAAACCTCTCTTATAAGCTTTAGCCTCCCTGGTTCAAATCCACCACCTGCCTGCTGAGGAGAATGGATTTGAACAGGGATCTGCCACTTCTCAGGTGAGTGCCAGAAAAAAAGTTGGAATGGCACTATAGCCTAGTGGTTAGGGCCTCATCCCTCCTCCTCTTCCCTCCTGTGGTTTTGTGTGGAGTTAAGCAGCATCTGATCAGGCCTGGCATGTGACCTAGGCAGACAAACACCTATCTTCCTCTGGTTCATGAATCACAAGCAGAGATAGGCACCTCCTTGCAGTCCAGACGTAGGCCCTGAACTCCAAGAGAGGGGCCGGCTTAGCGCATACCCCTCTCATCAGCATCTCCTATGGGCTAGATCAGGCAGCTCCCCACCTAACGTGCTGGCTCTCTGGATCCCATTCTAAGGCACATATCTCTTCCCATGCATTGTATAGGCATCTAACTCAGGCTTTGTGGATAACAGTGTGGTTTCTACACATTTCAAGGTGCCTAAAAGTTAGGTGCCATGACACTCTGCATCACAACACCTAAGTCCCTTTTGTGGATGGAGATTTCATTTAAAACAAAAAACAATAACCCTGTTTCTGTAACCCTTCCACCCTCTCTTTTTGTTTGTTTGTTTTTGCTAAATATTCTAGAAAAAGCAAACCAATTGCTATGTTTGAAAAACAAACAAACAGCTGGGTTCCAGCTCTACACCAAAAGGCTGGAATGGACCAAAAGATTGTACCCAGGTACACTCTTTAGGTAAAATAAATCAATTGAACATCGGGTGTATCCCAAGGAATCATCTCTCTAACTCTATCCAAAATCTCTAGCCCGGCCCACAGCATTCAAAGTGACAACCGTGGCAGGAAATTGATTGCATTTGGGACAGTGACCAACAAATGATTGTTTTACAGGCCAGACCAAAAATGCAAAGGCCAGCTCTGTTTGCCATCTGAAACCTGCAAGCATGGCAAAACTCAAGAATTAGCTATTTCAAATAAAAAGAACACATTTTTAGAAGTTCTTTTTTAAATATCACAATCAATTTCTAACAAGTTGTGTCCTAAAACTGAACTTGATGTATTATTTGGCATGTAATAATTCACAATGACAAAGCAAGAAGCAAAGTAACTTGTTGATTTGTGTGTGCCAAGTCACAGGTTTACGTCGAAGATTAAACAAAAAGGCTGGTTTTGCTGCCAGTTCACAAATAATTTTAACTGTCGGTGTTTAGTTTGGATTTATTTCCTAGAGTGAATGGAGAGAGACAGAGACATGTTGGAACTACTAAAAATGTCAGTCAGTGTGTATTCAGCTAACTTTTTGGTTGTTGTTTTGTTTATACTTTTCAAACAGCCACCATCCAAAAAACCTAATACCACACATTTACTCAACAGCCAGACATATTCACATTGGCCAAATTCTGACATGACTGTGTGTGCACAGTTCCCACTGAATCAATTGTAGCTATGTGTATGCCCCAAAAGCAGAATTTGGCTCGGCACATTTGAAATAATTACCATTCAAAGCTGCTGTTGTTGCAGACAAACATAGTCACCACTGAAATGTTAGAATTATCTTACAGCTTATACTTCCCCCCTACACACAAGATAATAAGATAAGTAATAGCATGGATTTGTCAAGAACAAATATCGTCAAACCAACCTAATAGCTTTCTTTGACAGGGTAACAATCCTGGGGGATGGGAGGAAATGATAGTTGTGATATATCTTGACTTTGGTAAGGCTTTTGATACTGTCTTGCATGACCTTCTCATAAACAAACTAGGGAAATACAACCTAGATGGAGCTACTATAAGGTGGGTGCATAACTGGTTGGAAAACCATTCCCAGAGAGTAATCATCAGTGGTTCACAATCAAGCTAGAGAGGCATGTTAAGTGGGGTCCTGCAGGTATCAGTTCTGGGTCCAGTTCTGTTCAATATGTTTATCAATGATTTAGATAATGGCATAGAGAGTACACTTATAAAGTTTGCGGATGATACCAACCTGGGAGGGTTGCAAGTGCTTTGAAGGGTAGGATTAAAATTCAAAATGATCTGGACAAACTGGAGAAATGGTCTGAAGTAAATAGTATGAAATTCAATAAGGACAAATGCAAAGTACTCCACCTAGGAAGGTACAGTCAGTTGCATACATACAAAATGGGAAATGACTGCCTAGGAAGGAGTACTGCAGAAAGTAATCTGGGGGGTCATAGCGGATCACAAGCTAAATATGAGTCAACAGTGTAACGCTGTTGCAAAAAAAGCAAACACCATTCTGGAATATATTAGCCGGAACATTGTAAGCAAGACACTAGAAGTAAATCTTCTGCTCTACTCCGCGCTTATTAGGCCTCAACTGGAGTATTGTGTCGAGGTCGGGGCACCACATTTCAGGAAAGATGTGGACAAATTGGAGAAAGTCCAGAGAAGAGCAACAAAAATGATTAAAGGTCTATAAAACATGACATATGAGGGAAGATTGGAAAAACTGGGTTTGTTTAGTCTGGAGGAGAGAAGACTGAGGGGGACCATGATAACAGTTTTCAAATATATAAAAGGTTGTTACAAGGAGGAGGGAGAAAAAATGTTCCCTTTAATCTCTGAGGATAGGAGGAGAAGCAATGGTCTTAAATTGCAGCTTAGGTTGGACATTAGGAAAAACTTCCTAACCATCTGGCTGGTTAAGCACTGGACTAAGTTGCCTAGGGAAGTTGTGGCATCTCTGTCACTGGAGAATTTTAAGAGCAGGTTAGACAAACACCTGTCAGGGATGGTTTAGATCAGTGGTCGATGGGTCGATCCTAAAGGATCTCCCAGTAGATCCTGATCTACGACCATGCAGTGTTACTGCCGCTAAGGCTGACTCCCTGTCTACCGGGGCTCCACGCTACTCCTGGAAGCGGCCAGCGCAGCCCCGCGAACCCGGGGGCAGGGGTCTCTCTCCACGTGCTGCTCCTGCCTGCAAGCATCGCCCGCGCAGCTCCCATTGGCTGGGAGAGCTGCGGATGTGGTGCTTGCAGGCAGGAACCGCACGCAGAGAGAGACCCCTGCCCCCCGCGCCCTCAGGGGCATGTTGGCCCCTTCTGGGAGCGGTGTGGGGTCGGGGTAGTCAGGGAGCCTGCCTTAGCCTTGCTGCACCCGCCGCTGACCAGGAGTCGCCGGAGGTAAGTGCTGCCCGGCAGGAGGCTGCATCCCAACCCCCATCACTGTGCCTCCTCCTGGAGCCAGCACCCCAAACCCCCTTCTGCACACCAAACCCCCTCCTGTTCTTCACTCCAAGCCCCACCATGAGCCCCCTCCCAGAGCCAGCACCCCATACTTTCTCCTGCATCCTGAAGCCCCTTCTGCACCCCAAGCCCCAGCCCTGACCCCCTCCCAGAGCAAGCATGCTGTACCCCCTCCTGCACAACAGTCTACCACAGCCCTGACCCCCCTCCCAGAGCAAGCACCCTGCACCCCCCCACACACACCTCAACACTGTGGCCCAGCCCGGAGCCCCCTCCTGCATCCAAACTCCCTCCTAGAGCTTGCACCCCTCACCCCCTCCTGCACCCCAACCCCCTGTCCCAGACTCAAGCCAGAACCGCTGCCTAGAGTCTGCACCCCCTGCCGAACCCCAACCCCCTGTCCCAGCCCAGTGAAAGTGAGTGAGGGTGGGGGAGAGCGAGTGATGGGTGGGGGGGGGATGGAGTGAGCAGGGTGGGACTTTGGGGAAGGGGCGGGGCCTCAGGGAAGGGGCGGGATAGATCCTGGGTTGCCCTTAGATTCAAAAAGTGATCTTGGGCGTAAAAAGGTTGGAGACCACTGGTTTAGATAATACTTAGTCCTGCCTTGAGTGCAGGGGACTGGACTAGATGACTTCTCAAGGTTCCTTCCAGTCGTACGATTCTATGAACGGAAGGGAGATGGAACAGAGCTGGGCTAAAAGGTTTTGTTAAAAATAGAAATAAGAAAAGCATTAAGTACTTGGTTGGAGAGAGTGGGAAGTACTTGAATGATAAAAGGTTACAATCCCATCAATATTATTGCTGTGAATAGTGAAAGTTGCATATGGGATTATAGATTAAATAATTATTTTGATTACCTCTGAGATCATAAGGGATACTATTGAAAGAGTTGAACTTTGTAAAAAGGGATAACTTGGAGTAAGGTGAAATAGTTGAAAGAACTTCCAGAAAATCTACAAAAAAAGGTATAATTCAAGTAATATAGGTTTCAGAGTAGCAGCCGTGTTAGTCTGTATCCTCAAAAAGAACAGGAGTACTTGTGGCACCTTAGAGACTAACAAATTTGAGCTTATGCTCAAATAAATTTGTTAGTCTCTAAGGTGCCACAAGTACTCAAGTAATATAGTTACCTGAACACCCAACTTGCACATATTTTGCAAGTTAAAAAGCACGTGCCTGATTCTGCTGGGCCATATTACTGATCAAGTTCTCACAAGAGTTACTAAATGAAAAAAAATAATTAAAAGTATTGAATTGGACAAAAAAAAAAAAAAAAAAATCTCTGCAAATTCAGCGCTGGATTTTCTGAACTGTCCATGTGGAAAACTAGGTAGATAGAAATGGAACAGGAAGACAGGGGAACAACACGAGGGAAGGGAAGAAATAATGTGAGCATGAGAGCATCAAAGGTATGGGGATGAGATACCAGTGGAGATGGAGCATAAAAACAAAAAAGGAAGGGCAGGACAAGGGAGGATAAAAATAGAAAACACACACACACACACACACAAATATATGGGGGGTGGGGGTGGAAGACAGCAAGGAAAAATAATAATAAAAAAAGAACACAGGACAGAAGTAGGGGAAAGAGAGAGGGGGAGGAAGTAGACAGAAGTAAAGGAAAGATGGGACAATTCTTCTGTAACATGGTGCAAGCAGACATAGAAAGAAGAGGCTGAAAGGGATCACCCACAAAACCATCGCAAAAGGGAGCTCAGAAGAAATTTGTTGGGAACCACACACAAAGGATGGTTTTGGGATTACAGCCCTGGACTGAGATTCGGGGGTTGCAATCTTGGGCAAGTTATTTAGGCCCACATTTTTAAAGATGTGGTGGCACTCAGCATTGCAACACCTAACTGATTTAGGAGCTTAAATATAAATAAAAATCTAGGTCTAAACCTCTTCTCAGGTCCCAGTCTGCAAAATGGGGATAATAGTCATTCTTTCCCCCTAATTATTTTATGTCTTATGTGCTTAGATTGTAAGATATTTGTGGCAGGAACTGTCAGTATGTGTATGTACAGGACCCAGCACAATGGGGCCCCAATGTCTGTTGGGGACTCTAGGTGCTACTGTAATACAAATAAATAATAATGTGTGCGTGCACCAGTTTACATATTCACATTTTCAAAGTTGGGTACCCAAATCCAAAGCACCTAAATCCTTATGTAGATACCTGAATAGGTAGCCTGATTTAAAGCCCTTTGGGGCAGGGACCATCTTTTTGTTCTGTGTTTGTACAGAGCCTAACACAATGGGGTCCTGGTCCATGACTAGGGCTCCTAGTTGCTACAGTAATACACATAATTTTCAGGGTGTTGAACATGTGCAATTCCCACTGAAGTTAATGGGAGCTGCAGATGTTCAGAGACTACCGATTGAGGTGCCGAAATGTGGATTTCAATGCCTACACTGTTTGAACATTTTAAAACATAGAATGTATATCCATATGTATAGCCATGAGAATCAGATTCTAGGGAAGATTCTGGTTGTAAGATTGGCCTCCCAGCTCCTGAAAAAGTCAACCCAGCACAACAGAGATCCTTAGGTTGCACAATAGCTTGTACACCCCTCCCATTCCCTGCTTCTATTATAGGTTGGGATCAGAGGAAAGAGGTGTGGCTGGGGTTCCTTGAATGCCATTTTGGCTCTCTAGGGCTGTTAGGATCAGTAAGTAAAACAGTCTTCATACTGTTCAAATTTACATTGTGAGACTGGCCCTACATACAGCAGCAGGGGTGTGCCATGACAAACATGAGGCCTCCACCGCAAAATCACCTTGCATAACATGTTATGCTTGCCCTTCAACTACAGGTGAGGACCTGGATTGAACATAGAAAATACCAATATACCAAAATTCTGCAGTTTTCCAAATCTTTATGCCAAGGAAGAATAATAGTGTTGAAGTCAAGTAGGTAAAAGAGATTTAGGATTTATCCTCAGAGTGGAATGAACTGAATATAAACTAGTGCTAAGAAGAGTGAACTTTAGTCTCGACTTTTGGATTCTATTCCCTGGCTCCTCCATCATAATAATTGCATGACTATGGGCAAATCACTTAACCACTCCGTTTACCCCTCTGTAAAACAGAATTGGGTATAAAAATACCTAATTAACTCACAATAGTGTTTTAAAGCTTAATTACTTATTGTCTGGAAAATGTGTTAAGCTCTTCACATGAATGGTGCTAAGCACTGTAAATAGAAGCGAAGTAGTGTTATTGTATTTCATCACTGGACAGGAAATATAATCACCAGTATGCACACACCTGTGTTTGCCATAATTGACTACTAGATGTCACTCTTGCTTCACATAAATAGCTGAAATGACACCTCTCATCTAATGATGAATCATCACCATTTTGAATTTGTAAATGGGGAATCAGTTGCAGCCAAAACAAAATAGGTCATCTTATTGAGGGAGCATTCGAAAGGGGACCATTACCCATCTAAAACCTCACCAGTGTTAGTTAACTCCACAGAAAGTAACAAAATAAAAATAAAAGCCTCTCATGCAGAAACCGGAACTTAATTGAGCAGTTTCTTTGTCTGTGGGAGAGTGCTGTCCACCTATTTCAGCCTGAGAGCTAAACACATTATATCAAAAAGGTCCAGGGAGACCTCCCTTTGCACCACTACACAATGCAAAGGAAACAAAGAACCCTGTAAGTCCCTTCTGGGGAATCATAGACCTGGAGCTGCAGCAGAAAATCAGGGACCCATAGCTAGTTCCTAGCATCTCTTCTTTTTCCCAGATATAGGACTACCCTGGATGGGTGTGGAGGAGGAGGAGAGCCATTCTTTGCTAGATACTCCCCTAAGTTCAGGTAGCCAGATGACCTCCTCTCTTCCTTTGCCAGGGCAGTGAAAAAGACAATGGAGTAGCCTTCTTTCTGCCCTCTACTGCAATGCAGCAGATGGCTTGCAGGGGAGGTACTGAGTAACCTCAGCAGGGAAGGGACAGCAGCTACTCAGAAGGCTTCTGGCATTTTGCTCACGTCAGAGCTGCTCCTGGGGCTGTAAAGGAGGGGGGGTCCGCTAGCAACAGGGCTAATTCAGCTTTTACATAGCAGAGTGTGGCCCAAGGAACATATTTTCAATTCATAATCAAATACAAATTTACTTAGCAGTCATACAATTTAGAGCCTTGGGAAACACCCGCTGGACACCACTTCTGTTGCAGGTCTGATGAAACATTGCATTAGGTCTGTTTTCATCCCTCACCAATGAAGCTAACATTAGATCTTGTCCTGGTTCTTAAACAGTTATTTTCCCCTCAGACATCTGAACAGTACAGGAGCTGTATTGCCAGCAGTCATGATTTTATCATGAGTCTTGCAACTTTTTTTTTAAGAGCCCGAGTTCCCAGAGTTGTTTGACTGCATGTGAATCACAGCTTTCGTATAACAATATGTTTACAGCCCTCACAGTTTTGGAGAAAAGCTTGAAAACACGAAATCTAATGGCTCAAAAACTCATAGGCAAATAAGATGATTTTTGTAGCCTGACCCAGGCTTGGGGTTGGCAATACTGGCAGCTTCAAAATCTAGCTCTTATTCAATGTTTATATTTGTACTATTCTTGAAAAGCCTCCAGCTATAATCACATTGAAGGAAGAACAATGCAGGCTCCCTCAGTTTGGAGTTTTTTTGCCAGAAGAACTAAATGACTTTGTTTACTTGTGTAGGATGTCACTAACTGCAGAGAGACCCTTTCAGGGCACTCATCCAGATTCGCCACTTTTTGCTACAATTTGTCTCCCCCCTATTTTCCTTTAGTTCTAATGAGACTGGATCCACTCTCCCCCATTTCCAAGTTTCCTTCGTCATGTGATGAGACATTATTTGGGCTTTGACATACTATTTTTACTAGTCACTGCACTGAGATAAACAAAAACAAAACAACTTCCCCCACACATAAACCTCACGTGCGCCCTCCCCCCCCCATTCTCCCCAAATCATAGATGGCCAGGCTAAGAAATACAAATCAGCAAACTGCAAGGAATGACAAGTCTCTGTGTTTACTGAGGAGATATATGTCGAGCTCAAGAGGCAGAGGCATCTCCTCTCTTTTAGGCCAACACACTTTACATTAAAACTAGCATTTCAGACACATTGTTACTGAAACTCTACTTCTTGAGAAACATGATAAATGTTTCTAGGTCCATGCTAACACATACATTCCTTTAATATAGGCAGCTTATAGAATGCTTCCCTCCGCCCTCACCCCCATCCCCCAGGGGCTAAAACATGTTCCTTTCTTCCAGGAGTGATATTTGACATCACAGCAATCAGAGTGGTAGTAGATAACAGATTGTGGAATAGAACTGTGGAGATAACCACTCAGTAGAGGGGAGTCCCAGGGGTTGTATGAGACCCTTGTTAATGGAGCTAGCATTAGGTAACTGTAAAGGAGGATCTCCACTTTCATTTATTAGAAAGAATACAAAAGCAAGTCTCTAGCCCTTTTCCCAGTGAAGATCCTTGATAGCGTAAACCAATGTGAAGAGATGCAAAGCAATTGTTAACACAGGAAGGAACATACAGCTGGACTCTATTTCTTCAGCAGGTGGCCCATGTATTACCCCCACAATGCATGTATCTTTTTATGCAAGATGAGCCAGTTGATATTGGTGTGTCATCTCACTAACTCTAGCCAGAATCCTTTTGCCAACCCTGCACATTGAGGTGTAAGCATGATCAGAAACCAGTCCAAAACCTCTAACGTATTCCCCGTCCCTCCAGTCAGCAGGGGAAGGGAGCTGGAGGACACATGAGCACTAAAGCAAGTGTGCTGAATACAGCAAGAATGCACTGGACAAAAAGTACACTCAGAAGAGTGGAGTCAAGGTTCCAGGGCAGTTGGAGACAGAAGTCACTATCAGTCAGTTGGCTGAGATATTACAGAATGGATGTGAGGTGATGGTCTCAGTTACTATTTGTTTGGTTTTAAGGACAGGGCCTTTGTGGTTTTTAGTTCCACATAGTTTCCTAGTGTCTGCTGCTGTGAAATTATTATTTCAGAACATTAAAGATATGGTTTAAAATAGACACCAGCAGTTAATGTTTCTGAATCAGTTCTTCTGGCCCTGGAAGACTTTGATTTCCAGAGGCATTACATTGCAAATTAAATTACAGCCCAATGAAAGGGCTGTGTGTGGTAGATGTTCCCATAGTTATTGTTTAATATTTGTACAAAATACCCAATAGCAAAAATAAAGACATGGACAAACATTATCAAAGTTGGGTGCCTAAAGTCAGGCACCTAAAACCATATATAGATACCTAAATGTGTTACCTAATTTTCAGAGGTGCTGAGGACCTGTAGTTCTCATTGATATCAGCACTTTGTTTAGGTCACTTATTTAGGTGTCTACATATGGATTTAGGGGCCTGACTTTAGTCACCCACCTATTTTTTGGCCACAGTACCAATCCCATGTAACTTACTACGCCAGTAGGAAAATTTACTAGGTTATCTATCTAAGATGGCTGTTTCAGGCCATTTTGTTTGCCTAGTCTTGGAGCATTACACTGTCATGCAAAGGTACTGGTGTCTTGCTCCCTGTTCAAAACTAAGAGTGCAACAGATTTAGAGTACTCAGCTCATTGGTGGGGCATGAACACCTTGCATTGTTCAAGATGTTGACTCCATGGTGGAGGTCCTTGATTTTGACCATAAAACATAGACAAAAAGAGATGTTCCTCAGGCTCTGATTAAATTACAGGGAACTCCTTCGAAGGATAAATCTGTTGTGGTGCAACACAGTTTGAACAGTATGAAGGGTGTGTGGTACATTCAACTGAAAACTAGTCTAAAGTTTGTATTCATTTCATTGTCTTTTTTTTTTTTGACATGCATAACATATAATCGATGCAGTAAAAACATTTTTACCTTTTTTAAAACAGGAGGTATTAATTATTAATTATTATTATTATTATTATTTTATTATTGGTATGGGCAAGATATACAGAAATAAAAGCCCTACCTGTATTTCCTACCATGAGTGTAGGGGAAACTGCTAACATCTTGTTTATTTGTAAAACAATAAAAGACATTTAACTGCACCCTCTGTAAGAAGTACAATTATGTTGTAGCAAAAGAATTTCCTATTTGCCTTAAAAGAAAAGATAGCAGCAATTATCAGAAGAATAATGTTACATCAGAAATCTAAGGTGCTGAAGTGGCTCTAAGTGACTCCATACATATTTATTAAAAATGGCTTGGCATTTAGGCATTTCCCTGCAGAATTATACAAGTCAAAGGTGAAAACTGAGATGATTTATTTCTAGTCATCAAACATGCTGAATCATTGCTGCTACAGCTTACCTAAGGAGGGAAAAATCTGTTTCTCAATCATTTAACACTTAGAAATATAGTACTTGTTTTAGCACAGTAGCAAGTACTTCACACTAAAGGTAAATGGGAATGCTGGTCTAAATAGCGGCTAGACACATTATAGAGAAAAGTGAATTACAGAAAAAATTATAAGCGAGTGAAATAGATTGGCAAAAAACGTATCCTGTCAATAACAATGCAATTGTGATTATTTGTTCTTTACCCAATGCCCAAAATTGTGCTAGAAGTATTACAGACAAATAGAAATACCTGGTCCCTGGGCTGGAAAATGTACAATCTAAATAGGGAGAAGACAAATCAGAAGGAGGGAATTAAAAATAGGGTTTCTAAGTTTGGGGGAGAAGGCACAGGCCCCCTCACTCACTCCAGTGCCTGAGTCCTGCAGGGTCTAGCATCTGTGGCTGGAGTGGCTGTGCCGGGCAGACATGCCAAACCCACCCCCCCAAAAAAAAACCACACAGAAATTGGGCTTGTTTTTGGCTTAATTGGCTTGTGAGTTGCTTGTTGGCTAGTTTTTGGCTTGTAGGAGCTTGTTGCTTCTTTTTTTTTATTGGCCCCCAGCAAGCAGGGGAAATGGGGGAGAGAGTCAGCGGTACATAGCGGTCCCACCACAGTCCCAGACTGCATGCCAGGGGGATCTAGTCACATAGTGTAGGGGTTCTTAGGGATTGGCTTGTTTTGGCCTTGTTTTGAAATGGGATTAGCTTAATTTTTGGCTTATTGTGAAAGTTGGGGTCCTTATTTACCACGTGAAAGTTGGCAACTGTGGTGCCGGGATCTGGAGGCTTATGAGCTCTCCCAGGAACCTTCTGGTCCAGCGGAAGTGGGACCTGGCTTGGAATAAAGGGGGGATAGCAACCCTTCAACTCAGTCCTGGTGCTGCTGGAAACGTCAGCTGTATCTAGAGGATAGCCTTGCTCCCCCAATATAAAAATCTGAATCCAACACTCAGAGCTCCCTAAACTCAGGTAATACCCCTGCTCCCCTTGGTATAGCATAGCAAACCAACAATCACCATGTGTTATAGTCAGGAATTCCCCCATGCACTAAACACAGCCCATATATGGGGACAGCCTAGCTCCCATTAGTGTTCCATCCACCAGTGATCATCTCCTATAATCTGGGCCCCCTCTGTTCATCAATCACAACCTTGGGGAACACTCTTGTTCAACTCAATATTTCACAGCTCCCCACACTTCAGAGTATGCGTTATCCCAGGATTCCCAAACACACTAATCAGAGAAACTGTACTCAAGCCCACCCCAATCATCCAGCCAGTCAGACCATCCTGTATTTAGGAAACACTCTTGCTCCCCTTGGTAAACCACCAATCAGAATGTGTTATATCTAGCACTAATATAGTAATAATAATATAGTATTATTTAACTACAGTAAGCTACTATGTTATAAGAAAGTTTCCCACAGGAAGACATATATATATATATCAGTCTATCTACATGGGAAAAGAGAAAGGAACTCAGTTTAATGTGATAGTTCTCACATTTTCCTTGCGTCCCATAACATAATTTGTGTCAATCTCTTCTTGACCTGATTAAATAAGAGTTCCAATTGGTCGTATGAGTTAAAGCCAACAAATTCTACCAAAGATATGAACTTTGGGGAGCAATGGGACTTCAGTTGGGAAGTGTGAAAAAGTGGCATTTCTTCACTTCTAAAAGAACTGTATAAAGCACAAAACTGGGATCATGGAATAACCCCAGCTGATTGGATATTGCCCGCATGAGAAAAGTTTCTTTTATTAAAGTTAACCTTGAAGAAGCAGGATGGAAGGTTTCTAGAGTCTCATCTAAAAAGCTTCAAGGAAAGAAAACGGCAACAAGATTGAAGGTAAGACAATGTCCAGAAAGACAGCTGTAAGCCATAATTGTGAAAGATCCAATGTACCCAAATAAACCCCCAAGAATAAAATGTTAGACTGCTGGAGAAAAATTTTGTGAGGAGGCATCTGAAAATGTATGAAATGAATGAATGAAAACAGCAGAATTTTATTGAAACTTAAAAACAGTTTGAATTGCATTGCTTTCAAAGGATGGGTCAGTTATTTTGTTTGAACTAGACCACTCATCTGTAATTGCAGACCCAAAAAAATAAATTCAAAATCTGGTGAGAATCCAGACTTTATTCATAAAGCAGAGCATAAGATCATAGTATGCTATCTGAAGCGAGACAAAGCACTGGGTCAATAGTTCAATAATTATTAGACCCTAGCCTGGAGAGACATTGAAATTACTTCAGTGATGCTATTATTATTTATTGAGCACCACATGTGTTCTGAGTGTTTTACAGTAAGGATAACAGTTAATGCTGTTAAAGAGGGGTTCAGAAATGAGTAATGAATTTGGCCTAATATATTTAACAAACAAGCTGTAGATTCTGTCATAAATATTTAGAGCACAGTGTGCCTAGTGACCACTTAGGAAGAAGAAAGGCAATGTTAAGGGGCATCAGAATTTCAAATGGCCTTCCAAGCATATCAGTTATTGGGATAGATCTGACTGCTCCAACTTTTTCTTTCAGTGGACCAATTCATAAGAGAGAGATCCTCACACACAGGCCATATCCACTCTCAACAAACTAATAATACCACTATTTGGTCCTGCAAATATTTCTATGTACAGACTACTAAGGAGGATTTTGTTGACCATTGGTGGTCTATGGTCCACAGTTTAAGAACAGCTGGAGTAGATGAATGTCTGGTGTTTGTGTTGTTGCTCAGATGAGGAAACATCCCTTGAAGGGTCTGAAAGATAGTTTTAAAATATCTTGTGGAAGTTTAAGACTAGTCACTGATGCTCACAATTAAAAAAACCAATAGTGCCACATCCATAAATAGATTACAAGGAAAAAGGAGTTAAGACCAGAGTATGTACTCTTTACAAAGCTCCCATTAATACGGATGCCACATTTATTAATGAGCGTGATTCTTGGAAGAGTCCTTGAGAAGTTTAGGTAAATTCTTTAGCTTTCAAATATGTTGTCAGGTCCGTAAATGACTTTATTGATCTGGAGTGTTGCTTATTTTCCTATATACTATTAGAAAAAGCAATAGCTGTAGGCCATGTGAGCAAGAATATTGTAGAAACCATTCTTCATTTATTAACTTTTAATTATGAAGAAACATACTTTGTTAATAATTGTATCTTCAAATTACATTTTTTCCTCAACTCTGCTCATGTGCAGTGGTGCAGAAAGCAGAAGTTGTAATAATGTGTCAGTTGGATGATTTTCTACTAATTGGTCCAAGAAGGGGGATATGACTAGGATTTGGGGGGGTGTCAAAGAACAGCTGATGAGTTTGGAGTCCTGTTCTCTGAGGGAGGGGGGGGAGGGGGAGAGACAGAAGTTCTACTAGCAGATTCAATATTCTTAACAATTAACTTGGATTCTATAAGTGTGAAGATTTATTTTCCAGGGTGAAAATTACATATTCTTAAGGAGCTGCAAAGTAGCAGGGGGTGGATCTGAATCTGTATTGAGTCAAGGAAAATACTTGGTGAGTAATTTCAATTCTGTTTTCAAGGTAACCACAGCAGGTTAGCTATTCAGCACTTACATACTACAGTGAAAAGTGTCTTAGAAATACCTAAGATAGGTACAGACTAACAGATTTACATGTTAGTAAAAATAGAACATTCACAGCACCTACAAGGATACCTTATGTAGTGAGCAAATCATGTAAAATTGGAATTTTCTTCTAAAGTAGGAACTGTGTCAGAGCAAGGGGGTAAGGAATAGACAGCAGAGAAACGGAAGTCGATAGTGGTAATGAAGGCAAAAGAAGTGGGTTCTTAGGATGGTTTTGAAGTGGAAGAATGAGAACACTTGGCACAGGGGAAAAGGGATGTTATTTCAAGCAAATGAAAAAATGGATTGAAGAGTGGAGGAGATAAAAGCTTCTGATCCAACAAAGCACATGAGCGTGTGTGTAATTTTAAACACATGTGTAATATGCACTGAAGTCAATGGGGCTACTTGTATGCTTAAAGTTGTGCATGTACTTTAGTGCTTTGCTGGGGAGAAAGGGAGCAACAAAGAAAGAAAGGGTAGGGGGCATAAGGGGCAAGAAAGAACATCAGAGATTATACAGCAGCCAGGGCAGAGCTGAGTGTAAACTTAAAAGTGAAACTGGTGAATTTGAGGTTCACACAGAAAAAGGCAGTAAAGGGAATTGAGGAAGTGAAGTATAGTGTGATGATGTGATCAGAAGAGCACGAGCTTCTGAATGTTAACAATTAAAAATATAAGTACTAATAACAATACTTGGTACCCCTATGGTATGGTGCTTTTCATCCCTATAGCTTAAAACACTTTACAAAGGTAGATAAGCATCATTATACTCATTTTATAGATGGGAAAACTGATGCATAGCGAGGTTAACGGCCTGATTTTCAGATACCAAACACCTGCAGCCCCACCTCTGAAAATGATGCCATAAATAACTGCCCAAAGTCACAAAGTGAGTAGGTGGCAAAGCTAGAAATAGAACACCTCAATCTCCTGGTTTCCACTCCAACGTCTTATCTAATAGGCCACATGGTTTTAAAAATCTGGCCCAAAGTCTATCAATTGCTCATTTTTCGAAGGGTTTAGGTGCCTAATTCTCATAGAAATAAAAATCTAACAATCTGTCTCTTTATGTTTTCAAATCCAATCCCCAAAATGGTCATACAGAAAATGATTTTCAGTCTTTCTGAAACCAAACTGTGAAAAGTGCATAACAAGTAAAAGATTGGACCTTACAATATAAATAATAGATCAGCTCAGAAAATGTTAAGTATTTTCTGCTAAATATTTTTCTTTTTTTTTTCAGATTTGTTTGCAGAAATTTTCCTGGGGGTGGGGGGGGGGGAGGGATTTCTAGGGGAAAACAACAGAAACCATTTTTTTAAAGGTTTTCAGTGAAAACCCAGAAAATTTAGAAAAAAAACCAAATGTTAAGGAAAAAAAAGTTGTTTTTTTTCCCAGTTGTAGCAGATAGCAACAGACTTGGCAGCTGATGCTTTGGGTATTGTTCAAGCTAACTCAAAACACTTAGGGTGAAATTCATCCAAACTGGCACCTCCATCCAAGCACCTTGCACTCTTCTTATCAGGGGATTCATCCTAAGGGGATGGAAGGCAGTGTTTCTACCCTCTCAGAGTGAAATCAGGGGTTTTAACTATCAGAGGGGTAGCCATGTTAGTCTGTATCCACAAAAACAACGAGGAGTCCGGTGGCACCTTAAAGACAAATAGATTTATTTGGGCATAAGCTTTCATGGGTAAAAAACCGACTTCTTCAGATGAATGGAGCCAGAAGCGATGCATCTGAAGAAGTGGTCTTTTTACCCACGAAAGCTTATGCCCAAATAAATCTGTTAGTCATTAAGGTGCCACCGGACTCCTCGTTGTTTTTATCACGGGTTCTGATGGTCAGTTATAGAGGGACCACTTTAAATCATGCCACGGGCTTGACTGAAACCCCACCAGTGGATGCTGTAGAAAGAAAGTATTGTATCAGAACTTCCCCCAACTGCCTTTGCATTGCCCTCTCCCTGAACAAATTTGATCACTCGTTTATTGGGTTGCTGTGGTTTCCTGTGGACCACCTTGTTCCACAGCAACGTTACACCATCTAACTTTCTGCAGATAGGATACCTGCACCCTGGTTTACTCCAGAAGAAGATGGTATAACCCAGAGTGAATTTGCCCTTCGTTTATTTTAAAAAAACTATTAAAGCTGGTGCTAGCTAGTTTGTTTTTACAACCACAAAGAGCTATTGTTGATGCATGACCCCCCCACCCAGGAGAAAGGGGATGTAGCCAGTGCCAACCTTGGCTTTTCCTGCCAAGCACAGGTTACAATGAATGCATTTAAAATGTCCATGCCAGTTCTGGAGCAAATATCAGTTTCTAGCCATATTTCCCATTTTAACTGTAGGGAGTATTGCCAGGAATAGGAATGGATCAGATCAGCAGTAATGAACAAGAGAGCTACATTGATTCACAACAGCTGAGGATCTGCTCCACATATTTCTAAAACAGGAATTCAGTTTTTAAGTGTTCCCACCATATGAAATTAAATCCTGCTGGCAAGCCTTGTACAAAAGCAGGGACATAGTATTGGGAATAATTAAAGCACAGAGAAGTTTTACCAGATTTATTTTTCAGCTCCTATGACCCGGTGAGAATGTGACATGAACATTAACAAGGGAACAACTAAATAATACTTTCTAATAACAGCACAGGGATTGGAGCTGCCTGTTCACACATACAATGGGAATAACTGTGTCAAAATACTTAACCTAGTACCCATAGGCTTCTAAACATACTTGTGTGGCTTTGTCATTGTTATTAATATTTATAAAATAGAATGTGATATGAACTTTAACAAGGGAACAACTAAACCACATCTTCTGATAATATCACCATAATGACCATGACAGGAATTGCCAGTTTAATTAAACCTGAATCTAAATAAACAAAATGCAATTAATAATTAAAGGTCCAGGTTCTGATATCTTTATTCATGTCAGGTCCCCTTACTCCTCCCGTGGTCCCATCTAACACTCAGAGTGAACAATTTTTCCCCATCAGAGGAACTTCCTGAATCCTGAGATCACATATCAGTGTTGCAAATGCTATGTAAAATCACCTGAAAGAATGTACTCCTCTCAGGAATGATACTAGCAATCTGAGGCCAGGTGCTCTGTTTGCAGAAAGATAGTGCGGGGATGTTTCTAGAGCTCCCTCTCAAGCTCTTCTAGAGTCTCACCCTTCCACCCCCCCTAAATACAGATGACATTCATAAAGTAAAAATATAACCACCTTGTTTTTCCTGTAGTTTACAGGAAATCACTTTTAAAGTGATCAAGGTTTTTGATCTTACTGGTTTTTACTGCTGTCACTCTAATGATTTCAATAGTTACTACAGAATTACACTGGTTTACGTGAAACATATCAGCCCCAAATTCAGTCCCGGTATAAGTAGGTGCAGCTGAGATTGTGACTGCTTATACCCAGTGGCTGTATTTGGCAAGGTGTGTCTTTTATCAGTTTTGCAGGATTTTCATTTAAACTCCTGTTCTATTCTTTCCTATACATTTACCTGTACTCTCTGTCCTTCTCTCTCTCTCATGTGCACACACGAGGCATTGTACTGCCAGATTTTGTTCCAAATTTCTGTTCAGAAAAACCTGGTACTCGGGCAAAGGGACCAAGCCTAGGAGGGCTCAAGAGAAGCAGAACAGCACCAGTCATGAGTTGGCATCAGAGAGGTGAACAGGATAGCACAGAGCAGCCAGGAGGAGGAAGTGTTAGGAACACTTCAGTGATTCTTTTAAAAGAAGCAACTGGCTCTCCTGGAACTATTTTCTTCTGGTTGCAGCATAGCCACTGGTTGGGATCTGTAAACATGCCTGTTAATCAGAAGACTATGCCTCTCTGGAACAGCAGTGTTCAGGCTTGTTGAAGGCACCCTTGAGTGCTAAGCAGAGATCCTCCCCTAATGCTTCACTAAGGGTAGAATCTCCCATGTCCTCCAGCAGAGCACATGGCAGGATTTTGTCATGAAGCTGGATATTTTCTATCTCTGCTATTTATCCTTATCTTCAGTGTTCCTCCGCTGAGCAGCCCATGCACTGTCCTCTGGGGGAATCAAATGTCAAACCTATCAGAATTCCTACTAGCCCCCTCCTCAAGGCACAATTGACCAAGATTTCAGTCACTCTCCTCCAGCCTTCATATGCAGCTGCAGGAGTCCAAGATTCTAGAAAACGGCAGTAGAGTTCAACTTTCAGTCTGGCAAGGCCGATGAGCTCCTCCAATCAGGAGTGAGAAAGAAGAGGCAAGCCAAAGGCAGGACTTTTCTCACAGACTGAGACTGAGATCTAACGAGGAGACATAATAGCTCTACTTTGTGTTTCCTGCCTAGGGCCCAAATAAGTTTGGAGATGGCAGGTAATTCTGTATTTCACTGGTCAGGAATCATTCATAGCATTACCTCACCCTGCTTCTCTGTTCCTTCCTGAAAGGGATGAAGAACTCATGGGTAGGAGCAGGAGAAAAAGAAAGTGGATATCAAGACAGATTCTCTGCTGTTTTCCATTCCCTGTGTGGGAATCTCTAAGCACTCCCTTGCTGCAGACCCTGGCCCAGTAGCTGTGTCACAAGCAGGGAGAGATGGACAAGGACCCACAGCTAGCTGACACAAGTTAGAAAAGCCCTGAGGCTCCCCTAAGTTTGGCCAGAACTTGGGCAGGGGAGGGAATTAGGGAGCTGTTAGCAGCTCCAGCTGCCAACTGTACTTACAGACTGCAAGTCTCATTCCATTGCACAGCAGTTAAACCACTCCCCTTGAACTTTTTCCTGTAAGGCCTTGGCTACACTTGCGAGTTACAGCGCAATAAAGCCGCCCACAGTGCTGTACCTCACTCCCCGTCCACACGTACAGCGCTGTATCTCCCTGGCTACAGCGCTGCAGGTACTCCAGCTCCCCAAGAGGAATAAGAGATGCAACGTAGTGGCTACAACTCCCGGGTGTCAGTGTGAATGAGGAGTTAACTTGCTGTGCTGTGATAATCCCCTTATCAAGTAGCCACTCTTCTCATTGTTGTGATGGCTCCAGGAATGCGGAAGTGCCATTTCAAAGCTCCTTACCAGAGAGAAAAAGCAAACATTTTGCTGTTTGCTTTGAGTGAGTGAATGTGAAGCAGGGGGGGCAGGGGGGTCGGAACTTGCAAGGCAGCATGCTGACACACTCTCAGCACCCCAAAATCCACTCTCTCTCCCCCCACACTCCCTGTCACACTCCACCCCACCCCTTTTGAAAACATGTTTCAGCCACATGAATGCTGGGATAGCTGCCCATAATGCACCACTCCCAATGCAGCTGCAAACGCTGCAAATGTGGCCACGCCAGTGCGCTATCAGCTGTCAGTGTGGACAGACGGCAGCGCTTTCCTTACTCAGCTGTACGAAGGCGGGTTTAACTCACAGCGCTGTACAGCTGCAAGTGTAGCCATTCCCCAAGTTACCTTCTGTACCTAGCATGCCTAGCTCTCAGCAGCCCTCAGATGTCACCCATTATGTTATGTACCTGAGTTCCCATTCACCAGTTGATAAGTTTGTAAACTCTTTCAATCCCTAAGGAATTAACACTTCAAGTGGAAGCACAAAAACATAAAATATTCAACTCTAAATTACAGAAATTAGAGGGGGAAATGAAGTAGAATCAAGTCAGAAACTTTTTCTGGTAATTACTTTACTCAGGAACTATAGGGGAATCATCAGGAAATCAATAGGAAAAGTATAAACACCAAAAAATAAAAAATGATGCACATAGTATGAAAGGCTTTAGTGACTAGCAAAGAGCTATGATGGACAATTGAATCTTAAGGAACAAGGATAAAAAGCCAAATGGCACTGCTAATTAGATCTGGGGTTATAGCTTGGTCTTATTTATATTGATATAAATCCAGAGTAACTGATTTACACCGGTGTAATTAGGCTCATGAGATTGTATATTATAAACAACAACACAGTACATTCAGAGGCTTGTGGTAGTAGATTAAATATTTACATACCTGTACTACTGCTGTACCTGTGAATCAACCATTACATGGATGCATTACTGGCACCATAGTTATGATTCAGAAGGGCTTTATTTGTAAGCCCCAGTTTTCAGGCAATAACTTTTTTTGACGAGCTCTATTCAATATGAGTATCTCTGGTTTACGGTGCTGAGATTCATTGCTGATATTCAGTGTGTACAAGGAGATAAGAAAATGTTATCCAATGTCAATTACTTAGCACAACTTCCCTTATAAGACTAAAGCATAAAAGGATAGATTATCCTAGTTTAGTTTATATCATTACTGCTCAAAAAATGGGAGTGATTCCTCTTATAGGTTCCTCTCTTTGAGAATCAATGGAAAATTAATTAAAAAAATATAACTCAGGGATGAATTGCAGAGTTGTCATCAGGCCTGAGCCAGTGATAGCATGTAGCTGGACTGCTCAAGAAGACTAGAGTCCAAACTACCATGCAGAATCATAGCCTGTTCCCTGGTTCCCCATTTTTTCCACGGGGGACTGTAATCTGACCCAATCCTTTACTTGGCACAGATTACTTCTCCCTCCATACTGACTAAGCAAAACTGGCCAACAGATTTTGGGAAGCGAAGTCAAAGCTCCACCCATTCACTTTCTACCTGCATCAGATGGACAGTTGTGCCCCCTGACAGGGCTGGCTTTACACCTTACACACCTCTAGGCACAGCATCTTCAGTGCCCCCCCTGCTTATAGCTGAGCTTCATGTTTCACACAGTTTTAGAGAGGTAAGGTGTCTCTAGAACACTGGTGCACCTAGGCACATGCCTACTGTGCCTAATTGGAAATCCACCCATGCAAGTTGCTCTCCTCATCGCATTGTAGGTAACCTGGGCAGGGAGTAAAGAGACACTAAACACCCCCATTATCTCCTGTGTGGGTGAACCACAATCTCACCCTGAACTCAAAGATTTCCATAACCCATTTTAATCATAAGTAACATTGGTATCTACCCGCTTAGGTGAAAGGCATTCCTGCGCAGTGGGTCAACACAAGGCCTATGGAGCAATTAAGTCACACTTGAGTCCACAAACAGAGGTTTAAGGGAGATTTAAGTAGTGTGCAGACCTTGTGCTGGCTTTCTGTGCAAGTATAAATTGCACCTGCCACTTGAATGGTAGGATTTCTAAAGGGGATCCCTGTAACATTGCCCTTCCTCTCTTGTAATTATTTGTACCATATTTTTAAGACTATACCTTCCCCTAGTAAAATGAACTCCCCCTGCTTAAATAGGTAGCCTGCCAATCCTGCCTTTGCAGGGAGCTGGGATTTTGAAGTGAGTGCCTGAGACCAAACAGTTGGCCTAGATTTTCTATTTATTTATAATAATAATGAGTCCAATATTTGTGCTCTAAGTTTTTGAGCACAAATATCATAATATAGATAAACAATAAGACCGAAGCAAAAATGAGAATGAAGATGATGAGGGAGTGGAACAGGAGCTCATGGTTATTACTGTAAATGGTGAATCTACTCAAACACTACAAATGGGCTGTTGGATGTCATGAACCCATCAGTCTTTACAAGCCTTGTACAGATCTATCTAATTCTGGATTGTCCTATCTGATTAAGATTCAAATGTGAACATATTAAGGGAGGGGCCTGTATTGAATGCTTTTGCAAGGACCTCAACGAGAAGCTATAAGCATATATGACTGCAGCCTGTTTCCTTACTACAGGCTATATTTAAAGTTAATACCAGGTGGAGGATTTCCTCATCAGACATCCCTATAAGCATCTGGCATCCTCTGCTAGCAGACTGCAGATACTTAGGGTATGTCTACACTAGAGCAACTACAGCAACAGAGTTTAGATGCTAACTACATTGACAGAAGGTGTTTTTTCCATTGATGTACTTAACCCACCTCTTTGAGAGGTGGTAGCTAGGCCGTGTCTACACTGGGAGTTAGATTGACCTAAATACACATTAAGGGCATTTTTTCCCCCACAGCTCTGAGCAATGTAGCTAAGTTGATCTAATTTTTGAGTGTAACAGCTTTAGAAAGAACTTGACTCCAAAACCTACAGAACACTTTCTCTATTCTTCTCTCCTTCTCCCAAATCTCAGAGGCTGACAGCTTGTTGATCACTATCCCTCCTCATGGGAGGGGCACTAGCCATCCCTTTCTTAAAAAGACCTCAGCCTTATTTCAAAGCAGTCACTAGGTCAGGTGTCTGCATCGATTTCAAGGAAAGATGGCAAGAGGCAGAATGAGGATGCAGAAGGTGCAAGGAATACTGTTACTCTTAAGCATTAACAGCCAAACTCTAAACCTTATAAACATACGCTATACAAATCCTTCAGCCACTCCAATCTTTCATCCTGCCCCCCCCAAAAAAAACCCCCACACTGCCCCCCAAATTGTGTGTGTGTGTTGGATTTTGTGAAGCAGATTTATCTGATTCCACAAGATTTACTCCAGCTCAACTACGAATCAGAGTTGCTAACAAATAAATTAAAAAAATAAAAGAAAGAAAATAAAAATTCTAAAAAAATCCATACCTCTGGGCTCCAAGAGATACTGGTTCAGAGACAGAAAATGCCTCTAGAATATCTCAAAATGTAAGGTGTTTTGGGAAGAACATGCTCCCTTTGGGGTTCAGGACAGCACTGAAGTTTGAAAAGCCTTGGGTGATCAAATCAAATGAGGTTTTTTAAGTGGAGAGGGAGGACGGAAGTATTCTTCAGAATGTCCTGGTGGAGAGAGCTCATTATTCTGATACTGTTGAAACATGCTTTTTTCACATTTTGCTCTTCACTTTTGAGTAACCCCTATCAAGGTCATAGGTTAAAAAAAAAGGTCATCTCAAATAGTTAAAAGATCTTCACATCATGTAAATTGTCATTAGTCTACTGACTTCAACTGATGATTTACACAAACTGAAGATCTGGCCCAGGATATTTCAGTGCACTCTACCATGAAGGAAGCTGAAAGGTCTTTTGAATGAAATAATGTTTGCATAGTTTTTAAAATTTTCAAGTGTAAGTTTCTTATTAAAATAGATTTAATAAAATCAGACACTGATGAGTAAATAAAGGGAGGAAAAATCTCTTGTGAAATAGAAAGGCAGGAAAAAACAGTTTTGAAACTTTGATATGGTCTAGGGTTGCCAATTTCGGTTGGACGTATTCCTTGAGGTTTCATCACGACATAATCTTTAATTAAAGATTAATCTTCAATTCCTGGAGACTCCAGGACAATCCTGGAGGATTGGCAACCCTAATATGGTCTTGGGTACAAATAAATTATATCAATTACTGTGGGCAAGACTGAGACTTTACACAGGGCAAATTTTGCTATTGAACTACCCCAGGAAGGAATTCTGACTCAGCAAGAAAATTCCCTCCTTGGTCCCCTCCCTCCCTTGTTCCCTCTTTTGATCCCTGGAAGAGGGGAAGTGACAAGATGATGCCTTTACTGACATTTAGGATGCTGACACTTGCGGCTTGAAATAAACTAGTACAATATTTTTATTCATGATCTTTTAATATAATACAAATTAGAGGTGGGAAAGTTCTGCTAAAACTCTCTCTCTCATCAGCCATCAGCTAGTGCAGGATTATTCCATATGCTACATGATCTCCTTTGCTTTGTCTAGTCTGGTTTAAAATGGCACAGGAGAGGGGGCTTAGTCCACTTACCTTGGGAGACTAGTCCAAAATAAGAGCCAGGAATGTAATGATTTACCATAAAAGTTCATTATTTGTATTCAATAACACCGAGAGGCCTCAGCTCACATCCGGGTGAAAACCTGGCTCTACTGAAGTCAATGGGAGTTTTGCTATTGACTTCAGTGAGGCCAGGATTTCACCACAGGTCCATATAGCACTAGACACTGTAAATATATGTAATCAGAGTCAGTCCTGAAGGCTTCCATTCTAAATAGACAAGACAGACTAAGGAGAAGGAGAAGCAATGGCACAGAGGAGTAAAGTGGCTTGTACAATGTCACATAGCAGGTCACAGGCAGAACCAGGAATTGAACCCATGTCTCATGACTCCCAGTCCATTACCCTACCCAATGATCCACACATCCTATTAGAATAATAATTATTAATAAAAAGAGATATAAGGGATCATGAGCACTCTAAAAGCACACGAGCGACCACCAAGCTACACAGGCACTAGATCTCTTTCCCTTTCCTTTTCTCCTCAAATGACTTACATTTTTATAGTTGTTAGTGCAGGTTAAGGAAAAAGCATGTTTCTCTGCATTACTTTCAACGGACTTCAGGAGAAAAGTTCATTTTGGTTTACACATTTCTCTATTTATATCCTGCACTTACGCTATACACTTTTAGGCACCACTATAGTAAAATATTTAAAAGTGCATACCAAGAATACATTGACAAAATGTCAATAGCACTACCCCCCTGCCAAGCTTTATAGTTAAAGGAAAGTATCCTTTTCATTTAACCTCACATCTGAGGAAATGCAACATGCCCTAAAGGTCTTCAAACTTGGGCTCACTCCACTGTAAGACACATTATTTTTTATATTACAGTAGCATCTAAAAGTTCCATCCAAGACCAGGCCCCATTATGCTATGATGAGATGAGATAGATAAAGTGTAGGAAGACAAAGGTGAAGTGCCTTGGCCAACGTCATACAGCAGATCAGTGGCAGACCAGGAGTGGAACCCATCTCTTGACTTCCCATCCCATGCCCTAGCTATTGGACAGTGATACCTATGTAATGTTCAGAGCAAATATTTACATTCAGTGTGATTAATAACTTCCTCATAACATTCTTTAGTGCCAATTCTCATTGTAAATAAATTAAGCAGTTATTTTAACTAATTCTCAGAAACAGCTTTTATCTAAAACTTTAGTAACACACCTTTATTCTATGTATTTCAAAGAGAATTTAAATAATTCCTGGAATGACTTAAACCAGAATGACTGGAAACACTTTTGAAGAGTATGTCAAAAATACTTCCCCCAGAGTACTGAATATGTTGTATACTGACTTCCAGAGGAGCTTACAAAGATCCATTTTCCTGATTAATTTTCAGAACTCCAAGCAATTTAAATTCTCATCATCAATGTCAATCTATTATGAAAATCCCAGCACCAGCAGAACTGTCTTCCAATCGAGGAAGATATTTGTGGCTCTGAACACAGCACTGCAGTTTCAGTAAAAAGAAATATTTCTTGGCCACTTGCCTATGACACAAGGAGACAAAAAACTAATATAAATTCAGAATCATTATTCTTCATAGACAGGGCTTCCTGCAGAGTTAATGTATGGTATATTTATTTCAAACCTATAAGATGCAAATGTAAACCAATCTATTATTTATTAGACTGCTGAATGTGGTGAAATTAGCCTCATTATAGCAAAACTATCTGAAAAAAGCAAACAGTAAAGCAACCTCAGTATAGCAAAACTGCCGGTGAATAGTGTGATGGGAAGGAAACTATAAAAAGAGTTTTGGCTTTGGTCTGGGTAGGCATTCCAAAGTCTGAAAGCTTATCTGAATCATTTAAACCTACTGAGGCCCTCACCAAATCCTGCAGCAAGCTGTGCCTTAAAATCTGCCTTCCATCAGTAGTCCCTGGAATACGCATGCCTTCCACACAGTAAATATAGTGTTGTCTTTTTGGGTGGAAAGGAAGAAGGACCAGTGGCCTGCTGCTCCATCCAACACATTTGCAGGATACCATGCCCCCTCTATTCTGATTGGGGAGGCCCTCTTGTGACCTTCCTCAGTACATTAGGTAGGACTGAGCAGGTCAGAGAATAGGAAGAAATGCCATGGGACCCGAATTATTGGATTTTTACCAAGATCAACTCAAAATGTACAGTAAAATGCTGCCTCACAATGTCTATGGACTTCTGTGGAAAAACTTTAATCCAGAACTTTGATGAAAATGTCACTTCATACACATTAGTGGAAGCTTTAGGAACTAGAAAATAGGAATAATTTTGATTTTAAAACAAAATATTCAGTATGAATTTTATTTCTTCACTTAGTAAATACAATCGGAATATTTATTTAATTCCATAGAATGACATCAAAATGCACCTTTCCTATTCACCCTCTCATCACTTTTTATTGTAAAGGTGATTCTAATTACACAAATGACCTCTGCACAGGGCATTTCCTGGACAAATGATGACCAGATGGAGTTAATGATCTTTGACATCCTCACAACATATCAGCTCTCTCCAATGAACATCAATCCTTAGGAAATGGCTGTGTGCTGCCATTGTTATTGACTGAATGAACGCATTGTGTATGAAAATTATCATATACAAACACATTTTCCCCATACCAATGAGATTCACATGCAAACCAATTACATATAACCCATTCATAAAGAAACAAGCTATTCTTGTGAAGCCATATGGCAGACAAGCAAATGAAGGCAATTAACAGATCAATGAAATTTTTACAAGCATACCACAAAAATGGTATTCCAGTGGTTGAGTCCGAAAAGGCAGAAAGTGGGGGTGAGGAGTTCAGTTCAGATAAGCTATCAGAAGTTCATTCCTAGTTAATCTTTTCTGAACCTTTTAAGTCATGCTGCTTCCTTCCAACTGGACCTGATTCTTCTCCTGACCCCCGTTTTTTCCTTGCCTCTCAATCCTTATCTAGGCTATCTCTCTGCCCCCAATTTGATGAGGCTTTCCTCTTGTCAACTCTTCTCATTGTTTCCCCGTATCTCTTTGTATCCATTTTCTCCCTTCCATGTCCACTCATCTCCACAGACTCTCTCCACAAATATCCCTTAATCCTCTAATTGAACTCTTTTTTCCTCACCCCAAATTTTGTCTTCTCTGCTCCATCTGCACCTCTCCTCATCATCCATTTTCTTTCCCACCCTCTGTTCTTTGCCCCTGCCCATCAGCTCCAATAACTTCAGGACTTTTGGCAGAGGCTGGAATTGCTCACTTAGTTTTAACCTTCCCCTGCTCAGTTCAAAGCTCCTTTAAATCCTGCATGTTTGGGTTAGGCATCGTCAGTGAGAGAGCGTGAGCCCACCCTTCACCTGAGTCTACTACAGTAAGATGGCATACAAATAAAAATAAAAATGGTTCCTTGGTGACAAAGTTGTTTATAGTCACCAGAATTTCCAGTTTTGAGACCCAAATTCAAATATTGCCTGAGGGTCACTAATGAAAGAGCTTCATTGTCTCTTCCCAGACCTCATTTGTGCACATACAAAAACCACCTCACAATTTGGCCTGATTGATTGGCAGTCTCTGCACCAGCAGCCTGGAGCTAGGATAAGGGGATGGTGCGGTTAACTACCAAAGTCCACTGACAGAGCAGCACAGGGGAGCCGGCAAGCCCCTGCTCACACTGTTCTTGGCCAGGGATGCTGGTTCCTCAGTTCTGTGAGCATTAAAATTCATTAATGCATTTGTGAAGAAGAAAAATACCACCACAGAAATAATTAAAAAAAAATTAAATAAAAAACATACTGAAAAAGACATTTCAGCCTCACGAGTCTTCTTCAGCTGTAGGAAAATTATTGTTAACTGGACAGAAAGAACTAGGAAGGCCTTTCCATCTTTCTCAACATATTGATCATTAATTTCTTGTGCTTTATTTTTTGTTTCAGCCACCACTAAAATGAAATGGCTGACAAGAATCTTATTTTCTATTTCTAGTGCCTATTTTAGCAACCTTTTAAAAGTTTATGATGGGTCTGATCTAGAAGTGCTCTTGGAGAAGTCACATGCTGATAAAGGTTAGTTAACCCTTCCTGAGATTCCAATAAATAACATGGTTTTGTTTTAATAAGAAAGCTTCCATCCCTATCCTGACACTGCAGCCTGCTGGCTCATAAGTCTATTATAGTAAGGAACATCTGGGATTGTTGCTATCGCTCAGTCATCTTAGCTTTGAGAGGTGCCAGGTATAAGCTGAGAAGCTTGATACCACGTTGGACTGTCACAGGGGAGAGACAGAAGAATAATTAGGAAAAAAAGATCAGCAATAATACATTTTCTTATGAGATTATTCAGCGATATACTATGTAGAAGAAGCTAACAAAGTTAGTCCATGAAGAGCCAATATATTCTATGGAGGATCCTATAGTGACCACCAACTGGTGCAAGATATTAAAACTGATTTAGAGAATTATGCCTTGATTCTGCAATTAGTAATGTTGCTGCAACGTTCTGTCAATTGCAAGTCAGGGCCCTAGAGGGATCACTGCATCTGGTGGATAAACTGCAGCTGACAATAGAACCTGGACATATATATCACAATAGCAGCTGCTGTATCTCAAAATGAGCACTTCACACTGGAACCTACATATCATCATCAAATACTATGGCAATTGTGGCTACATAGAATACTGCATGGTTCAAAAATTCAAGCCTAACCTCTGCTGTCATAATCCTATGAATGATTTTCATGTGAAGACAAACAAAAAAGACAAGAAAAAGAAAATAATCATTTTTAAAACAGAGATCTCAGTCATATCACAGTTCAATCTCTATCCTTTCCTGTCCACCGCACAAGAGAAGTATCAATCTAATATTGATATAGTCATCTGACAGAACATCCCTCAATTTTAGAGGCAATAGTCTAACACCATATAATATCCTATTTCAATCTCTGGTTTCCATGACCCGGTGTTACTGCATCTGGCATGGTTTCACCTGGAGTGTCCTCAGTGTTCCTGTTCTGAAGAGTGCTCTCATTTTTCTCAGCTTTTATAACTATATCCCTAAAGTTCTTGCTTCACAGCCACAATTGTTTCCCTTGAGGAGGCCTAGATGGTGGTCCAGATACTACAGTGGTCAGTTTCTATGGTGATGAACACGGTATAAACCTAGACAGAATAAAATGCCTGCAGCACTAACCAATAACACAACTTAATCAGCTGGAAGTATTGCCGCTGAGTGACAGAAGGCCCTCTTATCCTCTGAGGAAATGAGCACATGGATTTTGTTTGCAGTTTTTCAGACTTGTAAGCAAGAGACTAGGTCCATACATTGCTGGAGAGGATGAGAGTGAGACAGCTGTGTTTCAGTTGGAAAGAAATTTTGTTTGTAAAGTTGTATGCCTGTGAAAATAGTGGTTCTGTTACAGTNCCCGGCCCGCCAGGGTGCTTACCCTGGCGAGCCGCGTGCCAGAGGTTGCCGACCCCTGTCTACACCAAAGTGCCTTCTCAACATTAGTAATACAACTCTGTGCTGGTATTCATCACTATTAATATTGTCACCTCTGGTGCCTAACCCTAAATGATCTTTTTTGTTAATGAGTATTGTTCTTTTCCTTTCATTTGTTCAACACAAACCTTAATTTTTAAACACAGAGAAATATCTTGGTTTTATTCTGCCTGCTGGTAATTGCCCAAGAGGCTATGACTGTATATGATTCACTCCTGTCCCATGCTAATTTTTCTTACCGTTGCACCGATCATGACATGTTTCAAAGGCATATGAAAAATGTGTTTGTTCCTCACAGGGATAGCATTTTGCCAATGCCCTCATACTTCTGCTGTGTTCAAGATTTCCAGGAGGTTCAATTTTGGACCTCAGGAAGTGAGTTGGATAACCTTTGGCAGCACATAAAAATGAAATCTGCCTTCTAGCATTACTCTGCAAGGTTGGGTAGCAGCAGCAGGGGAATCATAATTCACCCAAGAAGGAAAATCAGTATGACATGTAGCCATATAGAGTAACAGTTTGCTTTTAAAACTAGCTTGAGCACAAAGAGATACTGTAGGCTTCACATTTCTTGATAGAAAAATGCCCACTAGTCAGTCATTCACAAAAAGGTATACAATACAAACAAACCAGAATCTTATCAGTCTGCTTCAGGCTGAACTTTTGAAAGCTTCAGCTGCAGCAGTTTCACCATTTCTTAGAACAAGATTAAGGAAAAAATACAAGTTAAAAAATTCTTACAACTGATTTGTTGAGAATCACGAAACCCTATGTGCTTTGCATCAGGGACTTGAAATTTTGCATTGGCATCACCCTGATGTCAGGAATGTGTTTGTTGCCATCCCCATGAAAATCTACCCACATTTTGCCAAGTTATAAGACTCTAAAAAAACAAAAACCCTCAGTTCACACATGTTCAGTGGAGACTTGTTACAGTTTGGCAGTTAAATTCTTAGAAGATTCCAACTGCACTGAGTATGTTCCATCCCCTCACAGCGCCTACTTTGCTGAGTAGGCTGCACATGCATCATCCCCACAAAGCATATTCCAGCCCACGGGCTGCAGGGGCTGAGCAGAACTCTCCCTACAATTTCTTCCCCTGTACACTGCAGGATGTTGTGGCACCAGAGCTGACAACAAGGAGACTGTCTCTTTTGTGCTCTCAACATGGCCCGTGTTAGTGCCTGCCTAGTCAATATAGACTGGAAGGAGGAAGCTACCTAATTCGAATGCACATGGTGAGGAACACAGGGTGTTGGTGGGAAGAGATATGGAGTGAAGAGACAGGGGTAGAAGCTGTGGAGGGGAGGTTGGATATAAGCCAAGTGTGGGTAATCATAAACAAGAGCTGCAGATGGGGAAAAAGCAGAAGGAGGAGGGTGGAAAGGAGCCGGAGTTGGGTGAGGATGGGCACATGTCAGGGGGGATAGAAGTCCAGGCAGGGACTGGGGAGGGGGAAATAAGAGCAGAAGAATCTGTAACCACTAGAGAATGCACCCCTCTAGAACCTAGAATTAAGCCTTTTATTCCTGAGTCTCATCACTCCTTTGCTGTGTAGCAAATAGATGTGAAACCTACTGGCAAAGTGTGAATCTCCATCCCCCGCTAGTTGCATGTCCACATAGATGTTAACAGCTTTATTCTGCTACCAGTTATTCAAGTAGCTCAAGTGATAGAGAACTGTGACTGATGGAAAAATCCCTACTCTACTGATGACACATGCAAGGGAGATTGTTAATATGGATTCACATATTTAAAGTTTTCTTTACTCAATTTTAAACTTTTAAAAAATATAGGAAATTGCTTTTAATGTAGTTTTTTAAAATGTAAGTTAAGGTTGCAAAGTCAGGCACTCAAAAGTTAGGAAATACCAGAATAAAGAGTCCTATGGAAAAAAATAGCATGTGATAATGATAGATTCGGTATAAAGAGTTTGCTCTGGATATTTAGTACTGAAGATAGGATATTTGAGCTATGTTACTTGGTTGTTATTGGCCATATAAGTAACATGATATTTTGTTTGTTCCCTGACTGAATGAGCATGCAAGCATTTCTTGCATGAATATACCTGCAGGAGTGAATTCAAAATGGAGAGCAAGTACAAAACATGTACCTAATGAGTATATGGTTGATAAAACTGCTACATACTGGGTTACAGAGAGTTACGTAATAATACAAAGGAGTTAAAATTACACATGAAGGGCAGAACAGTATTGTGTCAATTAGTAAGGACTAAAGGATAGGTTTTATATCACTGCTAGAATGTCCATATTTTAAAAAAAGAGAGCTTATCTTGTATAGCATTGCACACACTTGTTTTTAAATACTGTGAGCTTTTATATTATTATAATATCTCACATCTTGTTGAACCACAGATTTTGAAGAAATTTTATCTGGTGTTAATTTTAAGGGATTGGAGGGGGGGAAGCAGCATTTTATTCAAGTATATCTTTACTGCTAATTTATTACTGTAATTATGTAACTGGAAATTTGACCAGAGAAAATATTTTTGATTGTTTCCATAAACTCAATCAGGAATTTTATTATCATAGCCTACAAACAATTGTTCAATAGTATTTAGATTTTCTACTTCACTGCATGCCTTTATAATGTAGTCTGTTCTTAAAAATGCAATGTATTTTATCTTTGTAATGCATCAAAAGTCTTTCTTTCTTTCATTGCATAGCTCTGAAAGCCTGGGCATATGAAATCTGAATTATTTGTTTTATTGCCAAGGCATAAAGTTGAAAGTAGCATATTTCTGATCTTGAGTGAAAAAAAGTAGGAATCATCATATGTAACTCATTTTCACTTAGATGCTTGAAATAGTATCAGCTTTAAATAATAATTTCACAAAACTTGGACTTCAATTTGATCTTGTCCTATAAAAAGTCTAATCAAACAACTCACAATAGTGCATGAAAACATCAGTAACCTCATTTTCTGCAGCTCCTAAATTACATGTTTCTTTTTGAAACAGAATCTCATAGAAGTCACACAGAATTTAAATCAGAACTGGGCACACTTGAGACATGTCTAGGTAGAGTCTTGACCCTATAGTGTTTAACTAATCTGAATACTCCAATCAACTTGTCAGGACAGAGGAACAAGGCATATACAAGATTTTACAGCCTCTGAGAGGTACACTGTGATTTATGGCTTCTTATAAAATTATGTATGGGCTGTAAAGAAGCTTTGTTCTTTTATTTACTATATAACTAATGTTACTGGCGATGGGGGGCAGTTTGTTACAGCATATGTCTTCTGACTAGTTTAAGCAATGGGTAGGTTGAGAGAGGGGGACATAGGTTTACAGTACTTTCATATAGAGTAGGTGTTGATGAAGCTGGAGAGAACTGATCAGCATTCATAAAGTAACACACAAAAATCAAGCAGCAATGGCTCATGACCCTGAGGGGGGAAAACAAATGTGAAAAACAGAGAGCTGAAAAAGTCAGTAGGGAAGAAAAGTATCTGTTACCCTTCCATGACTGAAGGAAGAAGAAGAGCAAGGGAAGAGGAAATGAAGTTGGCATATGAAATGAAACTAGTGAAGAAACACATACCCCCCTCCCACCTTTAGTTCTTTGGGGACTCGTTTTCTTCATTTGTATCTCACCTGCCACCACAAAACAAATACAATTTCTAAACTGCTTAAACAATGTATAACTGAAAAGTGGACAGGGGTGACATATCATAGAATCATGAAATATCAGGGTTGGAAGGGATCTCAGGAGGTCATCTAGTCCAACCCCCTGCTCAAAGCAGGACCAAACCCACACAGATTTTTGCCCCAGATCCCTAAATAGCCCCCTCAAGGATTGAGCTCACAACCCTGGGTTTAGCAGGCCAAATTCGCAAACCACTGAGCTATCCCTCCCCCCATGAAATCTTGAACTCCATTTTGTTTTGTGAACTCAACTTTGTATTGTGTCTTCTATTTAGTGTGCTTACTGACATTTTGTGTTCTGTGTTGAAAAGACAGCCTGACTTTGAAAAGACTAGTCTATTCCAGACTTTGACCTGTGTAGGAAGTTGTGGGAGAGAACTATCAGTGAGAGACCCATCAAGGGATATCAACTTTAAATGACTCTCAATGGCTGGTCCACCTCCGGAGACAATGGTTTTCTTCACATGGGACTCACTGGCTTTGTGTTGGAATTTCCCAGTCTAGGCACATGGTGAAACAGGGACACAGACTATACTGAAGGCTGGGAGGGGGGGGGGGGGCTCTCTGAGAAAGGGCACCTTCCACCACCACATTGCCAGAAGACCAGGCTAGAGAGAGAGATGGCAGGAGGGACTCTGCCTAATCTATAACATGGTCAAGACCTCGGTCTCACAGAAAGGATATCAGACTAGGATGGGGGGCTTCTCAGAACTGTTTGTTATTTTCCAAAGATCTATAACACTCTAGTGTCTTCTTAAGAGTAAGAGTGGCTATCATTAAGAAATTGCTTTGCTAAGCCTGGGTTCCTTGCTTGCCAACCACATTGTTCCTCAAGCAGGTTCATCAAGAAGCTCAGAATGCCCACAGTGCAGTGGAATTCTGAGGGCCCAGGAGACTAAGACACTGACTTTGGGGACTAAGGTGACTAGGCTGCAGAGCCCCATATCCCAACAACATTTGTACCTGGGAGTGTGCCTTAAGAGACCCAAAGCTAGGTACAGAAAGTACTTGGGATCCAGTGGTTGGGTCTACTCACCATAGACTCGTGTCTATCCAGACAGGGGGACTGGACCAGGATGTGACAACACACAAAAACATACATACACAGACATCCATTAACACTATGGAGAGGTGGAAGTTGCTCTAAATTATAAATCTAATTTTAAAGCCAGATACATAGTGTTTTTTTCCCCTCTCAATCTCTCTCTCACACACACACCTTTCCCTGTATTCCTGTGGTACCTTTCCTATGTTCTCTCATTCTTTCCCTCTTTTAAAAAACAAAACTACATATCCTTCACATTGTTCTTTCCATTTCCAAATGTCTCCCTCATTCCCTCCCTCCTCTCTCGCTACCCCATGGTCCCAAAAGATCCACTTACTGCTTTTCTTAAAACCATTCTTTCTGCTTCCTATCTATATTAGCCCCTTTTTCTTTCCCATTGTTTTCTTTATACAATCCATTCCCTTATCCTGATCCCTACTGTCCTACCAAAAATCCATTATTTGGTCCATCTCTCATCCTCTACACCAAAAGTCAATACTTGTTCCCCCAATCCATTCTCTGTGTGGTCCATTCCATTAATTCATCACTTCCATGTGATTTTCTGTTTCTATTTCAGTGTTGTCATAAAGTTTATGTCCACACTTCCCCTTGTGGCTTGTTTATGATGCATAAATACATCATAAAAATAATTTATACTAGATTCCTTTTGTATTAGAAATATCACCTCCCTACTCCCCTCTCTTTGCTGGAGGAGATTATTTCCTTCTGAGAACCTGAGCAATGATGTAAAGTGAGGCAGGAATCTGTGTTTCAACTTCCCTTCCCTGCAACTGGGGTTGGAGATATGGAAGCAAAAGGTTTAGATAACAGCCTTGTGTGCCATTACTATTCAGGTCCTCCAGAACTCCTTGACAAAGACCTCAGAGATGCAGTATATCGGGTGGATAGGGCACTGGACTGGGAAACAGGAGATGTAGATTCCTGTCCCAACTTTGCAAGTGACCTGCTATGAGACCTTGGGTGAGGCATTTCACATCTTTCTGCCTCAGTTTCACCCCCTCTCCCCCATCCACTCTGTCTGTTTAGATTGGCAATTCTTTGGAGCAAAGTCTGTCTCTCTGATTATGCCTATATACAGAGTGTACCACAATGGAGACCCAATTCTGACTGGGGAATCTAGGTGCTGCTGGAATGAAAACAATATTAAAAAGAATCTAAATGTTCTTTTAAAAACTTAGGAAGGCATATTTGTACATCATAAAGTAAGTTATGATTTTGTTTTTGCCTCACTGTTCACCTTTAATATCTGTTGAATCATTTAAACAGGAGCAAAGAACATCCTTTTTTTAAGGAAGCAAAGAACTGATCAATAAACCCAACAAAAAAAAAATACTAGTTTGCTAAAACTCCTGCTAGAAATTGAAAAGTGTTAATTAATGCTGACCACAGCATATTAACAAAACATCCTGCTTGACAATATAGTGAAATATTAAAGTGTTGCAGTTGCAACTAATGCATTGCTTGTGGAACACCTGTAAACATGAGCTCATAAAAGAGAATTCACTGTAGCTGCTAGCTGTGATTACCGAGAGACTGCTGCACTTAGTTAAAGACAGCTTTGACCACAAATGAATCATGGCTTCTACAATATAATATTGGTTTTAGAAAAAATAAACAATATATTTTATGTCCTAAAATATGAGGGTTTCTAAATGTCACATCAAGTTTCATTAATGTATTTTCTTTTTCAAAACTTCTGAATGTCATTTGTTTCAAAGCTAAATTTTTCTCTTAACTTTAAATATAATTTATGGCTTTCCCATACCTAATTAGCTTAGAACTTGATTGCCTCCATTTAAAAGGAAGGAAACAAGCTATTAATTATAGGCTGAGACCCAAACTGATGGGAACATCAATAGTTTTACTGCAATTTTCACAATAAATCCTAGACCATAAAGCCTTATCTACGTGTTTTGGAGGTGGGACAAGTTTCATATCCATTAACATGGAGACAACACATTGATTGCCTGCTATGGCGTTATTAAAATGAACTGACGAGGCAGCTGCAGGAAAAGGCTTGCATAAAGTGGATATTCTCCTAGATCAATCTATGCATCTTAAATTTTAGAAATGATCTATTTGTGCAGTTCATATTTCTGCTTTTACTATATTTTTAAAGCAAAGATCAAAGAAGAATCTGGACAGTGATAACTAACTCCTTTAATCATTACTACGGACACTGATTTCAACACTGCCAATAAATATTGACCTGTGGGCTCTAACTCCTGCATCAACAGTAGATCGAAGATGTAAGGTAGAGGTTAAGCCAAGGCACTTTTGAAACTGTTCTGTACAGGAAAAATTTAAATCCAGCATTCTGTTTCTACCCTGTGCCATAGGTGAATTTCAACAGGGTCCTAACCAGCCAGTAGCACTCTAGGAAGCTCTTGCTTCTTGCTATAAACCGTAGGAAGCTCAAGTCCTAGAAAGCTCCAGTGAACAAAATCCAGTTAACTTTGGAAGGCTCTTTGGGGTTCTCCCAATTCCTTCTTTGGATCTTAGGTGGGGCTAATCAGTGGCCTCTCAGTGACCTCATGGGAGCCCCTCATCTTTAGTGGCTTCTTCAGCCCCAAATTGGCTCTGACACCCAACAATTAAGATTATGCTTATCTGGCTAGATGGGGTGCTAAAATCCTATTAGAGCTTGAGAGAGGTCAAGGATGATACCTGATGAGCCTCAGAAGACTTGGGATGGGTGTTCTATGGGGGACCCCAGTAGGCATCGTATGCCTTCTGAGGGGGTCCAACAACCCTTCTAAATCTCAGTGAGAATTCTTCACTCCTATGGACTTCAGGAGATCCACAGTAAAGTGCCAATGAGCAACATATTTAATATTGTTCTCGGGTGTAAATGGACAAAGGCTAAAAAAATGTTTACACAAATATTTGTGCAAATTTTAAACAGATTTGTGTTTGCTGTATTCTTTTCTCTTTTGTGTTGTTTCCATGAAATTTAACACTATTGAATGGTCTCTCACTTTTGTACTCAAATACTTATGGAAAATAAATTTAACATTCTCTTTCTGTGAATAGTGACCCAAGAAGCCTAGTAATCAGTTAAGCTCATCTACTCAGCAAACAGAAACAAAAAGTGACCTTTGTGACCAATCACAACTCAGTACCACAGCTTGAACAGCAGGTTATAGGATAAACAGTTATGATGTAGCAAATTTGCATTCATATGCAGCAGTAGCCTAAATTGAGGGAGCCATCCCAATGTGTCTCTCACCAAGTCCCCACATGCATACCTATTAAAAGTATGTTGGCATAACGTAAATGGAAGACGAAATAATACAATGAATTGATAGGGTAACCATATTTCCCAAAGGAAAAATGGGACACCTCATCGGGCTAGCCCAAGCCCTTCTTCTACCCCCCGCCCGGGGCTGGCCCGAGCCCCTCACCCGATCCCCTCTCCCGCCTCCCCCTCCACCACCTGAGCTGCTTGTCCGAGCCCCTCTCCCTGTGTGAGACTGGGGCTGGTGTCACTGCTCACCTAAGCTCTGCCTGCCCCCCACCTGAGCCCTGCCTCCCCACCATGCAGGGCTGGCATTGCCACTTCCCTCCTCCCACACGTTCCTCTGCACCCCACTATTTTGTCAAAAGCGGGCATTTGTCCCATTTGCTCTTGCCAACTGATTAAGTTGACAAGAGCAAATGGGAGAAATACCCACTTTGACAAAAACATTAGGACAGCCAGAACAGGGCATAAAAAAGGGACTGTCCCTGCTAAAACAGGATGTATGGTCACCCTATGAATTGATTAAAAACAGATAGGACCACTCCCATCCACTTCTGTGAAAATGAATTGCATGCTCGGGAAAACCATCCAAATCTCAGTCAATAGAACAGAAATGTACATGAAGTATCGGAGAGAAAGAGAGAGAGAGATTCAGGATGAGTACCTGGCATTGTACTGTTGCAGAAAAGTGTACCAGAGGGTTTTTCTCTCTCTCTCTCTTTGGCCTCCAGCTAAAGGAATAATGTTTATGCAGTATGTGTTGTCAAGGAAAAGAATAAATTAAGCTCTTTGGGGGCAAGGACTATACAGTGCATAGCAAAATATCTTGATTGTTCCTGAGGTTACTATTGAAATTTAAATAAATGTGCCTTATTCCTGAGTACTGTGGATTGCTTTATTATCCAGTTTAGATTATATTCCCTTCCCCTTGCTATTGTTTCAGAGTCAACTAATTTATGGCCGTGGTAGGCAGAAGAAACTTTTGTGTGTGTCACTAGTGGGGTGGGCTATGAATCATTATGTTAACTAGCCATGTAAGAAGCAGTGCATCCTTAGTCTGTGTCTGTAACTGGTGATGAATTCTGTGGTATCAGCCAGACTAGTGTTCTCTGAATCATTGCCTGCTGGCTGACTCAACTTAACCTCCACTTCTTCAGTACTGCAGTTAAAGGACCTCTCCTTCCTCTCTCACACACTGGTGTGCTTCATATCATGGGACAGAGTAAAGTGTAAGGGTTTTGAGTGTTCTCTTTCTCAGGGTGCTTGTGCATGGTTTACAATCTTTAATACATTCCCCACACAGCACCTTAAACTCATATCTTTCCAGAAGTATATTCCAAATCTAACAGTAAAAATAAAGCATATGTAAACAGACCACACCAATGCATCTTAAGAAAAGTACATTGTGGAAATATAAATGTAATCAAACCTCTCTCAAACTATATTTCTCATCTGCCCAGGCAGCGTTCTCTACATCCATTGTATACAAGCAATTACTTTTGACAAGTCACAAACAGAAGTAAAGGAATACTGAGATCACTGAGAAATGATGATCACAAGAATGCAGTTGTGATTCACAGCGAAAATTCAATGTTCAATGGCCCTCAAACTCATATTTCTACAAGGAGTTGTGGTTTAGTGTCATAACGTGCTGGAATACTGGGTAGCTACAGATTTCTCTTACACAGTCTGTGCTTCTATGCTGCAAATACTATTTAAGTGTTCCTATTTTTCAAGTTACTACAGTAACAGTGCCTTCTGAAATATCCCAGCTTTGCTTAGAATAGAGTTGTGGTATTGCATATACTACTGGATGGTAATAATTGGTAAACGCTGAGAGTCAAATGGCTACCACTTTACTTGTTTAGGCATAACAAATGCATGGATTCTAGTATTAAATACAATGCTTCCCTGTAAGTTTTTTTTTAAAGAAAAACAAACAAAAACCTTACAACTCATAGATGTGACCTGGGTAAAGCTGGAATGTGCATCAACTAAAGAGTTATGAAACAAGAGAGGTAACAAAGTGTTACAATAGAAGCTTTTAGTTCCTAGAGGCACTGAGATTCCTTGTTATTCTGTCTCAGAGTTCAGGACTTTTAAACCCAAGACAGCGTTTTGAGAAAGTAAGTAGAGGGAAACATGACAAAGGAAAGGTGGTTTAAGGCTTTTTCACTCTAGTAATCAGGTTTTCAAGTATTTTGAACAGTTTCAGAGTGAAGGGCATGAGTGTAAGTTGTTTTGGGGGCTGAATGGTTAGCAACTTAGGAAAAATAAAAACCAAGGGCAGTGGAGTATGAAATTAAAGGGAAAGAACTAAACCATTGCTGTGGGGATGAGAGGGAACAGAAGAGCAAAATAAAAGAGAACTCCTTTTAATCAGAATATTAGGTACCAGAGATAAGTCGGGACTCAGGGGGCTTGGGAGGAGAAGGTGAGTGGGTCATTCCCCACCCTTTACTGTGGATCTCCTGGAGTCCATAGGAGTGAAGAATTCTCACTGAGATTTAGAAGGGTTGTTGGACCCCCTCAGAAGGCATATGATGCCTACTGGGGTCCCCCATAGAACACCCATCCCAAGTCTTCTGAGGCTCATCAGGTATCATCCTTGACCTCTCTCAAGCTCTAATAGGATTTTAGCACCCCATCTAGCCAGATAAGCATAATCTTAATTGTTGGGTGTCAGAGCCAATTTGGGGCTGAAGAGGCCACTAAAGATGAGGGGCTCCCATGAGGTCACAGAGTTATATGGTTGACCACTGATTAGCCCCACCTAAGATCCAAAGAAGGAATTGGGAGAACCCCAAAGAGCCTTCCAAAGTTAACTGGATTTTGTTCACCGGAGCTTTCTAGGACTTGAGCTTCCTACGGTTTATAGCAAGAAGCAAGAGCTTCCTGGCTGGTCAGGACCCTGTTGAAATTCACCTATGGCACAGGGTAGAAACAGAATGCTGGATTTAAATTTTTCCTGTACAGAACAGTTTCAAAAGTGCCTTGGCTTAACCTCTCCCTTTAAACTCAAAGGTTGAACTCCCTTTACTTGAAGCGGGGGGCAGAGTTATTCCAATGCTGAGCAGTTTGGGAAAGCCTACCTTAAATCATTCTGGGGCAGAATATCCTCAAATTCCCATGGAATAGGACAGAGGGAGAGAGAAGTGGGAAATTTAGGCAAAATCGAACTGCCTCAAACTCTTGAAGTACCGAAATATTAGAAATTGTTGCATGTATCTGTGCCAATGAAGTAATGGATATAATTCCTTTGTATGCAGATAGATTTTAAATCATGAATAGTGAACATTGATATTATGATGACATTGAGTACTGAAGACATTTGCGGGGGGTTGTTTTGTGTTTGATAGTTTGGTTTCTTAATTTTTAAAATTACTTTTTTTAGCTCAGTCTAATAGTTACAGGGGAGATTTTTAAGTATTTGTGTGTGGGGCGGGGGCGGGAGGTAGAAGTGGGGGGAAGTCCAAAGTCAATGTACGTGGTTATGATAATTTTAGCAGGATGTTTTTACAGTTAATAAAAAGCTACATGAAAGCAAAAAAAAAGTGTAGGATTGGAAAAACTTCATGATTCTCCTTTGCCCTTTCCTCCATTCCCCCATTATTATTACTATTTTTTATTGTTGTTTGAAAAACAAAAACCTTTTAAGGTGAAGGTAAGATAGCAGGTACATGTCAGCGGGAGAGAGCATATTACTTTTCTAGAACTTATAGTATAAAAAGCACATTAAAAATTGAGGAAACTCAGAATAAAGGAAGAATTTACAGCAAAATATGGAAATTCAGGGTTGAGGTAGCCAATCTACATTAACTCTGCCTCCATAATGTTGTCCTCAGAAAGTCAGAAACTCATACAGTCTTATCCATCCAACGCAAATAGTCTCACTTTATTAGTCACCACACACATTTCAGTGCTTTCACGTTAAATGTACAGAGGTTGTGCCTCTTCACAGCTTTCTTTATAGCCACATGAACTACCATTAATACATTTTACAAATTCTTCATTAGATAAGTAGGATACTGATGGCCATAATTCCCTGCTGCAATTATGGGCCCACTCTTCTTAGGTCCTAAAGACACTCAGCAATTCATAGGACATTTCTGCACCACAAAGGGAATAGGCCCTAAGATTCCATATGCCACTTAAATACACAGGTGTTAGATAAAGAGCTAGCATATCTCCATAAACAAACCTCATATTTTTGGATCATAACATTAGAGCACTTACATGAAATATATAGATGATATAGTCATATCATATGATAATACTATTTCCATTCCACTAGTATCTCTGGAGGATGTTAAGGAGCAGCTAGTAAAGTTAGTCAGCAGGTCTGGATAACTTGCATCCAGTGGTTTTAAAAGAGCTGGCTAAGGAGCTTGCTGGACCATTAATGCTAATTTTCAAGAAATTTTGGAACACTGGGGAAGTTCCAGAAGACTGGAAGAAAGGTACTGTTGTGCCAAAATTTAAAATAGGTAAACTGGATGACCTGATCATTAAAGGCCTGTCAGTCTGACATTGATCCTGAACAAGATAATAGCGCAGCTGCTAGATGATTGAATTCATCAAGAATTAAAGGAGGGTAATATAATTAATGCCAATTAACATGTGTTCACCACAAGTAGAGGCTGTCAAATTAACTTGAAATCTGTGTTTGATGAGATTAGAATTTTTGGCTGATACAGGTAATAATGTTGACGTACTATGATTTCTGTAAGGCATTTGATTTGGTACTACATGAGATTTTGATTAAAAACCCTAGAATCTAAAATTAACATGGCACACATTAAATGGACTAAAAGTCAACTAACTGATAGTTTGGTGTTTTGTTTTGTTTTTTTCCAGGGAGGGTAATTAATCATTGGAATTATTTACCAAGGATCGTGGCAGATTCTCTATGACTGGCAATATTTAAATCAAGGTTGAATTTTTTTTTCTAAAAGATATACTCCTGAAATTATTTTGAGTAAGTTCTATGGCCTGAATTATACAGGAAGTCAGACTATATGATCACAATGGTCCCTTCTGACCTTAGAAACTATGAAAAGAGCAAAAGTTCATGCGGTGACTAATTATCACACTCAGTGTTAGAAACATATATGAAACAAACTATAAAACCAGTGATATGGAGTGCACATTTACAATACTCTACACGTGAAGAAAGATAGAAAGCTGGTATCTCTACAGGAGATGAGTTAAGGTAGCCTTTCTTCTTCCATTGTGAACTGTCATACTTCCAAAAGCTTGGATTCCTTGTAAACTTAATCTGATCTCTATATTTCATATGTTTCTATTTTTTTTGTTAATTATGAAATACTTAGAATCCAGTCTTTGCCTATATGTGCCTCAGTTTCCCCAGCTAGAATGATATCTATCTCCTTTGTTAAGCACTGTGAGATCTGCTGACGAAAGAGCTAGATATTATACCATTGATGTCCATTGAAACCTTACCTTCATCTTAATGTTTTTTAATGTGAATATATAGAGAGTACTTCAGTGACTAGGGCTGTTAATTTTTCATCTCTCACCAGGAAAGAATTTGATTTATTTTTTAAAAGAGAAAATGAAAAAAAGAAAAGATCTAGCATGCAGAAATACTTTAACAGATCTCTTTAAGTCATATGCTTATTATCATTAGTGACTGATTTATTGAAAGATTGAATAAGGTGAAATTAGCTGAATTGTAGAGAGACAGTATTATATTACTATTGATAAATATATTCCAAGTAATCATTATGCTTTCAGCAAACTAAGTACAATATGCTTACTCATTTGAAGTGAAGTTTTAAGCCTTTGAATTCATTACAGACTTATTTGCAATATCAAGCAATAAAGAGTTGGTACATTTACTAGTATGATTTGAAAAATTAGGAATTAATAATACAATTAAATTAACTTAAGCAAAAAATTAAATAAAACAATTGTCATTAACTGCAATCTAGTTGTTGAAAAACGGTTACTTCAATTCCCATTAACCACAGCATTTTGTATGACCAATATTTTACATCTAACTAAACCTGAATTCAGCTCCAATTTTTCTGTGCACCAATGATTGATGCAGTGATTGATAGCTTGACACCAACTATGTGAGTGTACTGAGATAATCCTATAGCATCTCTCTGCTGGTGGAACTCTGGCCTTTAGATTAGCAGTTCTTCAGTTCTAATCCTATCAATTTGCCCATGCACTTGTAAAGAGCATGCAGTGTTGAGCTATCCCTGAGTCCTAAAGGCAGTAAAGAACCTGATTAACATTTGTGATGGAATAAAGTACACCAGAAAGAGGACTATCATATGCCTCCAAATTAACCATTTTCTCTGCACATGCTCCTCAACCCCTTAAAGAGTAAGTTTTGGGAGCAGTCCTCTCAACTGGAAAAACATTCTGCTGCCAGTGGTTAAAACTGCTTTAAAATAGGGCTGAGACAAATCTTTTAAACAAAATATATAAGCTATCAAAGGGCGGGAGGGATTGCCATTATCCTGACCAGAACCTGAATCTGAACCTTGTGATAAAGGAAAACAGAGGAAAGACAAATGGGATCAAGTGAGAAGGTAGAAGGGGGTGAGGAGACATAATCGAAGAAAAACATTCAAATAGGGGGAAGAGAAACAGAACATGAGAAAGAGGGGAAAAAGAGAAAGGTGAAGACAAACCATCTAATAATGTTTGCCCATTATAATCTGCATTAAACTGATACTTGGCTGATATTTTCAACCTATACTGAATGCATTTTTAATATCATCAGATGATTCTTTTCTCTCTGTTCCTTTTTGCTGAATTTATTCTGTTCCTTTTTGCTGAATTTGTTTCCATATATATTCATATATCCATAAACATTAGAACCTAACATGTTCAAATTGATTCAAAATTAAGCAAAACAAATTCTTCCAACATTAGATGATAATTGAAGATTTTTAAGTGCTTAAGTTATTCTAAAACAGTGTCAATCTGTTGGTTTAAAAAAAGAGAAATAAGTTTTAATATTGATCATTGACCCACTGTAGAACCAATAGAAGAAAGAACATTCAAAACTGAAGATTCCCACCCATCCATCCTCATCACTCTTTGTTGTTTATAACTCTTTGGGGACCTATAGAAGCTCTGACTCTCTTGAAACTTGAAATACCTAGATGCAATAGGTTTCAGAGTGGTAGCCGTGTTAGTCTGTATCAGCAAAATGGGTGAGCAAAGAGCATATGAGGGCCTTGACAAAAAAGCCCTGGAAGATTTGTGTTCAGAAAAGGGGATAAGCTTTATGTAAGGGGACTGTTGTCCCCTTACTAACATTCAGTGGGGGTGTTTTGGTTGGCTAGCTCCAAGTACTAAAAGGGGAAGGGTCGATGAGAAATCAGGACCCAGAGACTGACAGTCCCCAGGAACAATGGGGAGAGGCCAATGCTCCAGCTCAGCCTGATTGACAGGGAGGGCAGGCTAATCAGGGAGTCAGGAGGCCAAGGTGGGTCCCATCCTCAGTATGAGCTGGAATTACCTGGGTCAGACAGAGTGGGGCAGAGCTAAGGAGAGAGCAGGGGCCCAAGCTGAGCTGAGGAGCAGAGCCTCACTGGCCAAAGGGACCAGAACAGCAGCCCAGGAAGCAGGTCAGAGCTAAGGAGAGAGCAGGGGCCCAAGCTGAGCTGAGGAGCAGAGCCTCACTGGCCAAAGGGACCAGAACAGCAGCCCAGGAAGCAGGTCAGAGCTGAGAGCAGAGTCACAGAAGCAGCCCACAGAGCAGACCTGTCCTAGGGGGAGAGCTGCAGCCACAGAGCCAGAGACACAGCCCAGGGAGAGCAGATCCTGTGCTGGGAGCAGGGCTGCAGCCACAGAGCCAGAGACACAGCCCAGGGAGAGCAGAACCTGTGCTGGGAGCAGGGCTGCAGCCACAGAGCCAGCGACACAGCCCAGAGAGAGCAGATCCTGTGCTGGGAGCAGGGCTGCAGCCACAGAGCCGGGTGTGGTGAGCAACTGGGGCCAGCCAAGGGGGGATTCTGAGCAAAGGGCCCAGCGCAGAAAGACACCCCCAGCCAAGGGTCCTTGCAGGTCAGACTGGGAGGGGGATCTTAACCCGATGGGGGGCTGTCGCTGGGAAGAAGGGTCCCACCACCAAAAGCCCAGAGGTGTGTGACTACCATCAGAGGAAGTGTCCAACCTGCAGCATCCCTGCAGAACTGCCAGGGTCTGAAAAGGAGGCCTGGGACCAACAAGGAACAGACAGTGAACTGCCCTGACGTTCCAGAGACACTGTTTGTAATGTTCCCTGCCACAGAGCGGGGTGATGTGCTTTCCTTTAACCTTTCCCGTTTTTCCTTATTCTTTTTTAAAATTAATTGTTGATTGAACAACTTATATTTGCTTTAAATTGTATGTAAATGATCAGTGGGTCAGGGAAGTGCCCAGTGCAGAGAGAGTACCCCAGAGGGGGGACCACACCCTAGCCCCTGTCCTAGGAGACCACAGCAGGGTTGGGGGTTGAGCCCCCCAGGAATCCTGGGCCCAGCCTTGTTGGGGTTATGAGGACTCTGCCAGACAGGAGAGTGGAAGGGGAGTCCTCAAGGGCAGGGAGGCCTCTGGGTAAAGGAAGTGGGAGCAAGGACTCAGATCCTTTCACTAGCCCACTTCACCGGGGTAGTGCAGAAGCCAGGAAAGTTTCCCACAATAGCGGGACCATTCCCCCGCTTACATTTAGAAAGAAAGCTACAAATCAACAACTGAGAAATCTGTTAATGGCCAGTGATCAGGAGGCAGGAGCACAGCCCTTACCTGGTGCTACAAAAGCTGCAGAAGCAATTGGAATGGAAAAGGCAGCCAATAAATGGCAACTTGAGCATGAACAGAAACTAGCAGAAATTCGATGGCTGGGAAAGCAAAGGATTGCTGCTGAGGAGAGGGTTCACCAGCTGGGACAAGAAACTGCCAGAATTCAGCTTGTAGTCAAAAAAGCAATTGAGAAACTGTGTCCTCTTGAAATTTCAGTTTATAACAATGTTGGTATGTTATATTGCTCTGAGCAGTTTTCTGTATTTAACCCATTGTGCTATGACCTGGGGAGGGGGACTCTAACCTGGTGGGAAATAGCTGTTTGTCTGTAAATAAAGTTTCTGAATGTCTGTCTAATGTCTCAGAAGTGAATTCGGAATTAGATCAAGCACAGAAAGATCTCATTGGTCAGGAAAATGTTTCTTAGCAGCAGAATAAAGTGGATGGTCAGGTTAAAGCCCTGACTGAGGAAGGAAAGGATAGATTTTTGATGGGTGATGGATTATTGGCTAGTACAGCTTGTAAAAGAGAACCTGAAAAGGGTAACTGTCATTTGCTGGAAGTAGCTCAGGGTAGTGAGAAAAGCAGCATTTTATCTGTTGGGAGTGGCAATGTGCCTGGTAAGGAAAGTTTGGATGAGCCTAGTCAGCAGTTTGGGAAGGCAAGGATAGTGCAAAATGAGTTCCCTATACCTTACCTGTTTCCTGTGTGGAAAATTGTGACAGTGAAGTAAATGTGCCTGTGTCTGTCAGGGGTATTGACTTGCCTATGGAGGAAGCTACCTCAGTCTCCAAGCAGTTGTCTGTGAACAGCTATAGACTCATAGACTTTAAGGTCAGAAGGGACCATTGTGATCATCTAGTCTGACCCCCTGCATGATGCAGGCCACAAAAGCTGACCCACCCACTCCTGTAATAATTCTCTCCCTTGACTCAGCTGTTGAAGTCCCCAAATCATGATTTAAAGACTTCAAGTTGCAGAGAATCCTCCAGCAAGCGACCCCTGCCCCATGCTGCAGAGGAAGATGAAAAACCTCCAGGGCCTCTGTGTGCTGGGACAAGGAAAATGAGATCCCAAGCTGTGTGTCTGGTAAAGGAGAATGTGTCTCTGGCTCTTCTTTGTCTGTGGAGCAGACAGAAGGTGCTTTTCAGCCTGTGATGGTTGAGAATAATGCATTTGTCTCAAAGTTGGTTCTGAATTCAACTAAAGCCCAGGAAGGAAATGGACCTAAGTTTGTGTCTGCTAGGGAGAATGGCACTGTAACTAGGTTGCATCCAGTTAGTGTCTAAAATCCCAGAGACCAGACAATTCTGGTACTTGTATTTTGCCTGTTGCTAATGTGTGGTTGGAAAAGGATGTAGCAACTCGTCTAATCAGGGTGATATCCTAGCCAGGGCACAGGGAGAGCATAAAGGTGATTTGATTGTGTTACCTACTAACAGTTTGGAAACTTGTAGCAAGAAGGAAAAGATATTCCTAAGCTTGTGAGTGGGAAAAGAAAGGAGAATGCTTCTAACCTTTTATCTAGTGAGCCTATAAGTTTGCCTGAAAGGGGATTGTGTAGAAATCCACCTGATGGGCCAAAGGTGAACATGAATGTAAGTGAGATCCAGAAAGAGTCTGTTGTTGCTCAGGAAAGTGTTCCTTTAGAGCAAGCCCTAGGTGAAGAAGGTAAGGGCAAATTTCTTTGAGGGGTGAATTGTGGCTTAGAAAAGCACCTAGAGAAAGGAATCCTCATGGTAGTCTTTGCAAGCAGTTTACTGCAATTGAAGGGTGTGGAAGTGATTTGATCAAGGAAGCTTCAGTTCCTACCAGCCAGAAATTTTCTGTGGTGAATGGATCCACTGACTTTCCTTTTGAAAGATCCAGTGTGGATAGCTTTGAAAAGGTTTCATATGGAGTAAAAGCTGTTAAGGAATTTAAACAGCCCTATGACCAAGTGGCTGTGTTTGGCCAGCTTGTTGGGAAGACAAGGTTGTTCAGAGAGAAATGTCTCCATGCTGATTCTGTGAGTGAACAGTCTGTGTCTCAGGTTCAAAGGGAAGACTGGGCAGCTGAGTCTGCAAAGCAGAACAGCTGGGCAGTTAATCTCTTAAAAATGCAGGGGAGGGCAGGTATACTCTCATCTCTAGACACTTTGGATATGACTTGTAGTCTCTCAGTGGACTTAACATCTAATTCCACGTGGAAGCAGAGATTGGTAAGGGAAGGACAGCAGAACTTTGAGTCTAGCTTGTTAGTGAAAATGAATTGTTTCTCTTTAAGACAGAGTCCAGCCTTGAAATTGGTAGCAGTGAAGGATCTAAAAACTGGTGAACAGACTCCTGTCTCTTTAAATGCAAATTACATGACTGACTGGGAGAAGAAAGACTTGCTAATAGCTGTTAGCACAGAGAGCAGACCCAATCAGCCAGTGAATTCTGTTAAGCAAGAGAAATCAGGGTTTGATCCTTCAGGACAGGGAGGAAAGGAAAAACTTAATTTTGCAAAGGGAAGCCACAGGCTAACCATAAAATGCCAAAACCCCAATGGTATTGAGCCAAAGGTGTGGAATAACAAAAATGATTGTAAATGGACACTTGCAATGAATTTGTTGTCATTGCTAATGGTGATTTTTGTAACAAATGTGTTGCTAATACCAAGAATTGTAAAAGTATACTATGTGCCTACTCTTTTGGAAAATCCCTTGAACATGTTAAGCGTGATACATAAGAACACACTTTATGTTAAAAGGCCTTGTAATGCTGATATTTCACAGTTAATGCCAGTCTTGGAACTTTTCACAGGGGAAAAGACATTCCAGACCTGATGTGCTGTATGAAAAGGGAAACTGAGGCACACTCCCATATTGCTTTCACGGCTAAATGCCAAGATTCCTGTACTATGGACAACATTAATAGCAACATTGACTTAATGTTAATTGGGTTCCAAACATTTGTAGCTATGTTCTTTAGCTCTTGGTAAGATCACATGAGACATACAGAAACCATGCTGCAAGAGCAGATCCAATCCACTATTGTTCTAACCAAGTTTTACCTTGAGTTTGTAAAGAGATTCAATCATGTTATTGAACATGACTTTGATAAACCATTTCTGTTATACACTGATACGGCTTCTAACCCAATATTAGCTGTAGTAAGACAGAACCAAGGATGGGGAGCTCTTGGGATGCAGTCAGCCATATTTGTGTCATCCCTTCCTGCATCAATTTTGCGTTGGGGGTGTGATGTTATTGACACAAACTGGAACCATATAAATCATTGTTGCAACCAAGGTTCTGTAGTGGCACCAAATCTTGTATAAAGGGGGTCAAATAAGGTGTCTAAAACAAGGTTATGGTTTGCTAGTTATAATTATGCTATCTGGGTGCATGTATCATTTTTGTATTTAAAGTTATAAGTATTGGCTCTATACTGTCTGTATTTCAAACTTATGCTATGCTTGTGGGTCGACAAGTTGGTGTCAGCTCTGCCTAGCCTGCTTGATGGCCCTTTAAGGATCATCAGCTACACAATTGACCCATGGAGAGAAGGCAGACACACCTTGTGACTCTGCAAGGTATGCAGGGACCTGCCTATGGACAGAACTCTAAGGTTTTTCTATGCCTTGTGCTGGATAGTGTGTCCTTGGGACAAAGAAAGCAAAGACCACATGGCTTGCTCTAAACAAATGGACCACAAATGGAAGCTCTAAACAAAGTACTGATGACCCATCCCAGCTGTGGATGTACTCCAGAGACTTGATTTGAACATGCAGTTTATTCCATCACTGCTACAAGCCTGAACTAAGAACTTTGCCATTACTGTATGTAATTGATTCCATTTAACCAATTCTTGCTCTCGTCTATATCTTTTCCCTTTTATAAATAAACCTTTAGATTTGTGATTCTAAAGGATTGGCAACAGCGTGATTTGTGGGTAAAATCTGATTTGTATATTGACCTGGGCCTGGGGCTTGGTCCTTTGGTATCGAGAGAACCTCTTTTCTTTTCCTGGGGTATTGGTTTTCATAACCATTTGTCCCCATAACGGGTGGCACTGGTGGTAAGACTGGGAAACTGGAGCGTCTAAGGGAATTGCTTGTATGACTTATGGTTAGCCAGTGGGGTAAAACCGAAGTCTTCTCTGTTTTGTTGGTTTGGTTTGGGCTGTAACTACCCTGCTTTAAGCAATTTGTCCTGAATTGGCACTCTCAGTCGGGTCTCACCAGAACCAGCATCGTTACACTCGACTATTTTAGAGGTCAGGTGGACACTACAGCCACATTTTGAAGGTTCTTGCTTTGATACTTTCTCACATACCTAGGAATGATGATCAGCTACATGAAATTGCTTTTCTCCTCTCCTTCCCCCCAGCAGGAGCGCCGCCAGCTTTTCCACCGCCCTAGGTGGCGGAAGGTCCCGCCCCCGACATGCCGCCCCCAACAGAGGTGGCGGAAGGTCCTGCCCCCAAATTACCGCTGACGACCGGGGCAGCCGGCGCCCCCCAAATCTTAGTGCCCTAGGCGACCGCCTAGGTCACCTAATGGGTTGTGCCGGCCCTGCCCCCCAGATAAGAATTATAATCAATGGCACAAACTGAGCCACTGCTTAGTTTTTACTCCGTCTTTAATTAGGCAGAACTCCCACTGGCTGATGGTAGATTTCATGAGTAAGGCCTGAGTAAACAGTGAGCAGTGGCTTCAGGATTCAATCTGTTGATTGGACATAGAAGGAATCAGATATGTTTCTCTCTTTGTTACCTAATACAGTAAGATCAGCAGCATGAGAGCTTGTTTAATATTAAAGCAGCGGAGGAATAGCTCCCTCTTGTTGTAGTTTCCACCACATAGGAAACATTATTCACCTACTTATGGAGTAAATCACTTTAGAATAATATGTCTATAGAAGATGCCATGGTATATAAAACTTGCCTCTTTTTTCCATTCTGTTGTATATGATGAATGGTGCCATTGCCAATACCATAAGATGGAACAATTGCTCAAGTTATGTTGTTACCTTATTACCATCAGTGCACTCAGTTCACTGCAGCAGAAGGTCTCTTTGCCCCCACCCCCAAGCTCCATTGTCATGTTGTATGTTTTCCTGAACTTGGTGCATTTGACATTGCCTAATACCAGCAAGACAGCAGGGGCTACGAACCAATCAAGCAACACAGAATTAGTCATTTCCTTAATTCTGAGAATGACTGTGTCTTAAATGGGAAGAGCAGTACCCGTGTTATCACTATCATTCAGTGCATCTGCCTATCGACTCTAATCCCAGATAGTTTCCAAAATGTGACAACCATCTTCTATCTGGTATTTATAATGATTCAAATAATCTGGGGAAGGGGAAAAATCTAACAGCAGATAAGTAGCTCACTCAAAGAAATATGAGAGAGTAAGAAGGAAACTTACGTCTTCAGTAAGAATTTGAAGAAAAGGATTGCAAAAGAAAATATTCCTTGAGGATCCAACCAATACAATAGAAGTGTATTAAAAGGGTCCTCTCTTTGTCTTCAGTTGATGTCAGCCTGCTAGCATTAAAACATGCCTATAGGGGCAACAGATCTCAGCAATGCTTTACAGTTTCTTTATCCTGGAACCAAGTGATGAGCTGAAAAGCTTGTGACCCTTAGCGTAGAGCAGCAGCTATCATCTTAAACACCGACTGTGGAAAAATGTTCTAATCAGATACCTACTCAGTACTCATGGCATTCCATCACGCAGGAAGTGACATTGAGACAGCAGGTGTCTGTGACCCTGTCTATCCAGCAGCAGCTCAAACCATCTACTCCTGCTTACTCTGTTTCACACAGTGTATGTTGATCCCTCCTCTTTCTTTCATCTATGATCTTTCTGATGCGGGCATTAAACACACAAAGTAAACTTTCAGAGCCATTAATGGCCATGATAAAGCCAAGGCTCCACTTGTCCAGTTTTGGGCACCATACTTTAGCAAAGAGATGGACAAGTTTGAAGGAGTCCAGAAGAGAGCAACAAAAATGATCAAAGGTTTAGAAAACATGACCTCTGAGGTAAGGTTAAAAGAACTGGGCATGTTTAGTCTTGAGGAAAGGAGACTGAAGCGTGACCCAATACCAGTCTCCAAATACAGTAGAACCTCAGCGTTACGGACACCTTGGGAATGGAGGTTGTTTGTAACTCTGAACAAACCGTTATGGGATGCTCCTCAGAGCGGACTGCTCGGAGCAGGTGCTCACAGCTCTGCATTGGCTGCCCGGTGGGTGGGGACAGGCAGCTGGTTCTAGCCCCCTGGCTGCAAGGGTGATGAGTGAGGCACCCTGGGGCACTGCAGTGTCAGTGGGCATGCGGTGCAGGCTGTGGTCCTTTAAAACTGAGCTGCTCCTCCAGAGTCCAGCCTACAGGCAGGAGTTTAGGCTCCAGATCCAGCAGCTTATACTCCAGGCCAGGTTTCAGTAGCAGCTTGGGAAGTTTCTTTCCTGGACTCTGAGCTTGCAGGCTTGTCCCCCTCCCAGCCAGTAAGGAGGGAGACAGGAAAAGAGCATCCATCACCTCCTACTGTAAGTTCATGCCCCATGCCGAGCGAGTATGGGGTGGGGATGGGGTCAGGCAGCCCAGATGTGCCTACCTTTAAGATGCAATACAGGCACCGTACACTATTTGTTTTTTGTTTTGTTTTTTGTTTTGGTCTCTACTGCTGCCTGATTGGTTACTTCTGGTCAGTCCATAACTCTGGTGTTCATGTCTTTGAGGTTCTACTGTATGTTAAAGGCTGTTACAAAGAAGATAGTCAGCAATTGTTTTCTATGTCCACTGAAGGTAGGACAGGTAGTAATTAGCTTAATCTGCAGCAAGGGAGATTTAGGTTAGCTACAGGGAAAAATTTCTAACGCAGTGGTCACCAACCCGTAGATAGTGATGAACTGGTCGATCCTGAAGACTCTCCCAGTCAATCGCGATCTCTGGCCGCTAAAAGTCCGGTGGAATAGTAGGGGCTGCTGCTAAGGCAGGCTCCCTGCCTGCCCCAGCCCCACACCACTCCCGGAAGCAGCCAACATGTCCACCACTCCTGTCTGCAAGCACTGCCCCCGCAGCTCCCATTGGCTGGGAATGGGGGACTTCAGCCAATGGGAGCTCCGGGAGCCATGCCTGCACAGAGGGGCAGCACGCAGAGCCACGTCCAGCCCTCCAGGGGCTGCAGGGGTGCGTTGGCCCCTTCCGGGAGTGGCGTGGTGCTGGGGCAGGCAGGAAGCCTGCCTTAGCCCCGCCAACCAGGAGCTGCCCGAGGTAAGTGCCGACTGGTGGGAACCCACACCCCAGCCCCCAGTCCTGATCCGCACCCCCTCCTGCACCCCAACACTCTTCCCAGCCCAGAGCCCCCTCATGCACCCGAATTCCCTCCCAGAGCGTGCACCCCTCACTCCCTCCTGCACCCCAACCCACTGCCCCATGCTCACCCCGGAGCCCCTTCCCACACTCCCAACCCCTCAGCCCCAGCCCAGAGCCCAGACCCGCTCCTGAACCCCAACCCCCTGCCCCCAGCCCGGTGAAGGTGAGTGAGGGTAGGGGAGAGCAAGCAGCGGAGGGAGGGTGGGATGGAGTTAGTGGGGCAGGGTTTCGGGGAAGGGGCAGGGTAGATCCTAGGTTGCATTTAAATTCAAAATGTTATCTTGTGTGTAAAAAGGTTGGAAACCACTGTTCTAACAAATAGCATAGTTAAGCACTAGAATAGGTTTCCAAGAGAAGTTGTGGAATCCCTGTCATTGGAAATTTTTAAGGACTCATTGGACAGACACCTGTCAGGGATCATCTACGTGTACTTGGTCCTGCCTCATGTTATGAGGCTGGGGGTATATCTACATTGGTATAGCTATACCTCCTGGTGAGACTCCCAGCCTGCGTGGACAGACTCATGCTAGCCAGGCTCATGCTAGCCTTGTAAAAGTAGCTGTTTGGATGTTGAGGCACTGCCAGATCTTTGGGCTAGTGACCCAAGCCCAAACCCACTCTATCCTCTGGCTGTAGCCCAGGTCGCTAACCCAAATATCTGCTGGTGCCTCAATGTCCACATAACTATTTTTAGCATGCTAGCACGAGCCTGGAGAGCATGACTCTTTCTACCTGGGCTTGGAGCTCACTTCCTGCTGCAATGTAGACTTACCCTTGAGGTCCCTTCCTGCTCTGCATTTCTATTCTTCTTTGCTCCCCTCTGCAAAGCAGTAGCAATCTGGGGAACTTTGGAGTGGACTTTTTTCTCACTGGACCAAGAGTGACCAAGACTCAGGATATTTCCAGACCTATTACTTTCATTTACAATATGAACACAAGTCCTGTTTACCTGGAACAAAGACAGGTGTACACAAAGGTGATTCCACTCATTTCAATGGGACTACTTTCATGAAACAAACTACTCTGTGTGAATAAAACTGGCAGAATTGGGCCTGTGAGAGTGGGAGATTTGATCCAGGGTTGAAGGTCAAAGGGATGAGTTGAAGTTAAGAAGTTCAGACAGGACATCAGTATAGAAGCTGATGTAACTGAAAATGAGGATGGGGGGAAGAAGATCAAGGAGAGATGGGGCTGTGACGGTGCACCCCATGAAGCTTTCTGGAAATATGCTTATGAATGTATATAGATATGACATAACTGGAATATGTTTTATGCTACATATGCCATGTACCATATCTCTGTAAAGGTTATGATCTACTGAATCTATTCATCCTATTTATATGCATGTGTCGTATTCGAAGTTATGAATAATGGCTGTGTACTTGCTTCATTTCTAAGTAGCTTTAGCAAAGCATTTGGTCAGCTTCTTGAGAAAGGAATGTGCAAATTAAGTGCTCAGTCAAGAAACACTTAAAGGACAATGAATCTTGGAAGGCTCCAATCCACATAAGAAGTCTACCTGAGGACGTTCAGGGTAGCATGTAAACAATGGCTGCTGCCTGTAAAAACGGAGTCATGCATGGACATGTGACTTGCCCATGTGACTCCAAAACTCCATCTTGGAGCTGGACTTTGCATAGGAGAGAGTAGGGGGTCTCCACCCACAAGAGAAAGTCTATTTAAACCCCTGGGAGACCCCTCCATTTTGTCTTCAGCTGGCTCAAGAGATAGCCTCTCCACCCCCAAGGATACCTGAAAGAAACTGGAACAAAGGATAGTAACTACAGGGGGTGTGAGTGATTGCTGGACCCAGACTAGAAGGAGACTAGTTTGTAAAAGGAAGCTTACTGGAACACCTCTGAGGGTGAGGTTTTATCTGTATTCAGTTTTCTTACTGTGTTAGACATAGACTTGCATGTTCTATTTTATTTTGCTTGGTAAATCACTTTGTTCTGTCTGTTACTACTTGGAACCAAAATCCTACTTTCTGTTACTACTTGGAACCTTAAATCCTACTTTCTTTATTTAATAAAATCACTTTTTACTTATTAATTAACTCAGAGTATGTATTAATACCTGGGGGGGCAAACAGCTGTGCATATCTCTCTATCAGTGTTATAGAGGGCAAACAATTTATGAGTTTTATACAGGATAAAACAGATTTATTTGGGGTTTGGACTCCATTGGGAGTTGGGCATCTGAGTGATAAAGACAGGAACACTTCTTAAGCTGCTTTCAATTAAGCCTGCAACTGTTAGGGGATGTGGTTCAGACCTGGGTCTGGTTTCGCAGCAGGCTAGCGGGTCTGGCTCAAACCAGGCAGGGCACTGAAGTCCCAAGCTGCCAGGGCAGGAAAGCAGGGGCAGAAGTAGTCTTGGCACATCTGTTGGCAGCCCCAAGGGGGTTTCTGTGATCCAACCCATCACAGGGGCATAAATTATTTTGAGCATTCTTCTTACACGAGAGAGTAGCAGATATTCCCAGAGATCACAGAATAAACTGGCACCCACTTTGCCTTCAGAAGAAGTTAGAGGATATGGACATAGAGGCTGCTTTCATTTGGCTCAGGTCTTAGTACAGGTGACAACCTAGCTTGTTATGAATGTGGAGTGAAATGAAAGTGGTCTCCACTGCGCCTACTACTAAGCAATGATCCTACTGAACTTCCCAAAACAAATTCATTTGCTTCTCAGTGAGCACACAGCTGCTTGCTGTAGCCCCTGAGGTGCTGCACTTCCAAAGCAAACCATATTACCAACTACCATATCTTGTGTTGCCATTAAAATGAATACATACTTAGCTCCTTTTAAAACTAATTGAAAATAAAAAGCAGCAGCTGTTCCAGCACACAGCTCACTGCCATCTGTTTGTGGCAGCATCCCCAACAATGGCATGTACAGGATTACCAAGCACTACTGCAGCTGAGATGTGCAATGTTTAGGACGAAGGACAGAATTCATGTATAATGTTTCAAATGTTAATGAGCGTATTGCCAGTGAATGAATTCACTCAAGCAAGCAGTTGTCTCTCTCTGCTCTACCATTGGTTAGTGTTATTGCTGACTAGATGGCTTTTCCCTGGTCCCACTCTTTCAGTCAAATTCTGCACTCGGTTAAACTCCTGCATCCAGTATGGCTACACATGGAAAAAACTTGACCCTTTGACACTGTCATTCTCCTGGAACAAATCTTCCTCTCTTGGTTTTTCTTAATTTTAAAACAGCAAGACTGTATTTTAGTAAGACAGATAGTGAATGTTCTGCCACTCTGTGTAGCTTCTTTGGAACCTCCATTCAGGGCATCACTCAAAACTTCTTTATTGTCTGCTTTACTGTTTGATTTAGTTCTTTGCCTCCTGAGACTGATGTACTTATTTTAGTGAGTTCATTGGTTTTGTTTGCAATCAGTTTGTTTTCTTGTATTTATGAGGGTAGATACAGGCCTTTGGACAAAGGCACCTAAATATAAAATGTATCTTATAATTATCAAAGGATAGAAAGACTCTTAAAACTTTAAAGAGAACTTCAGATAAAATGCCCTTGCATGTGTGGACAGGAGGATTGAGGGGAGGATACAAAGAGCCTAAATTAGGCAAACCATGCAAGGATCAGGGACAACTGCAGGCCCTGCACTCATAGGAGCAAATCTACCTCAAAGATCTGGCCTGACCAGTATTAGTTATCCCATGAATTGCCAACCTGCAGTTGGATATTCCTGTGGTAGGCAGGGCCGGTGCAACCCATTAGGCGACCTAGGCGGTTGCCTAGGGCGCGAACATTTGGGGGGTGCCGGCGCCCCGGTCGTCGGTGTAATTTTGTGGGTGGGACCTTCCGCCGCCTAGGGCGGCGAAAAAGCTGGCGTCGCTACTGGTGGTAGGAACTTCATCTGTAGTTGAAAAAGTCATGCCACACAGACAGGTTGTTCTTCTGTTCCCCACTCCCAGGATACACACTCCCAAATACATGTACCCTCTGCCATGCAGTGTGGTGATTCTGTCTGGTCTCAGAGAGGGAACAATGTGCACTAGAAGCATCACTACCCCTGGTGAATACTGGGTCCTTTCTTACCCCTTCTTGTGCCTCTTTGCTGCTATCGTAGCATTTAACAGAGAGAGCATGGAGGCATATAACCTCACTTGACTATAGTCAGGTTTGCTATGGCTTTCATTGGGGTAGCATTTTCTCTTTCTCCAGCAAGGCAATCACAACACTTTAAATCACAAATCTTGAATTTGTATTTTGTTTAAAATAATCTATAAACACAAAGAAATTAAATTAAAATTCTGATACAAAACAGAAAAGAAAATGCACAGCATCCCAGTCAATGGAAAAAATCTTCCTATTTGTGTTCCAATATTTAGACACAGTAGGCATGATCCTAAACAACATCCTGAATGTGCTCCTTTATGCTTAGATATTAAAAAAAAAACAAGTAGTACCTTTCTGGCTTAACTATGAAGTTCCTCACTTTTGCTGCTTTGTGACAGACCATTAACTTTTTAATGTATTTTCACAATGTGAGCTAATATAATGGATCTGTCTAGGAGTCAAGGAATGCTAAAATGAATTCCTTTATTCAGAGAATACAATGAACAGACAAAGATATGAATGCAAGATGTGAAGGATACATTTGCTATCAGCAATAGTGCTAACTACCAGTATTATCTGATAGTATCATACAATAGCTGCTTCTTTTCCACTGTGCGCCTAAAACCGAGAACATATTACTAACTCTTCTGGTGAAAATCTGAAAGGTCAAGAAGAAAATTGACATCTTGTGAACATTTCTGCTATAGTCAGTCATTTAACGCTGCATTGCAAATGTGAACTCATTAAGAAGTTATCATTAACAGCATATATTTTATGGCCTTAGGGGGGAAAAAACAAGCTTCTTTATCTCAAATCATATTCTCAGCTGATGTGCAGTATTATTAAATCTACAGTAGTTATTTTAATGATGCACTGAACTATACTCTTGATTACTCTCATTTAAGGATAAGGTATCTATAAATTATACACCTGATTATGCAAAACCTATATTTTACATGTATTATTTATATCCACTACCCTTTACTATCATTCTATCTCAAACTGAGCATACGAAGCACCAGGGTTTTTAATCCCATCTTTTTGTCTACAATAAAGGTGGGGGGCGGGGGGGAGGGGACACCAGAAGTGCCGCCAAAAACATTTTAAGGAAGAAATGCTAGAGGTGCACATACTGACTGGAAAACCAAACTAGCAGTAAGTAGGCAGGTGTCTGAAGGGAAAAATTCTTAATTTTGAAACCAGTGTATTTACCTGAAGTCTCAGCATAAATACCTTACTTACTTATGACTAAAACAAAACAAATACAACAACAACAACAATGAATCATGTTTAATCATGCAGAATATATTTGATGCAAGGGGACTAAACTGTAATTTTATATGAAAATAGTGCTTTTTATCTGACTAACCCGAGAGAAAATGTGAGAAGAAAGTTGATTTTGTTATATATACCTTTTTCAAACAAAGCCTTTTATGATAACAATAGAATGTGATCGTGCACATTTATGTCTCCATATCATTGCACATGCTGCATGCAAATCATCAACTGTGCACTGGAAGCCTTGTTACAAATCCTGAGTTTATCTGGGCATAATGGCTTGATAGTGTAAATTCTTAGAAGTACTAATGAACCACAGTCATAGATTTGGGGTCTTATATCTTTGTGGGAAAAGCCAGGCTGCCTATCTGAAGAAAAAGATTTTAGAGAATTTGGATCAATTACATAAAGATTGGGGGAACCTAGAAAATCTGGAAAGGCCAAATGAAAGGTCAGTAAAGAATTTTGAGGGGATTTAATCTTTCGGGCAGATTCTACCCTGTACTCTGGTGGCACGCAGGGGAGAGAAACGCCTTCTTTTGAGGATTCCTCAGGCCATAATGTAGTGCTCACTTGACATGGGACTGGCGTGGCCTACTCCTAAGCCACTGCCTCCCGGACCCTGCATGGGGGAAACACTGAGGACCTATAAGAACTATGTTGGGGGGTAGCTAAAGTGCGCTGAACTCTGACTAACCTCAGATGGTGAATGGTTCCTGAGAGATCATTACAAACTGTCCTAGATTAGAGCAGTCCCCAGGCACAGAACTATGCACACAATCAGGAAACTGTAATCAGCTCCCTTACACATCCCCTTTCTGTTGCAGTGAGTGGGGATCTAGTGAAATCTGGGTCCTTGTTTCTACACTTATGGGTTTTATGGCTGACAGTTTCAAAGTCCCCTAAGGGATTCTGATTTACTAATTCCCATTAACAGCATCCAAATCCTCAAAGTGGCTTTAAATATAGCATCCCATATAAAATAGTTTAATGTATTAAAAGGCCTGGGTTTCAGCTTTACTGAAATCTAGCTTGCCTTTTCATTTACAATGTTATGGATGGGATTTTTTGCATGCAGTGTTCTGCTCACCGGGAACAGCTTGCATGATCAGGGCCTATGCAACATTAGATTGTGACAGCAGACTGATCACAAAACAGAAAACAGGGCATTGACAATCTGGTCCTAAATATTTAGCAGCAACATAATGTCTTTTAGTTTTAGTGGTTTGTACTACTATTTATATTTTCAGACCCCATGTGCTCTGTCTCCATATTTTTTAAAGCAGAAATATTTGAAATGGAAATGAAAGTGGACTTTCATTAAAATGATGCAGGAAACATCATGGGAATTCAGAAATGATATTTCAATAAAGAGGAGTTATCTTTGGAGAAAAGGAATTTTCTTTCTGGTTGCTTAAACACAAATTCTGTATTTTTTAAACACAATTGTATGTTGCCAAAGTAACCTTGCTTATAAGAAATGAAGGTCAGTCCATGGAGTGAGCAGACACAGCGTATTACTATTTGTAACTGCTGAACTCTCCAGAAGAGCCAAGAAAGCTTCAAATCATGCCAACTTCAGAGGAGAGGTCTAGAGAAGAGACAATTTTCTAGATTGGTGCTGAGATTGTACATTGCTAGTCAGCATGAGTGGGATTTTCCAAAAGAAACTAGGCATTGACATAACGCTGTTCCTGCTGAAGTCGGTGGTAACATTCCCACTGACTTCAGTCAGAGTACAGTTTAAGCCAATGCTGACCAGTTATGGAAATCCCATCTAATTTTTACAAGTGAAACTACTATCAAAAAAGTGAGGCAGCATAAAGACTGAATAGCAGTATGGCTAATATAGTTGGTGCTGATGTTCAGGGGATATTCCGAAAGAAGCAAAAATATGGATGATGAGAATGTGGAGAACTGGGAAATATCTATGTTGTTTTTATGAATATTATGCATGCCTATGTGTGTTTATGACGGATTACTGGTTATGAAGTTAGATCACATGGGGCCTCTTGAGGGAACAGAGCATGGAAGGCAACAGTGTCCTACATAAGGTGCATCCTAACAAAAACTCAGGCACAATAGCCAGGTTTTGCCAAGCCTGAGAACCTGGAGATCAAAAGACACTGATCAGTTAAAATATATGCTCTGGAAGAGGGAGTGGGAAAGCTCTATCAGCTGTAGCAGACTGACATATACTGATGGATTGTCAGAGTCTACAGCAAGCAGGCTGTTATTTGAGCCAAAAGACTGGGAGACACCAAGGCTAACCCATGTCTATCTAGGGACTTGAGGGGAATGCCAAATATAGGTAAGGTAGTATGAGTATAGGTCTCTGTTCAATCAGTTTTTTTGAGTGCTGTGTGCCTTTTGGCAAGTAAATCTTGAAGAAACTGCTTCTATGTTAAACTTCTAACAAGATATAGGTAATCACAGAGAAATACACTTAGCAACTATTCTTTGATTCTTATAAAAACAAAGTGAATTAGTTGGGGATTGCTAGCCTAATTAACATTTATTTGATACCCATATAAATGGATTATCTTGATTACAATTGCAATGCCTCTTCTTAAATTGTTCTGGGTCATACACAGGTTAGCTTGTTTGCCAACGCCACAGCTTCCAAAGAAGGTTGTGGAATCCCCATCATTGGAGGTTTAAGAACAGGTAGGACAAAAACTTGTCAGGAATGGTCTAGATTTACTTGGCCCTGTCTCAGCACAGGGGGCTGGACTTCATCACCTCGCAAGGTCCCTTCCAGCCCTAACATTTCTATGATTCTCTGTCACTACACAGGAGCAGTGGAAGCACCCTAAAAGTGGGAGGACACAGGTGCATGAACCACGGCCCTGCCCCCTGCGCTGCGCCATCCCCCGAGGCCCTGCCCTCACACCGCCCCTTCTCCCCGAGTCCCCGCCCTTGCACTGCCCCTTCCCCCAAAACCCCACTCCTGAGCCACCTCTTCCCCCAAGGAACTGAGCCCTGCTCTCCTCTCTTTGCCCTCTCCCCAGTCGCTTGCCCTTACTGCCAGTAAAAAGTGGGAGGGCCATGGCCCCCTGCCTCCCGCCCTGTTCCGGAACCCCTGGCACTACATACTCTCACTGTTCACAAGCTCCGTGGATTACCCCCAGGGAAAAATCTTGCAGGTGTCAAGCCCATTGCCTGCTAGGTATTATGGTTAATTGGAGCTGTATAAGACAGAGATCCAGTTGGAGAGTGGTTGGATCACAGGTCTCACCTCAAAGATAAGTGGAGGTACAGGCCTGTCACTTGATAGGGGTGCCCTTGTAGTTCTCAGACAAAGGTCTCAGAAGGAGCTGCTTACTCAGGGACCGTGACAGAAAGCATTGTATAACAATTTGACTAACCTACAATGGCTGAGGTGGGTGAAGATGCCAGCGCTCTGTCATACAATTTATAAAAGGTTCCTTGAAGGAGATAAAACACCCTTTCCACACTATAACGTTTAACCAATATTGTACACAATTAGTGGCATGTTTGGCTCTAAAAATGATATATGTCCATATACCTCCTGGTTAAAACTTAATTAGTACCTAGGGCAGCAAATACTATAAAAATGGATTGAATTACCCACCTTATTTCTTGAGATAAGTTCCTTGAGAGCCTCTGTTAAAAGTTCCCGTGTGAAGTACGTGTACTCTCTTTTAAAAAAAAGATTACTAACCCTAAGGAGCTCAGAGGGAACAAACTTGATATCTCTGAAATATGATCGAAGTCCAAAGTATTAGTTAATGTGCTTGTCCAAAGTCTGAGTACTGACTGAAATTTGACCCATTCTAACCTCTTTTGCACATCCAAAAAGGAAACAGTTATCACTTTCAAAGAACTCTTCAGGCTATAATATGTGCTTCTCAGTTCAGTTCTCCCAGTTTAGTTTTGAGCCATTTATAGACATATAAGTATTGTTCCATACATAAGCTTTTTTATTAAACCCAAGCACTTAAACCAATTTTTAAATGTAAGTTATTCTACAATCACCACAAATATAAAATGTTGGCATTGCTGATGATTAATGTTCTTTACTGAAAATAAACTTACATAATTGGGCAACATTCAAGAATGTATCTCGCAGTTTCAAGACAAGATGAGCTATTTGGAGGAAATATGGTCTCTTTCTATTCTCTATTCTGGCAGAGCCAAGGTATACAGCCCAAAGTGTAAAATAATTTTGTTTGCTTGTTTACTGTTTTCGCAGGACAGAAGAATATGTTAATATTTCATGTTATATATGGGTGTGTGTATATATATATATATATAAAATTAGGGCTGTCGATCAATCACAGTTAACTCGTGATTAACAAAAAAATAATTGTGATTAATCGCACTGTTAAACAATAGAATACCAATTGCAATTTATTAAATATTTTTGGATGTTTTTCTACATTTTCAAATATATTGATTCAATTACAACACAGAATACAAAGTGTACAGTACTCATTTTATATTATTTTTAAAAATATTAAAAAAAGAAATAGTATTTTTCAATTCACCTCATACAAGTACTGTAGTGCAATCTCTTTATCATGAAAGTGCAACTTACAAAAGTAATTTTTTTGGTTACATAACTGCACTCAAAAACTAAACAATGTAAAACTTTAGAGCCTACAAGTCCATCAGTCCTACTTCTTGTTCAGCCAATTGCTAAGAGAAACAAGTTTGTTTATATTTACAGGTGATAATGCTGTCCACTTCTTAATTACAAATTTAAATAGACAAATCTGAGAGGGATGAGGTGTGGAACATGCTTTCAGAAGTCTTAAAAGCGCAACACTCTGATGCGGAAACTACACATCCAAACCACCAAAAAAGAAAATCAACCTTCTGCTGGTGGCATCTGACTCAGATGATGAAAATGAACATATATCGGTCCGCACTGCTTTGGATCATTATCGAGCAGAACCCGTCATCAGGATGGACGCATGTAGTAAGTGAATTGAAAAATACTATGTCTTATGTTTTTTACAGTGCAAATATTTGTAATAAAAAATAAATATAAAGTGAGCACTGTACACTTTGTATTCTGTGTTGTAACTGAAATCAATATTTATGAAAAAGTAGAAAACATCCAAAAATATTTAAATAAATGATATTCTATTATTATTTAACAGCGCGATTAACCCTGCAATTATTTTTTTAATTGCGCGATTAACTGCATAATTAATTTTTTAATTGTGCAATTAATCATGTAATTAATTAGTCACGATTAATTTTTTCAATTGTGTGATTAATTGTGATTACTTTTTTAATTGCTTGACAGCCCTAATATATATTAGGGTTTTTTTTTCTAGAATTTGAACAGTTTCTGATCTAAAATACAAGGCAAGTATCTTGAATAATTAGCTAAAAAAGTAATAAAATTTTCCAATGTAACCATGAAGTTCACAAAACACTAACAAAAGTGAAAGGAAAAGGAATCTGTGACATTTGATTATACTGGGCAAAGAATCATAACATGGGTGAACTTTAGTTTCACTGCAAAATTTTTAAAGGTAAGCCCCAAAGAAGTCTTGCATGGATTTGACTACTGTGACTTGATATTTTGTGATATGACAAGCACGTCATCCACAATTCAGCAGAGAAGAGAAAGTGGCTTAAATGCATCCTGGGTGTCTTTCCAGTGAAATGGATTTGCACCAGGGATTAATTTGGCCCAGCATAATCTAGCAGTTGCAGAAGTGAAGAAGAAAATGTTCAGCTTTTCTTCAGTTTTTACAAGGGTTACATAATTGCAGTGATTAACCTATCTGAAGGGAAAAAGCTTTGTGTGGCCCATGACAGTTTAACAGTTGCTTCACATCACAGTCATGGACAGGGGCACAGAGAACTTCTAAGTGACTAGAAAGAAAATGTCATATTTTCCTGCATTCCACAAAAGAATCCTTTATGGAGGACAGTCTATCCCCTCCTACTGGGAAATGATAGACAAAAGAACTGTTAATCACTGTCACCCTATAATAGCCTTTCAACGTCCCACCCACCTTCACTTTCCAGGTGAGTATGAAAAAGGCCATCAACTCCTGCAGAACCTAAGCTTCCATGACAAAAATAAAATAAAAGTTTCTATCCCATATAATTGTGGAGAAAACCTTAAAAACATGAACCAACTTGTGAGGGTAGCTGGTGCTATTACACACTCTGGTCTGTACGGGAAGCATCACTCATTCTGCTTCAGTCCAGCAAAAGCTGCTGTGACCCCCATTCCACAGTGAATCTTGGAGTCCTCGCACTCCTTATCCTGAACCAACATGGGAGGAGGAATGAAAAATCTACAGTACCTCTTGGATTCATCTCCTCTCCCTGGGTTAAACCTCCTTACTGTCTGAGGCCATGCCATAGAATTCCTGCTCTGCCCCCTTCGGCCTCCTTCTCCCCATGGCCAGACAATCCTTCCAATCTTTTCCTTCTGTGGAGATCTTGTATTTCCTTTTCAGAGCTAAGGAGAGGAACAGAAAACACTATGTTTCTTACCTCATAAAGATCCCTGCAGCTCTCTTAAGCAATGGACAAGAGTAGAGCAGACCCCTAATGACTTCAGGATGGCATGTCACCTACAGACAAGGGCCAGGTCAATTTATTTGTTCACAACAAGAGCCTACATGACCAAAAGACAACATTCCAGGGATGAGATTGTTGACAGGACTGGAAAGTCAGTGAACCTACTTCCCTTGCTTCTTCCCAGCAGCTGCTCCTTTCCCCTAAGAGCACTCTAATTTTACTTTCTTATTTCAGGCATCTATGGGGAGTATGAAGAGCTGGGGCTTCTTGGGGGAGCCCATTCATGCTTTGCTTTGGATACAGGAGGGTAGAGGGGCTCACTGGGTAAGGAAGCATCTTGGGAACAGCTGTAGGAAGTTCTCCTTGGAAGTCTGAGATTATCAAGCTCAAAACTCTAAAGAAACCTCCAGGAGTTAGTTCATTTCCAGCACCTGCAAACCAAACTGCTGAGTTAATTTCACTAGGTCTGAAGGGTTTATACAGACTAACAAGATCAGTGATATCTGTAATTTGGAAATATGGGTTATCCTTTGTATTCTATGTATTTATTCTTGTCAAATCCAAATTCCTTTCGCTTATCCACAGAAAACAGGACTCATTTTCTTCTATCACTTAAAAAAGGCTGCTTCAGAAAATCTGTTTATATATTAAATAATTGTAATGTTAAAGATACTCCTACTAGCTGTAGAGGGAGATGGGCCTGACTGCAGGGAGATAGAGACAGAGTACCTGAGTGGAGCAGGACTGGGGAAAGGCAGAGGAGCCAGGGAGCTCCAGCCTGGAAAGCCCCAGGCTGTGGCCTAGCATAAAGCCAACAGGTACTGGGGGTTGCAGAGGGCAGCCCAGGGATAGGCCAAGGCAGCAGGTCCAAACCCAACCTTGCCAGTGATGAGTAGGCTGATACTGCAGTCTGCCCCAGGGCGTGGGGCTAGACGATGACTGGCAGTAGCTTTATACTGAGGTGAGGTAGGGATAGTGGGTGGGGGTTCCCTGGGGAGGGGAGACCCTAAGACTGAGGGGTTACTACCAGGGGGCAGCACCCCAGCTAACAGGGCACCGGAGTCCAGGGAGGGACACGGGGGCCAAGCGGTAGTGGATCACCGGCCTGCAGAGGGTGCTCTGGGCTGGAAATCGAGCTAATTCCCTGAGTGACCAGCAGGAGGCGCCGCAGGGGTGAGTCCACATCGCTACAATGGCCAAGTACCTGTTTAAAAGAGAACTCTATATCTGTATTTATGTAAATAGCTAATAGATAAGGTATTCGTAGATGGTGCTCAAGAATATGCAGCATAGTTCCTTGGTTCTATAGGACCAATTAAACTTGTCATTGGCTTCTTCTTTGAAGCTCTTTACCTGAACTCTTAGTAGTAGCCACAACTTTGTCAAGGTTGAAACCCTTTACAAAACTGATTGTTTCAATTTTTCATTTCAAAACAACTTTGTTTCATTTAAAAATATATATATATATATATTACTTCATCAACCCAACATGAAGGAGTTTTTTTCAGAATTTTATTTCATGGGAAGTTTCCAATATTTTTGGTGTTGTTCCATTTTAGTATGGGAAAATTTTCAAAAATCACAGATTCTCCCATGAAAACTCTGGTACCTTCCCAGCTCTAATATTTGTGTGACACTAAGCACCCTAACTGTCTATGCATTTTAAGGGGCCCAGTTAATGTGAAGGTCACGATGGGTCTTCATAATTCCAAGACCGAGTCAAGTCCGCACTGCTGAATAAGCTACTATGCCAAGAAAATGACGAAATATTGCACTGAAATTCCAGATGTTCCTATGGGTCCAACCTTCATTGGTATGGTAGGGTGGACGGATACCTAATAAATGAGAGAGGGCATCTTCCTGTCTTTCTTCCAGAAACCCTTTCCCCCACTGCTTTTAACCTTATCCAAAATGCTAATATAACTCTTGCTGCTAGGACATATTATCACAAGTTGCGAACCTTCTGAAAAATCAAGAAATAAAAAATTTAACCTGAAGGTGATCTGCATCTAGGTTGCCAGAGTCCATAATGAATATATTGTTAATCTCACAATAGTGTGGGTTTGAACTTCTCATGCAAACTCTCCAGAAACATGCAATTACCCAAAACACAACACAAATACAAGCCATACACATGCACATAATGGAGAGGGGGGAAAAGCAACAAATACTAACAAGCTCAATTACACCTTCAGCAAAAGATCAAAAACAAATGGAGAGTGCATAAGAGCTGGTATGGGCAACAGTACGTTTGATGCAGAAAAGAGGCTACTTCTGCCCATTGCCCAATCCTAGCACTCGATAGAGCTTCCAAGACTGACCACAGATAGCCTTCCTAACAATGTGAGCCTTCTGTTGGCCAGTAGATGCCACAATAGGAAGGTGTGTCAATTCTTGGGCCCTACTCTGACAAACCAAGCATCAGTTTGAATGGCAGGCCCTCCTTTGTGTTTGTATCATCTTGATTGATTTGCCACAGTTTATAACCAGTTTGACAAATATAGCATAGGACATTCTACGTTAATTTACAGGATACCGAAGAGGTTGTTGATCACAAAGGTTTACTTGAAACATACCCAGAACCACCTTCGTATATGTACCTCACAATATACTATAAATATTCTTGACTTATACTTTGAAAATATGTGAAGATTTATTAATGAGTCCTAAGTCAAGATTTGTATTTACAAGTGTGTCCTAGTGATTAGCTGCCCCTGTGAAAAAGAAATACACAGGTATGGTAGCCAAAATTCGATTTCTAGAGTATATCATATTTACTATTGGCACTAAATACGTATGCCAAAAAAACAGTGATCATTGTCAGCTTTTGCTTTTATACTATGATAACTTGTTAAATGCCCAGTGTTCCCATTTTTTTCTCCTCTTCTCCATTATGCAGGAAGAGAAGGATCATCAGACATCAGGTGATAGTTTTCTCCCAACTTCTGTCAGCAATCAAAACAGCTGTGATTCCCAGTTGTAAGTGGTGAAGTGCTGTTAGAAGATAAGTTCTCTCAGTGCCTTTTGTACTTACTTTGCTAAATGCATTTGCATTCCTACATCTTTCCCCTGACAACACCATGGTCAGATTTAGATTATCCTGTCTTTCAGAAAACATAGGGTTGATGTGTCCCACTTGATAGTCTGCAAAGAAAAGCCATGATTGAGACCTAATATTTCTTAACACCCACTCATTTTAGAAGCTCTAGAAAGTTTGGTAAGGTTTTTAAGAAGTCTCCCCTTTTTGTTCCTTTGCACTTAATGGCTCTGGTTAGGACCAAAAGCACATGAGCTATGAAAATCCTTTTTCTTGGTTTTTGCCAGCCAGATCAGAAGCAAGAAATTCCACAAACTTTGCAAAAAGACTGAGATCACCAACATAATTGAAGTCTTCAGGGCAGAGACAGATCTTTTTGTTCTGTGTTTGTAGAGTGTCTATCACAGTAGGGTCCTTGTCCGTGAGAAGGGCTCCTAGGTGATATGGTAATACAAATAAGAAACAACAATTTTGTAGAGTCAAAAGATGTGGGTACTGAGAATCAGGTACCGATAAGTATCCTTAATAAAATGTATAATCTTTTGTCGTATTTATTACTTTTTGGTGTTCACCCATCACTATTTAGAGCTACCGCTTTGTCGGTCAAAAACACGAAATCCTTTTGGAACTCAGCAATACCATTTCTTTTTAGTCTTACTTCAATGCAATGCACTACTTTCCCATTAGGAGATGATTGATTAGATTATACTGCAAAGTGCAAAAGACCAGAATCAGAAAATCCAGATTTTCACAAGGCAATACAGAGTAGATGAGCAGGGAAATGGGTAATGGATTTGAAAGTCAAAGGAGAGAATTATGAAGAAGGATATGCAGTGTGGGCTTGTTCCTGCACCCACTAAGGTAAAAGGAAAAATAACTTTATTTCAGAGGTGCACAAATGGATTTATAAAATGAGAATAGTTGCCTCATGATGATTGAGATCCATTCCTACAAACTTTGGATAAGTATTCAGACATTTGGAGGCTGATCATTTTTAGTCATATGAAATATTCCAAAATACAAAAAGCTGATTGACACATTTTTATGTTCAAGTCTTCAGTGAGCTCAAAGGAAGAAAGCATTAAAAGCTGTTACTTTAGACAGTAAATTTGTACTAGACAATCTGCATAGAATTATGTGTGATCCTTGGAAGGGAAGTGTGTGGGAGAAAAGAGGATTCTTTTTAATGGGCTGCTGCAGGCAATTTTTTTGCAGTGGATCTGTGCACAGCTTCTGACATCAACTTTGTCTTTTTTTAATGGGATTGCTATCTCCTGGATACAATTCAATTGCACTTGTCTATAGGATAGACATCCTTCTTGCATAAAGGCAGACTTAAAACTGCAGTTAAAATCTTTCTTCTAAACTTGCTGCAGAGGGAAATGTGACCCACATAGTGTAATTGCAATTTCTTCTTTCAACAAACTGCTTAATCTGTAATAATGGCTCAGGTCTTTATAGGTGTGTTTTATTTTTTTGTTTTTTAACAAATCTGTAAACAATCACTCTGATGGTTTTCAATTTTTCCTGGATTATGTTTAATAATTTCCCCTGCTATGTGCCATTTTAAAAATAGTTTGTTGCATACTAGGTTACATACATTATATATTAATTAAAAGAGACATTTGAATAAGCATTACAATTGCATGGTCACGTTTTCAAAAGTTAGGAAATGTTTATGTAAATTTAATTTGTCCTCCTTATGGGGGGAAAATAGTAGATTATAATTAGACTGTACCATAATACACAAGAGGGCCAAATTAAGGTTGAATAAGCATGTTCGGTATTTAACTTGGAAAACTGAATGTTCTTTTAACATAAGAAATTACAGCCAAAACCCCAAAGTTTTAAAAAAATTAAAAATTGAAAAAAACAAAAACAAAATCATCACATTGCACCTCAGTTTTCAGAATGGAGAGAGGTAAATAGTGATGTCCCCCAGGGATCTGTACTGGGCCCAGTCCTATTTAACATATTCATAAACGATCTGGAAAAAGGGGTAAACAGTGAGGTGGCAAAACTTGCAGATGATACAAAACTAATCAAGATAGTTAAGTCTCAGGCAGACTGCGAAGAGCTACAAAAGGATCAAACAAAACTGGGTGACTGGGCAACAAAATGGCACATGAAATTTAATGTTGATAAATGCAAAGTAATGCACATTGGAAAACATAATCCTAACTATACATATACAATGATGGGGTCTAAATTAGCTGTTACCACTTAAGAAAGAGATCTTGGAGTCATTGTGGATAGTTCTTTGAAATCATCCACTCAATGTGCAGTGGCAGTCAAAAAAGCGAACAGAATGTTGGGAATAATCAAGAAAGGGATAGATAATAAGACAGAAAATATCATATTGCCTCTATATAAATCCATGATACACCTACACCTTGAATACTGCATGTAAATGTGGTTGCCCCATCTCAAAAAAAGATATATTGGAAAAGGTTCCAAAAAGGGCAACAAAAATGATTAGGGGTATAGAACAGCTTCCATAGGAGGAGAGATTAATAAGACTGGGACTTTTCATATTGGAAAAGAGGCGACTAAGGGGGAATATGATAGAGGTCTATAAAATCATGAGTGGTATAAAGAAAGTAAATAAGGAAGTGTTATTTACTCCTCCTCATAATACAAGAACAAGGGGCCACCAAATGAAATTAATAGTAGCAGGTTTAAAACACAAGAAAGTATTTTTTCGTGCAACACACTGTCAACCTCTGGAACTCCTTGCCCGAGGGTGTTGTGAAGGCCAGTACTATACCAGGGTTCAAAAGGGAGCTAGATAGATTCATGGAAGCTAGGTCCATCAATGGCTATTAGCCAGGATGGGCAGGAATGGTGTCCCTAGCCTCTGTTTGCCAGAAGCTGGGTTTGGGTGACAGGGTATGGATCACTTGATGATAACCTGTCTGTTCATTTCCTTTGGGGCGCCTGCCATTAGCCACTGTCAGAGTACAGGATACTGGGCTTGATGGACCTTTGGTCTGACCCAGTATGACTGTTCTTATGTTCTCACATGTGACATCAACAGGGTTAGGATCTTTAGATGACAATTACAGTCCTCTGCCACTTGAGGTAACAGAGTAACTAGTAGCAATAAATGGCTTTTATCCTCTGTCAGGGGTGGGAAATCTTTTTGGGCCGAGGGCCACATCTGCGTATGGAAATTGTATGGCAGGCCATGAATGCTCACAAAATTGGGGGTTGGGGTGCAGGAGGGGGGTGAGGGCTCTGGGGTGAGGCTGGGGATGAGGGGTTGGGGGTGCAGGAAGGTGCTATGGGCTGGCACCGAGGGGTTCGGAGTGTGGGAGAGAGATCAGGGCTGGGGCAGAGGGCTGGGGCATGGGAGGGGGTCAGGGGTGCAGGCTCCGGGCCACACTTACCTCAATCAGCTTCCAGAAGCAGTGTCATGTCCCCCCTCCGGCTCCTACATGGAAGCACGGCCAGGCAGCTCTGCGCGCTGTCCTGTCCGCAGGTGCCGCCCCTGCAGCTCCCATTGGCCATTGGTTCCCGGCCAATAGGAGCTACAGGGGCCGCGCTTGGGGTGGGGGCAGCATGCGGAGCCCCCTGGCTGCCCCTACATGTAGGAGCTGGAGGGGGGACATGACGCTGCTTCCAGTAGCCGCACAGAGCGGGGCAAGCCCCCGACCCCACTCCCCGGCAGGAGCTCGAGGGCTGGATTAAAATGTCTGGAGGGCCGGATGCAGCCCTTGAGCGATAGTTTGCCCAAACCTGCTCTATGTGGATCAGACATTGCAGGGGGATAAGACACACACTATGCCAATGGGTTTAACAGCTATTAGATGCCAGCAGAGGAATATGGACACTCAGGACTCTTGGGTTCCATTTCAAGTTCTGTAGCGTGTGTTATAATAGTTGCAGACCTTCTGCACCTCACACTGGCGTTCCTAACCCCTCTCTTCTCCTTTGCTCTTATCCACCCTCCCAAACTTCTGCCCCATTCCTGTCTCCTGTCCTTTCATGATCATCACCCCACTGCCTGACTCATGACCCAACTCAACCCCACTCCCATCTTTCTCCCCGCAAGCTTTTGTCTCTGCCCCTGAGCCTCCCCTTTGTGTTAGCCCATCCTCCCTACTCCACAGCATCCCTGCCCCTATCCCCACTTATTCCTTTTCCCTTCCTCCTTCCCCCAAGTATTCTGTCTCTCCACACTGTCCCCATATTTCTACCCCCCATATTTCTACTCCTGTCTACCACCTAGCTCCCGCTCCTAAGCCTTCTACCTCAAGCTCCTATCCTCTCTACATCTCTTCCTTCTCTTCACTCTCCAGGACCAACACGTGTCTCTTCTGCATTTCTTTTTAATTCTGCAGAACCTGAGTCAGCTTGCTGCCTCCCTCTCCTCCCTAACAATGCTTGGATGCCAGCACGGGACACACTGAGAAAACAGGGGAGAGTGTCTCCCTGTTCTCATTTCTTGTGCCCAGTATCAAAGCAGTCCCATGGCAAAAGGCACATCCCTGACAACAATGTCAGATCTTAAGCCCTGCTCCAAAACATACATCTTCGAGAACTTCTCAATAAAATGGTTGTAAGAATATTTTTAACAGGGGCAAAACCATTTTTAACAGGTGCCGACTCAGTGGGTGGAGCACCCACAGAAGAAAAATAGTGGGTGCTCAGCACCCACTGGCAGCCCGGCAGATCAGCTCCTCCTGCCCGCCATACTCAGCTGTTCAGTGGCATGCAGGAGGCAATGGGGGGGTGGTGGTGGAGAAGCAGAAGCAGAAAGAGGCGGGGCAGTGGCAGAGCGGGCAGGAAGAGGCAGATGGGGGGTGGGGGGAAGGGGGGAAGTGGGGGCAGGGCTTGGGGCAGAGCAGGGATCGAGCACCCCCTGGAAACTCAGAAAGTCGGCACCTCTGGGCAAAACAATGTCTTTTCCCCTAGCCTCATTCTGAGAAATGGCTGAACCATTTTAGCTGAAACTTCCTCCAGAAAAAAACAGCTTGAGGCAAACACCAGATGGAGAAAATTTCTGCCCATGGCCTTTAAATTTGGCAAAGATATAAGCAACTGAAAACAGGGCCTTTGAATGGAAAGATTTGGGCAATCTTAACAAAAGGCATTGCTACCTGCACTGCCTATAATACGCATACAAAGTACTATCCCCATTTCATAGTGGGGAAACTGAGGTAGAGAGATTAAATGATTCTCAAAGTCATGCAGGACACATATATTTAAACAAACACACACAGTGTAAACAGGATGATGAAAGTTTGCTTGTAATGCACTTGTTCTCAGGGTTAGAGGCTTCTAGATTCAATGTTATAGTAACATTGCAAACACTTCAAAATGTATTGCTTTTTCTATAGGAAAAAAATCCATGGAAAGGTAGACAATATAAACTTACATAAAGCTTTACATAAAATCACTGTAGAGAGCGCTGCATTATCATAAGCATCATCATAAGATAAATAGATTTAGGGAGGAATTTCCATACAAAAGAAGCATGATAACACAATGTCCTACCGTATATTGTACAGTATATCCTTGAAGTGAATACTTGAGAGACACAGAATTTTACATTTGCTGAACAAGGTTAAACTGAAGGAATATGTTACTGATGCCTCAAACCAGAAACATACCAGGAGACCACATAATGGATAATCTAATATATTAATTTTTTATTATTACACAAGTTTATAATACACCTATGATTATAGATTCTAGGCAAACTATATATAGAGAGTTATACAGAGTTATAGTTATATAGAGTTATAGTTATATATATATATATATAGGACATTCAAGTGCATCCATTTTCCTATGAATGGGAACCAAAATTACTGGACCTGCATCAGATTCCAAAAACTGCATTTAATAAAACACCTCATAGCACCATCTATAGGTGGCAAGGCTCAGATGTATTTCTTATCAGAGCAATTTTCCAAAATGAGGACCTGTCTTGGAGAATGATCTCCTTTCCTATCAACTGTATTCCTGGGACAAATAACTACAGCATTCTTACTAAATAAAAGTGATCTGGCAGAGCAGAAGGGAGAGAAGGTCTCTCAGATAAGTGGGACTTATACATGATGTATATAGTAAGCAGTACAGCAAAATTTCCCCAAGAAGTAAACTTGCAGCAGGTGCAGTATATGGATTATGGGTGTGATATGTTTTCACCAGCTTGCCTTTCTGAAATGGTGGGCAGCTACATTTTATACTAGCCGAAGCTTCTGAATAGACTAGTGAGAAAGGATATTTCAGTGGTTAGGGTGCTAGCCTGGGACTTTGGAAACCTGTTTCAATTCTCTGCCCATAAGCTTCCTGTGTGACCTTAGACAAGTCACTTAGTCTCCCTGTCCCTCAGTTCCCCATCTGTAAAATGAGGATCATACAATTTCTCTCCCTCACAGGAGTGTTGTGAAGATGGATACATTAAAAACAGTGAGGTGCTCAGATACTATGATACTAGAGGGCATGTAAGAACCTAAATAGAGGTCCTATCAAGATGAGCCCCAGGCAGGGTACATTGCAGTAGAGTAGCATTGTAATAAGAAAAAGGAATGGATGACTGTGGCAAAGTGCACGTCTGAATAGAAATGATGCAGTGTGACTGAAAATGGGAGATGACATTTGTGGCTGTGCATCCATGAGCAGCGATTATCTTAGTGAACACACTTTTTGCAACAGTTGTGAAAAGATAGATTGTAATCTGTATCATATGTTGCCTGCTTACTTTCTCTCAGTTCAGATTGCTGCCAAAAACTTCTCTAGATTCTGTCAGAATATTTCCTTTGTCAATCAGCATTATCTCCAGTTTATCTGGATTGGGTTTGAGCCTCTTCCCCGTGCTCCTAAACTCTCATTAAGTCTCTCACCCACAACTCTTGCAGATAAACATGTAAGAATATGAACCGGGTACATCAAGTCTGTAGAATAGTAGATGTGGACCTTCATAAGCATAACGATGACAACATGCCTCACCATAGGCTGCTGTAAACCTTGAACTAGAGTGGTGACAAGCTGTGTCTGTGGGATATAGCAACTAAAAGCCCTTCGACAGGAAGAGCAATTGTCCAAGTTAACCCTGTGGTTTAGATCTCTGATATGAACAACAAATAAAGGAATTCTGTCCACTCTTGCCTGGTCCTATAGTGAAAGACAGAAGAACATTGTAATCAGTGGTATCAAAAGCTGCTGAAAAGTCTCGAAGCATGAACATCTGACTACATTCCATTGCCCTGAGAACACTGATCAGACAGACTAATTATATTTCTGTACCCAATCCCAATTTAAAATCTGAATGACTGGGGTCATATAACTGGTGCCTATAAGACACTGCTAGAGGTAGCTTTTTGCCACATCCTTAAAGACCTTCCACAGAAAAGGGAGATTTGAGATTGGGGTCCAGGCAGTCAGTGGAGCTATGCCAATTTACGTTAGTAAGGGGACAGTCCCTGGTTAAATTAAAATGTATGATTGCACAAGAAAATGCCAGCAAAAGCATAGCAATAAACATAATACATGCACACAAACAATACATAGATGTGTACATAATGGTACAACTGACTGAAAGGGGGAAATGATAGTAATAGCAAGAGCAAGAAGGGTTTATTTCAAAAAAAGTGACAGCCCATGTCCAAAAATAGACAGAGTGAACATATTTGATATGTACTAGAGCTACTCTGTAGCTAAATAGGATGAGATTGCTTATACAGAAGTCAGCTGTAACTTACATTTTGCAAATGATTATCCCTCCATTAAATGTTTTATCCCAAGGGAATATTAACTAGTACTACTTCTCTGCTACTACCTGAAGCAATCTGTAGTTCAGATAGTATTGAATATCTCTGTCTCCGAAATTCTAATCTCAGATTACTATGTCCTGTCACCCTATTTCTTTTTTCTTTCATGTGCAACTTCAGCACAACCCTGAATCCTGGGAGCCATTAGCAATTCCTGCCAAGACTAGATGCAAAATTGTGCATTTCTCAGATCTACGGTTTATTAGCAGGGTTTTTTTTTCAGTTCAAATTAGTTCTTCAATTTCCTGATAAGAACTCTTGCTTAAAGCCCTCTTTGCTAAAAAGTAAAATAACTTGGAATTAACCTACATTCTTTTTGTTTTGTTGACCAGATATTTGAAAATAAGAGTAAATGCTTCTTAGCTCTGAGTAGCTCAGTCTCCAAGTCTCATGTGAATTACAGTCTCTTTTACAGTTTTAATTTACTGATTTTTTGCTCTATTCTAATTATTTTCATTTTTCTAATAATGAGATAATTTTTCAATTATCAGAATTGTATTTTTGGTATCCTTGTTAGTGTTACCATGCCAACCTCCAACTAGGAAGTAGCCAGGAATTGTAGGAATAGTTAAGAAAAGGGACAAGTCAGATATCATGGTCAATGATACCCTATAAAAACCTGAGATAGAAGGCAGGCATATTAATTAATGCTAAGCCAGACATGCTAACTAATGGTGGTTGGAAATTTTCCAGTGGAACATTTTTTTCCCATCAGGAAATGACAGTTCATCAAAATTTAAATGTTTTACAGCAGCATGTTGACTTTGATGAAATTCCAGTGACAGCCAGAAGTTTTCTGACCAAACTGCCTGCCAGACCAAGCTCATTTGCCCAGACCCTCAGCAGCCCACATGGTGACAGGGAGCCAAGAAAGCCTGGGAGCCATGATTCTAGACTCCCCGAGCTGCCCAGCTCCCCATCTGGCTGGCTGTTCTGGCATCTTGGGGAGTCTTGGAAACATTTCAAAACTTTGAAATGAAATATTGGTTCAACGTTTTCAAAATGAAATTTTGGAATTCCCTTTCCAGAGGAAATTTTATTTCTGCTCTCTCAGAAATAACTTTCTTTTGAATTTCAGAATTTCCAATGGAAATATTCGAATGCTAACTGACTAATATAACCAACAAAATAAAGAATTCTCTCCTTGGCATTACTTGCCAATGAACATAATGTGTAATTAATAAAATACATACATACATACAGGCTGTACAGTACTTGGAAACAGGAGATCTATCTATCTATCTATCTATCTATCTATCTATCTATCTATCTCATCACTTTCTTGGAAATAATTTAATAAAAAAACCATTGACGTGCAGATGCTGCTGCCATTAATGAAGCAGCCTATTACCATCTGTTCTTCTTAAAAAAAATCCATTTAGGGCCAGCTTGTGATAGTCTTACTCACACTGATTAGCACCATACTCCACAAGTAGTCCCACTGATGTCAAGGGTAAAAGACTATTTAGTGTAGAAGAATATGGCTCTCAGCAACTAAAGTTTGTTATTGATTTTCATCAAAAACAAAATAATGAGCTCAATGTGGAGAAATAAAGTTCAGCTTGGCTTTATTACAGAGCCCAGTAGGGTGACCAGACAGCAAGTATGAAAAATCAGGATGGGGGCGGGGGGTAATAGGAGCCTATATAATAAAAAGCCCCAAATATTGGGACTGTTCCTATAAAATCGGGACATCTGGTCACCCTAGAGCCCAACATTTACACTATTCCCTTCATCAACAAAACCCAATACACGTCTTATGTACTGCTCTGTATTTGTGTTCACATGCTATGCAAATATCAATTTACAAAGCTACTAGCCAGTAGTGAATTCATCTTTAGATTACAGCATGGTAGATTGTAACCCTTTTCTATACCTGTCTTACAAGCTTTGCTTTGAACTGACCCGTTTTCATGGCTGCTTTGCAAATTTGTCCCAGAAGGTGACCATTTTTTCTGTAAACAACTTCTTTCAAACTAATCTCCATATTAACTCAAATTCCTGGCCTCTTGTTTTTGAAGTACTCTATCAATTTTAGTGTTTAAGGCCTCATAAACATCTCCTGTAAAATGAATCAAGAAATATGTTTCATAGCATGTTGGAAAACTTCTAAATAGCTCTAATGTGCTTTTGTTCCCACTCTAGTTTAGAGATCTCACCACTCTGAGAATCTGAGATAAAGGGCAATACCTGGACTAGAGTATTCAAGTCTTTCAATATTTTACATTGCTTTTATTTAGATACTTTTTAAAGAGTTGCTTCAGAAATATCACATCAAAGAGCACTTACTCCAACTGCTCAAACCATGAAAAAAGAAGTTAACACAATGGTATATGCCAAAAGTGTTATACAATAGCAAGGCAGTGTATTTTATATTATACACACCGAAATTTGGTTTTGAAGAAAGATGAGAGAATTTGGGTCTGATTCTTCATGCCTCATACCTTGGATAATAAATTATACCTATTAAAAAGTGGTGTCAAAAGATAGTGAATCAATAATTGCACTTTACATCAATCTTGCACAAGTGTAAGTAACCATGCAAGATACAAGTCAACGGGGAAATCGGTCCATCTCTATCTGAGGGGCAAATTCTATCATTGTATCCGTGTTTGGAGCTGTGAAGTTGGTTTCCTTCATTTCATCATCAAAACTATGCTACAGTTGAAGGGGAAATTGGCTCCCTCAGTTTTACTTATTTGAACAAAATCCTTTTTATTTCATTCAATTATTTCATATCTGCAGCCAAGTTTTTGGAAAACACAATCAGCACTTCACCCACCCTTAAAGGCAAGATGAACTTAGTAAGACTAAGTGAGGCTAGTAAAATAAAATGGCAAGTTATACTGTACTTATGAGCCAAATTCTCAGCTGGTGTAAACTGACAGCTCCATTGTCTTCACAGAAGCTATTACTGGATCTTTCCCAATATGTCAACAGAGTTGGAACTGTTTTTAGGAGACAGTCTTTTCTTTCTTTGCCTTCCCCACAGTTCTGTCCTCATTTTAAAGTTATTTTTGTTTATACCATTTGCATAGACACCCAGCATGTCAACATGACTTGGTAGTGTCCAGTTAGCACTGTTTTATTGTTACCACCAATTGTGGCACAACACATTTTGCACAGTATGCCACAAATCCCTGTCTAATAATTCTCAGTATCAGGACTGAAGAAATAATCCTATTTTGGGAAATATACTTAAATGATGTTCAACAGGCAGGTAATATAGATGGATTTAAGACACAAATGATTAACCACCTGTTCATTTTGATGAGTTTTCCCTTTTATTCTCCAGACTATTACTAAGTTTGTTTGCTTTTCTTTTGTATTTTCAGTTTTTCCAGTACTTCATAGAAGCTTGAAAACAGCATTTCTGCTTCCTTACTAATCTTCTATGTAGGAAGTGTTTTTTGTTTTGCTTTGTTGTTGTTGTTGGGGTTTTTTTGGGGGGGAGGGAGAGGGGTTATGTTTTTTCTATAGTTTGACACTAACATAGCTTCTTTTATGTACCTGTCCTGTCACCAGGGTCACTCAGGGAGCCTGGCAGATGTCATTTCTTGGCTATATTCTATTATATTATTGAGTCAACAGAGGAAAAGCAAGAGAAGAGCAATTATTTCTAAATAAATTATCCAATTAAAATATACAGCTATAATTTATTTGAATTTCTCTAACAGAGAAGATAGCTTTTTAAAATGAGATATTTAGAGCATTATTCAGTTTTAACAGGTATAAGGAAAGTTAAATCTCAGGTGGAAATCTCTTAAACTCCAGTCCTGCATAGAGCTCTGATCCTCAGGTGGAACCCATTAATTTCAACCACACCTCTGTGGGGATGCAAAGATCTGTCTGTGTGAGACAGTTTGCATAGATTCATAGATTCCAAGGCCAGAAGGGACCATAGTGATCATCAAGTCTGACCTCCTGTATAATGCAGGCCACAGAACTTCCCTAAAGTAATTCCTAGTGCATATCTTTTAGTGAAAAAAACCAATCTTGATTTAAAAATTGCCAGTCATGGAGAATCCACCATGCCTTTTGGTAAATCATTCCAATGATTAACTACCCTCACTGTTAAAAACTGTATGCCTTATTTCCAGTCTGAATTTGTCAAGTTTCATCTTCCAGAAATTCAATCTTGTTATAATTTTCTTTGCAAGATTGAAGAGCCAATTATTAAATATTTGTCTGCCTTATAGACTAATCAAAGCCACCCTTTAATCTTCTCTTTGATAAGACAAATAGATTGAGCTCCTTGAGTCTATCACTATAAGGCATGTTTTCTAATTCTTTAATCATTCTCATGGTTCTTCTTTGTACACTCTGCAATGTATCAAACATCCTTCTTGAATTGCAGAATCCAGAACTGGACACAGCATTCCAGCAGTGGTTGCACCAGTGCCAAACACAGAGGTAAAATAACCCCTCTGCTCTTACTCTGGCTCTTTATCAGTGACCTGTCCTCTTCGTTATTTACCATTCCTCCACTCTTTGTGCCATCTGCAAACGTTATCAGTGATGATTTTATGTTTTATTCCAGGTCACTGATAAAAAATTTAAAGAGTGTAGGGACAAGAACAGATCCCCCTGGGACCCACTAGAAACACACCCATTCCCCGTTTACAGTTACATTTTGAAATTTATCAGTCTTCTTTTAATCCATTGAATGTGTGCCATGTCAATTTTATACCATTCTAGGGTTTTTTATTAATCAAAATGTTGTGCAATTCCAAGTCAAATGCCTTACTATATTAGATCAACACTACTACCTTTGTCAACCAAATTGCAAATCTCATAAGAAAAATCAAGTTAGACAGGATCTGTTTTCTATAAACCATTGTTGATTGACATTAATTATATTACCCTATTTTAATTCTTTATTAATGAAGTCCTATATCAGCTGCTCCATTATCTTGCCCGGAATCAATGTCAGACTGATAGGCCTATAATTACCCTGTCATCCCATTTACACTTTTTTAATATTGGCACAAAATTAGCTTTCTTCCAGTCTTCTGCAACTTCCCCAGTCTTCTAAGACTTCTTGAAATCAACATTAAAGATCCAGCAAACTCCTTTTCATCCCCCCGCCCAAAAAAAATACAGAACAAAAATATTTATTGAACACATCTGCCTTCTCCTCCGTTATTATTGGTAATTCTACCATTTCCATCTAGTAATGGACTGTAGTGGGGACATTCACCTCTTAAATGCCTCCTAGTGGCTGGGTGTGGTACTGTAATATTTTCCTGCTCCTGGCACCCTCTGTAGGTTGCCAGCCTCGCTATGCAGGCCTTCAGTGGCTCAGCCCTCTGGCCAAGTCACACAGTCAAAAACAAAATCTTTCTCGGGTAGCAAAGAGTTCAACAAACTATCTGCCCTCACCAGGATCTGGGCCCTTTAAATCCAGTCCTTCATTCAGGCCTCTAAAAATAACCTTGTCCCCTGCTCAGGGGCTAGGCCACTTCATCAGTGGCTGGTGGGGGAAACCTGGGCCAACCCACTATTCCATGTCCCAACCCAGGGACCCTATAAACAGTAGCCATGTACTGCTTCATATAACTCCTACAATTAGTTGTTGCTACCTTCTCTGGGCCTCTTCCCACCTGGTCCCTTTACCTCCAGTCATTATCTTAGGGTTAGAGCCCTCATTTTCTCTCGCTTCCACGTTTAGCAAATACAGCCCGTCAAACTCCTTTGGCTAGAGAGGAACACTCTTCCTTGCCCCTCTGGCCCCAGCCCCTGCTCAGGCCCTGCAGTTCCTTTTATCTGAGCCTGCTGGACTTTGATTACCTGTACATCCTTTTTAGGTAGGCCTGGAGGACCCACCTTCACTGCTCCTTCCTGGAGTGGGGTGTAGTAGGACCTCATGGCTCCTAGCATTGTTAGGATTTTGTTTTGTTCCCAACATCCTTAAGCTCCTTCTTATAGTCCTTAACTCTGCTGGACATAGATTTCTCTTTGTATACCTTTGCTTTCCTTATCTTAACTTCTGATTTATATTCATTATCATCAACTTCTCTTTCTCTATTTGTTATACATATTTTTTATAGCTACCTTCACTTCCCCTCTAAACTGGGTCAGTTTATTAACCAATATGGCTTTCTTCCTCAATTGTGGCTTTTTGGGCACCTTGTGAAGTGTTCTTAAATAATTCCCAATTATCATTCACATTTTTTTCTTATTAAATTCTTCCTCCCAGATGATCTGGCTCAATTGTTTTCAGCTTTGTGAAATTGGCCCTTTTATAGCACCAAGTATATATATATATATATATATTACTGGCTTGGTCATTACTCTGTTTGCACATTATAAATGTAATCAAGCCATGATCACTTGTAGCTAAACTACCATTAATTTTTAGTTTTGTAAATATTGCTTCTATCTGTCAAGAATAGGTCTAATATAGTATTCCCATCTTGATTTATGAAAGTATCATCTACAACATTAAGAAATAGCAAACATATTTTAGCAGTGGCAGAATGAGACCTCCACCATATCCACTCAAATTGAAGTCCCCCATAATCATGCAGCTTTTTTCTCCCCTACACAATATAGAATCGGATGACTGGTTCTTTAAGCACTGTTCTCTACACCAGCAGACACCAACTAATCCCCCATCTTGTGTTTTTTTCTATCAGGACATTGATCTATAGGCACCCAAGATCATTTTCTTCTGAGTTATCAGTAGCTCAAACTGTTAATGCCATTTTTGATAGAATGCCACTCCTACCCTTTTATCCACTTGATACTTCCTAGAGCATAACCATTGATTTTAACTTTTCTGTTGCGCAAATAATCCTACCAAGTTTCCGTAATGCCAGCTAGATCAAATGTATGCTCATAAATGAGCGATTCCAATTCCTCTTTTTTGCTACCCAGGCTCCTGGCATTAGTGTATAGGCAAGTCAAGAATTTATTCTCTTCATGTCCTTTGGATCCTTTTGCTCTGCATATTGACTCTATACTAAATGCGTACTCATATTTTCTCTTTGTACCTTCCTCTTTTGTTATTAGCTTAACACCCTCCTGATTACTCTAGACAGCCTGTCCCTGAGGAAATTGGTCTCCTTTCTACTGAGCTTAAGGCCATCCAAACTACAGCCTCCTCTCCCCATAGAAGGTGGACCAGTGTTCTACAAAACCAAAACCCTATGCCCTATACCAGTGGTTCTCAACCAGGAGTCTGGGGCCCACGGAGGGTCTGAAAGCAGCTTTCAGGGGGTCTGCCAGCCAAAGCTGGCATTAGACTTGCTGGGGTCCAGGGCAGAAAGCCAAAGCCCAACCGCCTGGGGCTGAAGCCGAAGCCTGAGCAACTTAGATTCACAGGGCCATCTGTGGCATGGGGCCTTGGGCAATTGCCATGCTTGCTACCCCCTAACCCTGTCCCTGGTTTTTATATGCAGAAAAAACAGTTGTTGAGGCAGACGGGCCATCGAATTTTTATAGTATGTTTGGATGGGGGGGGAGGGGGAGAGGGCTCAGAAAGAAAAAGGTTGAGAACCCCTGCCCTACACCACTTATATAGCCAGTAGTTCACCTCCAGAATATTCTACCTTCTTTCACTCACACAACAGGAAGAACATCAGAGAAGTTATCTTTGGACATTCTTCTTCTTCAGAGTGCTTTCAAGTTCCCTGAAGTCATCTATTATTTCTGAGATATCCCATGATTCTATATCATAAGTACTGATATGAACCATCACAAATCGATCCATGCCCATCAACTTTAGAAGTCTAGCCAATATTAGATTAACATCTTTGGAAGACTCTGGAAAGACAGCACACCATCCTGTCACCCACTTGTCCCTTGCAGAATGTTTTTTCAATTCTTCTGAGTCCTAAATCCCAACAAGGACCACCTGTCTTCCTTGGATGGTTGCAGAACTCTTTCAGAGCAGCTTGCTTTCCTTATATGTTGGGCTGAGTTGCTGTCCAGAGGTGTTTTCCATACATCTCTCCATTCCCTTCACCCAGCTGGTTCTTGAGAAGTATCTTCCACAGTTTCCATGTTGGTGACCAGGTACCCATTGAAAACTTCTAGCTGTAAGGAATTCCTCCTGGTCCTCTTTTCTCTCGTGGCCACAGCCTGCCAGTGCTCATCTGTCTCCAGCCATGAGGAATACCACCATGACTTCCTGCCTCTGGCTGTTATGAGCTGCCAGGCTTCCTCTCTGACTCCTTGGTGGCCATCTCCTTTCTTCCTTGAATCTGGGGTACTGATGTTTCCTGAACCTGGCTGTCTAGGAACTCCTCAGATTCTCAGTAGCATCTCTAGCTGCCCCTACAATCTTTTCCTCCAACACAGCCGCTAACTTGCAGTTCAGCCATGGAAGTCCCTTTTGGCTTCTGGTATGGCACATCCATTCCAGATCACCACAACTGTTCCATCACTGACATACTGCAATCACATGTAGAGCTGAACCTGGAAAGAAAGCCTCTCATATTTCGTCTCTCAAACCCCTCTGAAACTCTCCTTTTAGCTGCCTCTGTTTTGTGGCTTGCCGGCGTAGGGCCTTAGCCAGTGTCTTCATAAAAACAAAAATAAACCTATATGGAATATGAAGGCAAAAGACTTGCTGAAAGATGATTAGTATAAAATTGTCAATGCTTTAACATGTTCTTGCCCACTAGTGTTAATGTGTGATATGTTCCTTTGATTTAACACTCTGTTAATGACTTCTATAGACAAATGAAAGGAAGGGAAGGGTGAAAACAAGATGAGTTTTGCAGTGCTTAAATGGTGCAATGTGAAATGTGCTGACATTATTTTGACAATGAAAATGTAGAACAATAAAAACACATGCCAAGTCTTGTTGGAAAGGTCTCTTGGAAATGCAGTATATCTTTTTTTATATATACACTAAAATGTCCAGGAAGCTTTATGATGACAAGCAGGCACAGGCGACTTGCTTTACAGTTTATCATAGCATACGTTCTGCAGTTATATAAGAGAATTGGAGCTACCATCTAGGGAAAAAGTATCTGGTCTCAGACTGTTATCCTGAAAGATTTAAAAATCACTTCTGTTCCTTCATCCTTAAGTCTTAGTAGGGCTAAAAATGACACTCAGCAAAGTTTTTTTTTCCTTTTCTGCCTTTCAGGCTTGTCATGTTTTGTAAAGGTTTTTGTGCCCATCTCAGCAGAATCACTAGTGGCAATTCTTGTGATAACATGTTAGCTCATTCTCAATAAGCTCACACTTGGTGACTGTTAAAAGGGGCTTTTGCTAATGGATCTGGATAAAAGTGAGGACCCACTAGTTATTTGGTTTCATCTCCAAGCATCCTGCTTTCAAACAACCCTAGCCAATTTTACCTGCATATGTAATTTCATTCTTATATCATCAACATGCCTGGGAGAATGTTTGTGTGCTCACCGCTGTCACATGTAATAGAGATGTGTTTTTGTTCAGCAAACGGGGGAGGGGAGGAGGGGGAGAGAGAGAGAGAGAGAACGTGCAAGCATGGGCACAAGAGTACACACTTCTCATATGTGCTACAGGAGTTCAGATTCGATATTATTTAAGACTATACACACTAACAAACCTACATTAGATGGTTCCCTGACCTTATGTCAGGTCATGTTCATCTCTTGAAACTACCATCACAGTTTAGAAGAAAAATGTGGCAGTAAAAAGGAGATACAAGACCACTAGAAATCTGTGATGTTAGTGGATAACTGCTGTGATTGCAGAATGCTGACAATGCTTAGGACTGGCCAGTTACTGAACTGTATGGTGACAGAGCACACACCTGCATGAAGCAGGCCCAGAAGCACAACAGTGAGGAAGAGGTGACAAAACTACCTGTGATCTCAGCTGAAGAAAGAAAGATGATATTTGACAAATGGCCAGTTGCTTTGGAGAGTTGTATTTTATTTATATTTATTTATATGTTATATTTATAAGTATGTTTAATCTGTTATTTATATTTGCATTTATTTTTAAGATTTTAACCTTTTTAAAAATCTTTATGCCTTCTCCCTATACCAACATCAGCTTTTCCACTGTTTACCCCTATACTAAAACACTCTGCCCAGAAAATTCCAATACAACAGAAAGAGAGGAAGGGTGGGATTTTCAAAAGTGCTCAGTTGTTCACCTAACGTTGTTCCTCTTGAAGTCAATGGGGGTTTTACAACTGGCTTCAACGAGATCAGAATTAGGCCATCACTAAGTGTATATCCAATGAAGATTGGATATTTAACCCATTACATAGACAGAGGTACCATGACACTGGAGAATGGGAGGGGATAACACGGGTCGTATGTAAATTGAAAATCCTGGTACTTGTGGAGGATTTTCCTTACCACCCCAAACCACCACATTCTCTAGGTCCTGATTCAGGAAGTACTTGAGCATGTGCTTAAGTCCCATTGACTGACTCCTGAACTGGGATCTTAATGTCTTTCTCCCTTCCCTTACCAGTTCCTTTGCTGAGTCACTCACAAATGCAGTAGCGGCGCCAGCTTTGCCGGCGCCCTAGGAGGCGGAAGGTCTNCTTCCCTTACCAGTTCCTTTGCTGAGTCACTCACAAATGCAGTAGCGGCGCCAGCTTTGCCAGCGCCCTAGGCGGCGGAAGGTCCCTCCCCCGAAATCCCGCCCCCAACAGCGGCGGCGCCAAAATAGCAGCGCCCTAGGCAACCGCCTAGGTCGCCTAATGGGAGCGCCGGCCCTGCACAAATGGGAGCAAAATGGTGAATGTAAGTTAAGTGCCAACTCAGAGCACTTCAGAAATGGGAATGCTTGTTATTACTACTGAGCTGTTGTGCTAAGAAAACTCAACCATGGAACCAGAGTGGATTGGCAGCACAGGAGTAATGGGAGAATGCAACAGTGAATGTCTTGGGGTGCAGCATTTTGTGGTGCAGCCTTTGGTCACATTCATCATTCAGTTCCTTCAGCTCTCAGGCTATGTCTACACTGCTCCACATACAGACTATGGAGGTGTGAATAGCAGTGCACACCAAAGTGTAACTCCCATGTGTGGATGCTGTGGAACCAGATTAAAAAATTCCAGTTCTCATTAATGTAGTCCCCTTCAAACAGGATTACATTAATGTGAACTAAGATCCCTTTAGTTCATGCCTGCAGCATCTACATAGGTTACATTGCACACACTGAACTGTGGAATAGCGTAGACAAGCACTAAGTCTTGAGGTTTCTTTTCCTTTTTTATCTGTTGCAATTTTCTCTGGTAGTTCCATAGTGAGTTCATGTCTCAGGAAATTAAAATTTGGCCCAAATAAAGCAGGGGAAATTTTGCTGGTTACCACATAGTAACAAATATTTTCCCTTATATAAAATTCTTCTTTGCATTGTACAGTGGCTTCCCATCTTGATATTTTATGATACTGCATTATATAGCACAGCTCACAAAAAGTGACACTATCAGATCTGTTTTAGGAGTTCCATTGAAACATTCACACTGAGTTAGAGATTAGAAAATCCTGATGTCACCATGTTCCAACCTACCCGTATCTTTCCTATGCTTTACTGCCTGGGATCTGGTACAAATATTTCACATTTACTGGGTTTACTTTTCTGAATCAAATCAGAATGCATATAATCTCTTATCTTCTATTTCTGCCCCTTACTTGGATTTGAAGTTACTCCATTTTGCAATTTGCTACCAACTCATTTTTACAACTATTTACTGAATGCCAGAAATTACTGATTCTGTGTGATTTTGGAAATACTCAAGTGTTGCTTAATTCCAATTCCAATCATACTTCAAAGGTAAAAGGGAAATCATGGAAGCAGCAAAGAATGTAACAAAATAAATTTTTAACATTTATCTTTCTCCCTTCCCCTAATACCTTAAAATCTATCTAAGGAAACAGTCAGTGGTTCTAGCTTCACTGTTTTTCCCTCCAGATGTCTCTCTTCTTTTCAGTCATTTATGATGCTTACAAGCTGTTGCAATGCCTCATAAACCCAATTGCCCTCCAACATTCTGTCCTTTGAATTCCAGCATTTATCCATATCCTTTGCACCTTTTGCTGGCTTCTTGCTGTGACCCTTCCATTTGTCCTTACTGTGCTCCTTCTATTTGTTCTTGTGCTTTGCTCCTTCGCATGTCATTGTCTCAGCTAAGCTTATGCACCTGTCTCTGGATACGGTTCCTTAGTTCCCAAATTCCTTTGACCTCTTGCCTCACAGTTCTGTGAGGATTTATCATTTGGTTATCAGTTGCCCTTAAACACTTCCTGAGATACTGTACATATGATTCACAAAGGCAGAAAAAAGAATGTCCCTATTCTCCAGAGTCCCATGACTTCACTTCTGCAGCCCTGATCAGCTTTTCTTAAATCTCTGGTCCTTTGGTACTCATATCCTTCCTGAATCAATCCCTCTAGCCAAGTGTCAGTCTCACTCAAGAGTCAGAATTTTCCTTTGGCTTTTAAATGCTTGATTCAGAACTGATTTAACCACACTGGGACACACTATTTCCCCCTGTACTCTCCAGTCATCAGAAAAAGGTAATCAAAACTGCAGGGAGAATTTTTATAGACTTACCTCAGAATAAAGCTGGTTCTGGGTTTTTCCATAAGGTAACAGAGCTGAGTGAATACTGAGGAGGTGGAGAGAATCTACAAATTGAATTTTTAAATCAATTTATTTGGCCCTCTTGTCCCATAAACCCTCTATATTATCTTATCCATCTATCTAAATAGGTTTGTAGAACATACCTATCACTATGGCATCAGAGTGCCTTATGTGCAATCAAATGTTATTGGTATCAGTATTCGTGGAAGGCTCATTTTAAAGTGGATTTGAAAGTATTTTCAGAAACTGAATTTTGAATGTGAATGTGTTCGTTTTTGAACCAGAAAGATATGCATGCTACACCAACAGTATTAATGTCTATACCCTTAGAAAAAGAGCCATTACGAACTGTATGGAACTTAATTTTATAACCTATTGTAAAACAGTAATGTAGCAATGTCTTACATACTTTAATAAGTAGATTATATATTAATATGTTACACAGAAAAATATGTTAGAATGTTAAGGTTGAAAAGTCAAGCACTCAAAAGTAGGGAAATGCCAGAATTAAGATTGCCTGTACAATTGCAATCTCCCCTTCCCTCTCCCAGTCATCCCCTTCCCTCAGCTCCTTGCACTCAGATTCCTTGTCCAGCCAGTCCATTTTCCCCACCCCCAATCCTCATTCAATCTGTCTCTTCCCACAAACCTGGTGTCCAGTTGCACCGCCACACCTTCCATCTTTACTGAGTCCCAGTCTCCTTCCTTGGGCTCCTCATCCAATCTCAGCATCTACCCTCTGGCATCTTGTCTCAATATCTCTGACCTTCTGGGTCCCAGTTTTCCCCTCACACTCTGGCTGCTCATCAGATCGGTCTCTCCTCTCCTGCTGCTTCACTTGCTCCCAGGCTTCTCATCTGATATCAATATTTCCCCATCCCCAACCAAACCGGATCCCAGTCCACACAATCTGTTTTCCTCCTTGAATCCCAGTCCATTTTCTTGCTCAGCCAGTCCCAGTCTCTCCCATCACCCCCAACTCTCAATCCCAGTTTCCCTACCCCCTTGTCCCCTACCAGCCTCCAGTTCCAATCCCCTCCTCATATTTCTTGTCCCGGTCTGTTTTGCCTGTTCATCAGTCTGACTCTTACTCCATACACATTCAAACCAGGCGGTTTCCTCCTCCATGCTGCCTGGGCCTAGCAGGAGGTTCATTGAGAGTGCAGGAAAGATGGTCTTCAGTTCTGCCTGCTGTCCCTTTGCTGGGCTTGTACCCCCTTACTTGGGACCAGTAGGGGATCCCAGTCCCACCCTCCACTCTGAGTTTTGGCCCATGGCCCTGTACTGCACAGCTAGGTCAGCTCATTTACCCATATTGCAGTTTTTCCTGGGCCACTTCCTATCTTGCCTCTTGACTTCTACCACTGCAATTCTTCCCTGTTTGACCAGGGTCTCCTCCCAGGTCTCCCTGCCTGGATAACTTTCCTTCCTTCGTACCTGTCTCTCTTTCCAGTGCTCCCCAGCCAGGCTTTATCATCACATAACCCTGGCTTTTTATGGGGAATTGAATGCCCTCAGCTGGGGCTCATTCTGTAATCAGATTGGCTTAGCCCCAGGCTCTCTGGCCCAATGGGCAAGCCATTCTATTACAGGCAGCAAAACTCAATGACAAACTGGAAGCATGGAATAAGCAGAAGGAATGAAAAAATGAAGTCTCATGTAGCAAATATTCATCAGTGTACCAGACACAGAGAAAGAACTGAACATAGTGCAACCATCACAAATGATGATTAAGACAGAGGAAAATCCTATTATATAATTTCTTGATATGAGCAAAGGGTCAAATTTGCTTCGAAAAATGCACAAGATAAAAACTCCAAGAGGAAAAAGAAAAATGGATCAGTTTACTTGTGTGATTGAAAGCAAAATTGTTAATAATGAAATTGGATGTGGGCTCTGACATTTCTGTGATTTCCCTATGAGAATATGAAACCCAATTTAGATACATTAAGTTAGACAGCATGCTGGTATTTCTGAAACGTTTTCTGGAAAGTAGATTGCACCCCTAGATGTGATTACAGTGCATCAAGTAGCTGAAGCACAGCCATTACAATGAATGTTATAGTGGCAGCACTGGTTTGGCATTTATATTGTAAAAATGGAGAATCCACGCTTTGGCAGAAGCATGCTTTCAGCTACGTTATGTAGGAAAAGAAGTGATGAAGCTAGGCATTGATGACATCCTGCTAACTTCCCTTATTTTAATTCAACCAAACAAAGCTCGTTAAGATTTAAGATACCAAGTGCTTAAATTCCTAATTATACACTTGTTAAAGCAAAATGTTATTATGCTATTCTTGGTTTTGTTGTAAGAAGAACATAAACTGGCTTATTACAGTCAACAATGGCATGCCATTGAAGCAAACATTGTTTAGTTCGGTTATTCCTTTTTTTGCTGACTAACAGGGACAGATTCTTTTCTCATATGTAATGTAATAAATCTGGAATATGTGTATGGCTTCTTTAAAATGGTAGACGGAAGCAAGACAGATATACCATTAACAATGCAAAAAACAAAGAAAGCCAAGGGAAAAATCAGGAAAAGATAGTAAAACAGATTATTGAATCGATTATAAGCAGACTAGAATGAACTCTCTGTTAAACACACTGACTGGAAAATTTCAGTTATACCCACAACAAAACACACACACACAAACGTCACACTGTACACATTTACAGAGATTCCAGATTCACTGTCAACTCTACTAAGAGATGCATTTGATCATTACTACAATTACAGCAACATAGCATTGAAAATGTGTTTATAAGGTTAGCCAGAGGTCAATCCTTCTGCACAATTGACCTCCAGCAAAGTAGCTAATTACTCATGACATGATGATACATCTGAGTAATATAGCCGGTACTGAGAGTGTGCGGATTCGGGCGACGCTACGCCCAGCTCATGAGACAGCTCTTGGACTCTTTATATATTCCATGGGTGGCGTACCCAAGCCCACTTATCCACTGACACTTTAAAAACTCCCACACCCCAATCTGGGTCTGTGCTGGTTATGTGATATGTATGTATCTCATGATCCTTGTAACTGATACCTGTAATCCCTCATAACTCAAGCCTGACCCCAGATGTACAGTACCTTCCTTCTTAACTTGTGTATATTTAATTTTAAACATTAACTTTAATACAATTTTTAAATCTGTTACTACAGAGGATCTTTGTGTACAATTGTTTAGACACTGATACTGTATGTGATAAACCATAATCACTAACAATGAAAATAGTCTTATATATATTTAATTAAATAATGGAGCAAGTGATGGGTCAAAAGTTTGGCAGTGACTTACACCATGTGCAATTACATAAACCCCAAAATAAAGACAGAGTACAAGTTAAGGCCAAATCTGGTCTTATCTATGCAGAAAACATTTTGTCCACCAGTGTTTCGTAGCTTCTTCTGGGAGTGAAGTATGGCAACTGTTGAGTAGCACAGAGCAACAATACACAACAGCTTAGGCCAGGAAGTGAAGAAAAATACTGTATCTAATTGAAACTGTAGGGGAAATCTAAGGAGGCTAGAATTTGGCCATAATACTGGAGCCAACTCCGCTAAACCTTGTAAAAAGGGCCATGAAATTTAGTGACCACAAGTGGTCAGCTCTGTACTATTTGAGGAGCCATCATTTGAATGGAGTGTAAAACTAACACCATGCACTGACTCAGAGGAAAAAATGATAAATATGCCTTCAGGCAGAACGTGAATCTTTCCCTATAGTTCTTATGTCCAACGGCTGACTCGGTTTACCTTCTAAGATCTGATGAGATATTGATACCTGCACAAGTACATTTTCATGTAGGACTATACTATTGTGCTTCAAAATAGAATATGAATATCTAGGAGATACCATAAGTTCCTAAAGACTGCACACATGAGTAGAGAAAATTGGAGGTTCTAGTAATAAATATCCATATGCCACAAAATATTTCTCTTTGCTAATCTGTCTACAGTAGTAGCTTCTAGCCTCACATTTACAACCCTTATTTCCTATGACAGAACTAGTCATGGAATAAATTGAAACTAGCACTACGATTTAGGTAATGGTCAAGCTCTTAAAGGAAAACAACCATTTTAAAAAAGATTCAAGTTACTAAATCTAGTTATATATTAAAAATAATTAATCATGTAGGAAGCTTTCCTCTTGACAGTTGCATGCTGTTGGGTGGGACTAACAGATTCAGCTCCTGTTAGAATGTGAATGAACACAAGGACTTACCAATGGTTAATTTAAAAATGGTATTGCCTTACAAATAGAACTTATGTTACAACTTTGAAAATTCATGCATTCATAAGGGATGTATAATCATCCCTATTCTGCAGCCTCAGCCTGGAGTTCCTGCTGAGAAGTATCATTAAAATAGCAGTTTTCACTGAGGGACTATTCACAGTTAAAGAAGTAGAGAACAGACATATCTTTTGAAAACATACCTTGAAAATTCATCCACAGTATCTACTGTGTGTATAGTATAAGCAAAGTTGAAAAATTGTTTGTTCTAACCCTGCCAGTCGACCCCCATTTTAACACACATCATTTTGCAACATAGGTATCTTTTGGTTTGAAACTTTCTATGCTTCGTCTTTGTTCATGGGTGGATTTTTTGGAAAGTGTCAGCAAAAACCCTTCAGCCATTTTTCATTTATGAGATTGAAAGTTCACATTTTTTCATTTAAAAAAATATCTAAAAACTTTCTTTCTTGTTTCAGAAATAATTTAACAATGATTGCTACTCTTTGAAACATCAGACTTGATATGTAAATAGCTTCACATAGCACTCCCTTCCCTACAGGCACATAGCACTCCCTTCCCTACAGGCAATCAGACACATACATGGATCCCTTCCCCAGAGGGAGCCCCATGTACACAGAAGCGACTCACCTGCTGGCACCCCTTATGGCTGAGTGAGAGGGTTGCCTCCTCCTGGGTCTTCTGTGGCCTGGCCCTCCATCCAGGTCACTTAAAAGTTTAATCCCCTTCTGGGGTATTCAAGTCAAGATATAACTGGTCAGGCCCCAAGCTTGTTTCTCCCAGTGGCATCTTCAAAGTTGCTTTGCCCAGCTCCCAGCTGGACCCACAGCAAAGTATTTCTAAATCACCATGGAACTCAATGAAATCATAATCTTCTTTCCAGAACAGCAGATACCGGAGCTTCTCCCCAGAAGCCTCTCAGTAGAACTCAGAGCTACAAACAAAACCCCTCTCATGGTTTGAGCCCCTCATCCCTCTTAGGTTCCCTGTTCCTTGTGGAACATGGGACCCAATCTTCCTTCTTGGAGCCTGTCTCCTCACTCCATGGGCTTACCACACGAGTTAACTCCATTCTTCTGGGTCAGCTCTCTAGCCACAACTGGTCTCCTCCACAGCCAGCCCCAAACTACTGGGCTTCTTCCATTTTTAAGTCCTGCACATGTGGCAGGGTGGGGCTAATTAAAACAGGGTTGGCCAACCCCAAGCCCCCTGGTGCTTACAGGGGCAGACCACCCTGTTATACACACACTTTCCACTCCACTAACAGCATGACACAGCCTTGCTCACATGTACACAACCTCACCCACACTTCCTCCCTCAGAAACACAGCCACATGAAGCAGCCCCACAGACACTCATATACAAAGCCTTCCTCTCATCCCCACACCCACAGTGAATTTCTATTTAGTAGATATTCAACTGAAGTTGTTTTTTAAAAATGCCATACAACAAAAACCACCAAGAAAGCAAAACAACTCTCACTTTATGCCTGCTGCTTAGATTGGCAGGTGGCACATCTGTATGCAAAGTAAAACAGTCCTTATGCAACTGATACAAAATGGCCTGGGGAAAATGACTACCTTTGCATCTCAAACTTTAATATAGTAATATCTGTGCAGAACTATGTGCAAACAAAAGAAGCTCTGCTCAGCTAAAGGTAGAACTCATTTTAACAGCTATGCACAACAAAACAAGTGTGGCTTGCTGATCCATGGATTTTCAAAGAGCTGCACCATTCTTGTGCCTCCTCTTACTAGTGGGATGCAGTTACAGCAAATGTGTTCCACAGTGAATCCTCTAAGGTAGAGCTTTACACTTATATTTTACTTCAAAGTTAAGGTCTGAATCCTGCAAAGACTTCAGTGGGACTTACAAACATAAGTAACTTTCCACATGTGAATAAGTAATTGCTGGACTGAAGTCAATGGGCTTTATGCATATGCATATATGCTTTGCTGAATAGGGATGCCTTAGGCACAGGCTTATGTGCTTTGCTGAATCGGGTCCCTAAGTAAGTAACATATCTTCAAATTTCATTCATGAAGAACAGAAACTACTTTTGATACCAGAATCATATTGTTTAGAGCTAGTCACAAAAACTTTGATGGAACCATTTTTGGTAAGAGAATAAAGTGCCATCAAGATACTTTTCAATATAGTGTCAATTTTGGTGAAATGTTCTTTAGGAGAAAAACCTGAAAAAAATTCCTACAACATTGAAATATCAAGTTTCAACATTTTTGGAATGATACATTTTAATTTTCATTTTAAAATGACTTTTTGTTCTGATTTTGTGAAATTGTATATTATATATGTTAATATAAAATGTTTAAAAAGTCAAAATCCAAATGAAATTATTTGATGAATCAAACATTTTTTCCCCTGAATTTTCTTTCATGGAGAATTTCAAAATGTTTGGATTTCATTCTGATTTGAAATGAAGCCAAATTTCAAAATCTCGAAATTCTCCATGACATAGAATTTCCACCTTCCACACAGATGTATCATGTGACCTTGAAATTGTCAGATATTCCAAAATGCTGCTGATACTTGCAGTGCTGATGCTGCTGTGAACAATGTGAAAGTACAATACTATTCTCATCTCATTTTTGTGACGTTATTTCTAATTCACACCATTCTAACTGAGGTTAAAAACAGGCATTAGAATTCTTTAGGAAATGAACACTGACCATATGGCATTATCAAAGTGTGGAAGCCTACTTACTGTACTTGATATAAATCAGTTATACTTTCTGAGAGCATGCTGGAGAGAAAAAACCAAGTCTATTGTCAATGAGTACTCAGTGCAAACCTAAGCGATATTAATCAAGAAATGTTAAAATGTCAGTAACCATTACTAATGAGAATATTACTCACAAGCTGAGAGCGGTTGTGGGTTTTTTTCAATTCCCATTTTTTCTCTCTCTGTATTTTAGACCTTTGAATTCTTGTCTCTTATTTCAGTTATATAATTGATAGAAGCTGAAGCTCCATTGTGTTTGGAGATCAATAAAAATGTAAATGGTCAAGGTCTTCCAACAGAAAATAAAATCTCCTAAAAGCCTCAAACCTTTCGTCAGCACAACCTTTCATATATATATAGTTAAGCATTTCAGGGGCAAGTGGCATGAGGAGAGTGAGAAAAATCAGATTAAGACACAGGAAAATTGCAGAATGAAATTACTTTAAAAGTGGTGTGTTTTTAGTAATGGATTATCTCACCTTTGCAGCAGTTTGAAAATGATGGAAAAGAACCCTTGTTTTGAATAAATACTGCCTGAATTTTAAATGCACTTATGAGGTCACATCAATAAAGTCTAAAGGAACAGAAATACGGGACACTTGTAGTAGAAGTGTCCATGGGATATGATTAAATGCACTGTCAATTACTTTGTGGCTATCTTGTTACTATTAAGAGTTACTAATATCAATCTGTACATATGTAGTGGGCCAGACCCTCAGCTGGTGCAAATCAGAATAGCTCCACTGACTTAACTGATACTATCTGAAGAGCTGGTCCATTGTCTTTTGTATTCATATATTGTAATCAGAGTAGTGAGCAAAATAATGACAAGACCAAGAGTTCTTTTACACAAGATAGTCCAGATGCACATCTGTCACAAAGGTACATGTTTGATGACTTGTTTTACTAATCCTCACATTCCCTTGCTCTATAAATCTAGTCATAGTAAGTATTTGCTCCAGAGGCATCTTCCTCTTAGTTTTCCTTGGCAACCACTCAATGAGTATACAGATGCATGCTGTAGAAATGAGAGAGATGGTATTCTGCGAGATATTTCATGCAACTTATTCATTGCTATGACTAAAGGAACAAATCACATAAATATCATGACAATTTCACCAAGTCTCTGACAAAGATACAAAGGGGTTTTAAGCTGGAAATTAGGAAAATATGGTGGAGAAAACAAATGGTTCTAATTTTTAAAGGATTCTGCTTTATTAAATTGGTAAATCTACCTCCCAAATATTTTCAATCATAGTTACTGGTTTGACTGGGCAGCAAGGGATTCAAATTAAAATATGCTTTCCTAAAAAACTTGCATTAAAAATCCACTTTTGCATACATTTGCATTTTAATTAGGAGCAAGTATTGCCTTCTGGGCTTTATAATTACATATTAAGGGGGAATGTTGTCAAAAAGAACAGCAATAGACAAACATATGTGATATCAGTGTAGTCTGTGATATAGAACAGAATACCTGTATCCAATGTGCCTATATAGTAGTTTCAGAACAGAATACCTGTATCCAATGTGCCTATATAGTAGTTAAAACAGAATGGTTTAGAAATGTTTTTGAGTTGTGGAGATGAGGAAGGTCCATTATTAAAAGTATTTTGTGGGAAGGAAAAAGTGGGGACTGTGGAAGTTTATGAATGAGACTAAGAAAAGGCTGAGTCCTCACCCTGCTCTCAAGCTAGCACACACACACACTTGTTTAGTGTCCATAACTCCCAGGGTGAGTAGGCAGAAGAGGTCACCATCTCTCTGCAGAACGCTCAGAGCACATGCTTTGTCACTGGAGGGAAAGAAAGTTGACAGAAGGATGGCAAGAAAAGTCAATACACAGGAAGGACATCTGGGTCCTGGCCATTTACAACCATAAAAATGTCCTGAGATCACAATGTTCAATGGTCTGTGCTTTTTAAAGGGGATAGACTAAGTTGTGAGAGAAACCTTGACAGCACATAGCCTGTTGTTAGCATTAGCATCGCTGACGTTGCAGAAAGACAATCAAAACAACCTATGAAGATTACTTTTACCCTTTTACTTTCCTTGCAGTCAAATCCCGTCCTCTTATACCACAATTTCTATCCAGCAACCTGGAGGAAGCAGTGAGAGAGAAAGTCTTAGAAAAACCTTTATGAAGGATACCCTCATGTAACTAAACTATTGCCCCTCTCTCACCCCCCCCCAAATGTCAAGATGAAGTTAAGGTTGTAAGCACACATCGAATCATAGAAGATTAGGGTTGGAAGAGACTTCAGGAGGTCATCTAGTCCAAGTCCCCTGCTGAAAGCAGGACCAACCCCATCTAAATCATCCCAGCCAGGGCATCAAGCCAGACCTTAAAAACTTCTAAGGATGGAGATTCCACCACCTCCCTAAGTAACCCATTCCAGTGCTTCACCACCCTCCTAGTGAAATAGTTTTTCCTAATATCCAACCTCGACCTCCTCCACTGCAACTTGAGACCATTGCTTCTTGTTTTGTCATCTGCCACCACTGAGAACAGCCGAGCTCCATCCTCTTTGGAACCCCCCATTCAGGTAGTTGAAGGCTGCTATCAAATCCCCCCTCACTCTTCTCTTCTGCAGACTAAATAATCCCAGTTCCCTCAGCCTCTCCTCGTAAATCATGTGTCCCAGCCCCCTAATCATTTTTGTTGCCCTCCGATGGACTCTTTCCAATTTCTCCACATCCTTTCTGTAGTGGGGGGCCCAAAACTGGATGCAGTACTCCAGATGTGGCCTCACCAGTGCCATATAGAGGGGAATAAATCACTTATCTCGATCTTCTGGCAATGCTCCTACTAATGTAGCCCAATACGCCATTAGCATTCTTGGCAACAAGGGCACACTGTTGTCTCATATCCAGCTTCTCATCCATGGTAATCGCCAGGTCCACATAGGTAGTTTGGAGTGTAAATTACCTTTAACCAACATGCAAGTTACAAATAAACATGATTTAGGGACTCAGGAAATTCAGAAGTAAGGTTATACTTACAAGTAACACAGACCTTTATTGGGAAATTGAGACACATTAAAATCACTCTACATGTTATATTGGCATAAGAGTTTGCATTCCAAATAAATATTAGAAAAAAAATATTTTGTCAAATCTTATCAGGTAATACACAATGACACGTATCATATGACTTCCATCTTCCATAGTGCATCTTGAATGTGGAATTTGCATGTTTTACTGTTTTGTGCCTACAAAAATAGTTTTTAAAATTACTGGACAAAGCTTATTCTTGAGGGACAATGTTTTAGGGGATGCAAAAATTGTACAGTTGTTTTCTACTGCATGATTATTAACACATACTTTTCTCTGATCAGATGCTTCTCAGTAACTCTTTACTTGATACAGGTCACTAAATGAGGGACGCCCCTTAAAAGTACCAGACAGCTGGTCACCTTTAAAATCATGAAAGCCAAAACAACACATATGTAATTTACCCACTGTACACCAAGTCTACTGAGATTTTTGTTCTCATACTCCTAAAGAGTTTTAAAGCTACATCAGGTATTCTGTAAATGATGTGCCATTTCAGACATTTAAAGCAGCAAACTGCACCTAACCAAAACATTTGGCCTCGCTACTTTATCTTTCAGATTCTACTAGTTACATTTCTTTATATTTAACTAGTCAGGCTGTTTTTGATATACTAGTCCAGGCAATATTTGCATGCCTTACTCATCAAAAATTCCACATTTTCCAAGTCTACTTGCAAAGATTTAGTGTCATATTATTATACTCATTACTGGTCAAGCTGATCATTTTAACAATCACAAATATACTCTGAGCTGCATGTTTTAGCACTGCAAGTATTACACACTCTGCTGAATGAGCTCCATACTCTTCAAAATGCAATGACACTTTATTCATCTAGCTCCATACACTAATGAGCCAGTTGAATACTGCAATCTTTGTTTTCAGACCCGTCAACTGGGATGCATGCTTTGCTAATTTGGCTGCATACTTCCATAATCAAGCTTGTAACTAAATCATTCTGCACCTTTTGCTTATTAAGCTCTGTTTTCCCCTTCTTTCCTTCCTTCCTCCATATGTTTTGATTGTGAGTGTGCTGACTGCAGAGGGTTCGTGATCTGGCATCCATGGCTCCTTTATTATGACTAAAGGTCACATTCTGTGGCATTAGAGAGACCTGATGAAATGCCCTAAGTGCCCCATGATGATGAATGATATGCCTCACTCAATGGTCATTATAGAATGTAAGTGACAACACGCTTCTTTTTTGACATGGAGAGAATTTGTTTAGTATTGGTAAAATTACTTTCGGTGAGTTGACCAGGAAGAGGATTAGCTAAAATGGGTGATAAAACTGTTAGTTAACCATCAATCAGGTGATAAAAATTTGGCATTTTCTTCTCTTAATGCAAACCAAGAAGGAGTTCCCCAAAACTCTTATTAATTAAAACATTGGTCAGATAATGCTGAATATGTTTCCCAAGCTATTCAGAGAAGTATTTCTTTATATATTTAATGTTCAAACTTCAGTAGGTCACTCACAATGTGGGTGTAGTGACTAATCACACACACAGAATGGTTTCTGCAACCTGACTGGATGCCCTAACCTTTATACATCTAAGCTAAAAGGTTATATAACCTTTACAAACAAGAGCAGTGCCCAAAGAAATAATTGGTGATCTCTTGGGGAAGAGAGAAAGAGAGGGAACAAACATTTTAGGAAACAGACAAAGATAAGCAGGCTTAAAACATTTTTAGCCTGTTTAAAATCCTTCCTTGTGTTCTTATGCATAAGAACACATAACACAGTCTATAACTGTGTATATGAGCCTCAAATTTTAAAATAACTGGATTGGATTGAATATGCATTAGCCATCCAGCAGATTTTTTGTACAATTTCATTTAATCTAATTCACTCCAGGTAACTGTATGTGTCTGTACTTGTTCGGTCCCATTTGTGAAGTTACTGATGAGAGGCTTGTGTAGCTCATCTAATTGCCTAAGTATATGTGGGCACTGGCTAGTAGCTTGATTGTTCATGACAAGTTACAGAATAAATGGCCTATGTGTGTGTTTTAATTTCTTGGCCTTTTGACATGTAATATGTGACAACTTTATAGCTTGGTCAGTTTTTAGACCTAGTACTGACAGCATGGGCCATACAAATACATACATACCTAGTAAACTAACTATCATTCTGATGTACTATGACTGAACCAACACATGGCACCTTTAATTCCTCATCTCCCCATACAACGGTCACCATTAAAAAAGTAAGTAAATTCTTTAAATTACCACTGTTTACCTATGTTTATTATAGCATATAATGATGGCATCTCAGACACCACTGCTGACATTTTAATGCCATCACCTGTGTGTCCTCTTTATGTTATGTAATAAAAGAAAGCAACCTTAGGATTGATTTTCCCCAAGCAAGGGAAACTTTACTGGTTGCAACTAGGCTCCTAGAAAACTATATGTAATACAAATAAATCTACATAACAGTCCCCTCAAAGAGGCATTTTTCTCTACTTTTCCCTGGACTTACATAGGTGAGTTGAGGAGGAAGAAAGGCAAGAATAACAGAACAAATAGCAAAAACTCAAAAAATGACTTAGGAAATATCATAGATTTGTCAAAGGGATACTGCAAACATAGATGCTGAGAAGAGGTATAATTTACAGACATTTTCCACTTCCTTTGGAAATGGCTCTAATTTGCTTTGTGTGGTTCTAGTTTGGCTAACTTATCTTAGTCTGCTCTGAAGGAGTACAGAATACATTGCCTCCATTGTGCAGGCAATACTCAATGGAGCTGAGGTTTTATTCATGAGAATTTCATGAGAATTTACTATAAATCATTTACCTTTCTTCTTGTATTACATGTTTTTAACTAATAAAGACTGTGTAAGTGAATTGGTAAATGTGGGCCCTCATGTTTATGCACTGTGGGTCATACTAATTTGAAAGGATAATAAAATAAAATGGTACGGACAGAATTACCGGTGGGGTGGGGTGGGAGAACCTGATATGTGTTTAGCCATATCTTTCTGAGATATGCTCAGAAAAATCACCAATCATTAATGGTGCTGGGCAGACATATTTGAGCTGCTTAGTGTCCTTTTACAAAAATGTTTTATTTCTATCCTCTCATTCTGCACATTTTAGAAATTCTAAGGGCTAAAATCTCAGTCCAAGGACCAATGACATTAACAACAGTCTTTCCAGCCACTTCAGTGGGCAATGGATCACACCCTTAATCATGCAACTAAGCATGTAGTGGCCAATGAGAACTTTATTACGGTATTCTGCATAGTCTGTGCAGATGCAGGCAGAGGGGCAGATCCTCCTTGGTGCAAGTTATTATCACTCCATTGAAGCTATGACAACTCTGAATGTCTTGCAGAATCTGAGAGTATCCTGATAACCCTAAGTGCTCAGAACAGCTTCTGTAGCACCCACTCTCCTCAGGTGCTAGTTGGAGCACAGGAGGGTGAGGCTAAACCATTGTGTTTGGTTTTTGAGGTAGAGCACCATCAGCCCTCCTGGTCTGTCTATGCTTTACATGGGTGCACAAGCAGCCAGGGGAAGAGGATCCCTGGATCCATTTCCCCAACTGTACATGTGTAGAAAGAGACATAGTTACTCCCTAAATATAAAATATCAGAAGTCAGTGCAAGTAAATAGTGTTTCTTTATTATCTGTAAATTATTAAAGAAGATCTGATGCCTCATAGGAAAAATTTATAAAACATTTTGGAAACAATTTTTCCTGTACTCAGTGCCATTACAGTTTATTGATTTAATCTCCAATCAGCCTTTATTACAAGGATATGTTACAGAATTTACTTCCTGAAATTTAACACATCCTGCTACTTAGTACCTACCTGAAGACAGAGTATGCTCAGCTGGCAGCATCATAAGCATTTCTACAGCAACCAATGTGATGTTATGATAATAATAGTATTATGACTTCCAGTAAGGAACAATCAGTGAGAGCAGACAATCTCTTAAAAAACTAATCTCATGGTATCCAAAAGTCTTTAATCATAAAGAAGGAGAGAATAGAAATAAATAAAATAAACAACTTTTTTTCTATTTTTAAACATTTGTATTAAGAATTTTATCAATATGAGCACAAAATAAGGAGAAAGAATTCTAATACAAAAATGTATTATAAAATAATGAATCACAAAAGCTTGATTTCCCATATCTAGTTGTAATTCAAATCCCATTCAGGTGCACGTTTGATTTACAAAGCGGATGATTTCTAACCATAACAAATTAAACACTGTCATTTTGTTCATTTTGCATGGTAGATATGGAGGCTGCTTCAGCCATTTCCAAATATCAGTGATTTATTGTTGGAACACTGACATCTACCTGCCTTCTCAGAATCAATCTCCTTACAATCTTCATATATTTCAGCGGCAGAACAGCCAGAGATGCAAAGGTGACATTGATGCCATTTAAAATATTGCAGAAGACTTATTGGACTCCATCCCATATCTTTAAATAGTAATTAAGGGACAATATCTGTTGGGGATGTGGTGGAACATACCCTTGCACAAGTTATTTGATCATATACTCAGACTAAAAGATTAAGCTTAGAAATAGTAACACAACATAGAATCTGGGGGCCTGATTCTCAGCTGATGAAAACTGGTCAAACTCCATTGAAGTCAAGGGATCTAAAATTAACGTACACCATTTGAGGATCTGATCCTGCGATTAAAAATCACCCCCTTTCTCACTACGTAGTTTCCAAGTACTGCATACGTAATTATATATAAACAAATGGCTTGATACTACTCTTTCACGAACAGAATTGTTTCTAAATGGAACACCTTTCAAAATGCATCACAAGGTGTCAGCAGCTTTTGAAAGGATGCAGTGTTTTGCTGAGACAGTATTATGCACTGAATTTACTCGAGTCACAGGGCTGCTTCTTGATTGTCATTACAATCATTTGAGGGTGGGAGGGAACTATGCCTACACTAACAAGTCTCTAAAATCTGAAAAACACAACCCAACAACAGAAAAAAAGGGGGATATTATTGTAAACCACTTGTCCTTGATAGAAATGAAAATCATTCCTCGTTCTTCTGTCATGCACATGCTTAGCTAAATACAAATGGCAAACTATCAGCAGTATTAATTGAAAACAGGTATTTGATGGAAAGAAACTTCATAACAGAGTGAACGAATCAAAGATTATTAGCAACCTTAAAGAAAGTTGAGAAAACATAACAGAACAATACAGAACTCTGGATTAGATTCTATGGTACTTATAGTCAGTACAAAAAAAGGAAATTTTAATTAGAATGCCTTTTTCTTTTCCAGTCAGCATGATTTAGTCATGGTGCAGTGCTATTTATATTTATCTGTGGGTTTGAGAATACATTTTTGGATATTTTGATGAAAATAATTGATTATCTGCTCATTAACTGCAAATTGTTCTGATCTGTCAAAATAAAAATCTAAGGGCCCTATTCTGCCACTCTCTACACATACAGAGTAGTTCCCAGAGAATTACCATTTAGAATAGGTAACACCCACCATGAGTAGGAGTAGCAGAATCAGACCACATATAATTTTTAAGTCTAATTTTGAATGAAGAAAATTTTATACAATTAGTCTGGTCCATATTGCATATAGTCCAGGATCCATGCTCAAAACTCCCATTTACGTTTATGAGGATTGCAATGAAGCGCTGCCTCGAGCAAAGCAATACAGTAATTGCACTTTAGAATAGAAGAAGAATTATAAATGGCCTAGTGAACAAGAGAACCAACTGCTACCATCCTGTGTGGAGCGCAGATTACCCCCATCACTCCACTGGTTCTGCTCCACCGGAAGGTGAGGTCAGAAGGCAGGTCACATCGTACTTCTTGGGGCACATTTTAGGGCACCATGAACCCATATGGAAATAGGAAGGAGGCAGTCCCTGGTTCTCGATTGGGTTTGCATTTCTGCCTGGCCCTAAATAAGGCAGGAAGGCAATTTGAGGGCTCCATTTCCAGAGGGGCCAGGAATAATCTAGTCCCATATAAAGAATCTTATCTAGTAATGTAAAAGTGTAGCTTGTGAAGATCTGTATTTATCAGTAGCACTCAGGTTACACAGTCATCTAATTAGTTCAAAATGCTAGGCTAATAAATTGTATAGGTAATTCATGGTCCAATTCACAATTAATTAACAAATCACTGATCAGAAGAAACATTAGGAAATACAATGGTCAAATTTGGCTTCAAATGGACAATGAACATAACTTTAAACGTGACCATCACTACCCACTGCACTCCTCCTTTCCCTCCCCAGTTGTATCTAGCTATAATGCCTTATTTAAATGCTAGTGTTGTTCTTTTTTCCATGCATTACAAACACTCGACCAAACTCATTCCTGCCTTAAACTGTTTTCAGTCCCCATTTTGCCCATTGGTGTTAAGAACTGGCCTTGGAGTTAATAATTGTGAATGCAGATGTAGTTACCTTTTTCCAGTACAAAGCAACAAGTAGTTTTAAAAAGTAATTATAGTTTCAGTGATTTGGTGGATTTCATGATTTTGCTTATCATTAACATTAACCTTAACATTAATTTGATTTTTTTTAACTTAAAAATAACAACAATATCAACTGAACGTTTAACTAGGTTTTAGGATGAAAGCTAGCTTTACAAATTCCCAAAAGGGAAATTCATTTCAGACATACCTTTAAAAACTATTTCATTTAATACCAGGAAAGCAACCCAATGAAATATATGACTGATGCAGAGATTTAGGATGATTCACTTTTGACAGTTTGAAAGGGCTTTAAATGATTCTAGGTTTATAACATAAATATAGAATCCTTGTTCTCTTTATACTCATAAAATGGATTGATTGTAGTCTCATCTTATAAATGGACACTTTCATTTATAAGTCCATTCAGGCAGTCTTGAATTGAAGAAACCTTTTTTTTTTTCTTTTTTGTAACCCTAAGATCAATTCTAACTTTAAAACAATTACAAGAACTAAACAAAGTAGCATTTACTGTTTTTAATGTATTGGTATTTGGAGCTCTAGGTGCTTATTTCAGCATTTCCAGCTCTGTCCTTTGACATTTACATCTCAGAACCTTATCCATAAATTTAGGTCTCTTTTAAGGTTAACTCTAATCTTTTGATAGCACTGATGGTAGTTGCTGTGTGTGCACTAGCATGAGAAGGTAATAAAACATCATGTCAAAATGACCTAGGAATGGAGAAGGTATCCTTTTGTGTTTTACATTGTGCACCACTAACTATCAAATAGCAGATGGCTTGAAAGGTAAAAGAGCTGTAATAGGTCTCAAGGTATTATATAGCAATTAAAATGAGTGACCAAGGTCAAACAGCCATTGTTAAATTCCTTTGACATTGTTTATGCTAGCTCATGAAGAAGTACTTCTCCAACTGATAAATTTGAAGGAAAACATTGAGAAAAATGTTAGAAAATTCCTTAATCTATGGTATATGCACTTTTATAACGTTCAACTTTTAACTCTGAAGCACTCATTTCAAAATCCATTTTCCTACAATATACAGGGCTAATGTTCTCTGCAGCTATACCCACGGCTACATGATCATGTCTTACCAGTTTGAATACAGTTTTCCTTAGAAACAAAGAAATAATATAAATAAGAAAATATATAGCAAATGGCAATGTTGGTTAAAGAATACATTATAAACATCTGCTTAATTAATAAAGTGAATGAGTGGATGTATTATTTTTCTTGCTTAATGTAATTTTTTTTTTCAGATTACTTCACTGCTCCCTTTTCAAGTGACTATTGTTTATTCCATGATTTCACAGCTAAAGAGGGTTTTTTTAATGACTGATCTGAAGTCCTGGTTCACATACGTATAGGGTTAAATAGACCACAATGTCTATTGCCAATGGACAGACTCGTATTGACTTCATCAGGATTTAGATCAGGCCCAAAATGTGGAGTCAAGAAGAAATGTTCCCCATTTCTCTGCGGCAGGGAGCCTTTTATTTTATTTTATACTTTTCCTGCTGGAAAACAGAGAAAGGTCACAAAGATCATCCATTGTGATCATCTATGTGTATCACATATGATAGATGTCTAGCAATTTCAGCGGGAAGGCACTGGAAGGCCTTAAATCCTTCCCACTTTATGTTTCTAAGGAAATTATTCGGCTGAAGTGATCCCAAAAAAGCCTCTGATCTGAGTTAGCGCAGAGGTCAACATAGATACTCAGCTGATCCACACAAATGCATCTCATGGTTTTACAACTGGCTAAACTGGAGTACTCAAGGGAGTAAGGGTCCTCAGGAGGACTATCAGTTTGAAAATGTGACACTATATTCTATATCTATTGTTTGTGAAAAAGAAAACATTCAATTAATGGTCTCAAAAAGCACTGAGTTATTTTTCTTCTCTTGTTTTCAGTATTAGTGTTGACCAAAGAGGAGAACAAACCTGTGTGTTTATCAGTCAGGAGGAAGGAACAGGAAGTCAAGCTGGGCCCAGAGGCAGTGTTTGAATCCAGATACAGATCATGTTTACTCTTAGATTATGATTTAGCCTTGCCAAATCAGAGCTAAATTCTGGGTGGGGACTTAACACCTCTGAAATCTTGAGAGATTTTGGCTCCAAATGATCCCAGAAATTTTCAGTAATCTTATATGTGGAAGGCTTCATGTGGTTTGCTTTGGACTTGAGATTTCCAATACATGGTGTCAAAAGCCATTCTCATGACATTCAAACTAGAGCCAAAGAGTAGGTCTCCATATGGTTTTGTATCTGATATACAACCAGATTTATAGGGGAAGGTTCAGCTCCAGTGATTCAAACCCAGCTCTCTTGCAACCCAACTCTCCAGTGATTCAAACCCAACCTTCAGCATTTAAAATAGCTTGGAACTGAAGTTTTGATTTTAGCCCATTGGTAATGGAAGATACCAAAAGGACCTGGAGGAGCTTTGAAGAGAGACAGTGTAGCAAAGCAAGTGATTTTTTTCTCTATGCTACATACCTTGTTAAGCAAAGTACATTCTATATAACTATAGGTATTCTGATTAGTAAGGCAGTCAATGATAGTTTTGTCTGAAGACTGATGGTAGGATATACTATACAGCCTTGTTTAATATACTACCATCTGTTGGCATGTCTGCTGCATGGTTTAACCTTCTCTCATCCCTACCCAATCTCTTTATCTCTCCCTCATCTTGTACTTGTTAAAAAGTTCTCTTATTAGGTAGAATATGTATCTTTTCCAAGACCCTTGTGATAATTAGCAGGCATCTTCTCTTCATTTGGATGTGTAAAATCAACCTTGCTTTTAGTTCTAATTACAACCTGTTTTAGTGACACACAGATTAGCAATGACTCTACATATGCTGATCCTGGAGCCCCAGCTGGTGTTGATTTCAACAGCAAGAAAAGAATCCAAACTGGAGATGATCAAAGATCTCATTTTATCTCATCACAGATTATAGGCAGCATTCAAGACTTCGACACAATTTTCATTTTCACCTGGCTACCTATTGCTGAAAAATTATAAAACAGACCAAAAAGGGTTAAGAGAAAAAGATAAATCTAAAACGATTTTAAATAATATACTTCATATACAATTTTAGCTCCCAATTTCCTTCTCTGATCTAATTTACATAAAAAGTAATCTGCAAAAACATTGCTTAGGTAACAGACACTGTACTTCTACAACACAAAAGACACAAGAGGGAAAATATGTTTGTAGGCTTGATCAGTTCTTTTGAAAATAAATGTAATCCTTCTCAAATCACACAATTTAAAGTTAAGTATACTATTTATAATCCCCACTAAACACACAAATGATATGATATGGAGATATGTGACAATAGAAAATCATCAAACGACTTTTAGTAACCTCCTACTATGTACCAATTTCTTTCCATTTGTTCGGTCACTACCTCAATCTTCCATATCTTTGGCTTCAAGTTTAGAAAAAACAGAAGGAATGTAGATAATCAAGGAATATTTTGAGATTTATATTCAGGAAAATGAGATACTGATTATAGGAAGTTTTGATTATGTTTCTTTGGTTAATTTCAATGACATCTATAGCACAAAATACAGTATATGCGCGGAATAAATCCAAATATTTTACTACAGTTTCCTTTATTGTCAATGTGTCCCCTTCACCACATTTTTATCATTACCTGCAGCACATATTAAGAGGTTAAGGCCTTTAAATGAAATGTGAAGAAGTTTGGCATGATGTACATGACTTTGTTTTCAAGAACCTGCTTTGAATGTTCTGTTCATTGCTCTATGAAGCTAGATTTTATTTTCCATTTGAAACGTGGATCAAGAATTGCTACCATTACATATTCATTTCCCCTGTCATGCCTTTTACTTATTCTAATTTCTGAAGACAGTTTAACAGCCATGCCTTTTGCAATTATTATAGAAGTGGTATCTCCTCTTTCTTTAACTGAATTATTTTCTGTTGCTGCTCAATAATGCAATGTAAACAATTTCTCTTATATCTGCCTTAACCCTTCTGGTGCCACTGAATGGTATGCAGACAAATTAACCATATGCTATTTACAGTGGTCACACAAACTTTTCAGTCATGCCTACTATATATTTAAATATTATACATTATAAGGTAATTTTTATACATAATATAATGTTTAAAACTTTGCTTTGGTATTTTCAGGATTCCCTATACTTCCCCTATACCTTGTATAGAACATGCTAGAAATACTAGTATAGGTTCCTTATCCACAAAGTACTTTACATCATATGTTGTCCCACTAAAATCAGACTCAGTAGGACTACTTGGGGAACATGATACCACTCAATAGTAAGGGAATTATAATCTGGCTCATTATTTTAGTCAGCTACTGAAGGCAACTGACAATCTTCAAGTACAACCACTGCTGAATTAAACTAACACACATATACTCTTTATAAGTTATTTTATATTGATCAGTGACAAACTCTGACATGGATTTAATACAACATATGCAATGGCACTACTGCATTACTGCTAACCCTAAGTGTTTTAAAATAATGATTCAGGAGTCCCCAAAAGTGATAAGATTGGCTTAAATATCACAAGATTTCAAATACTAATAAAGGAGAAGTGGAACATGAGTTTTTTGTAATGGTATATAGTATTTATATCTAGCTCTGCTGGTGTCAGGAGATAATACCTTGAAATTCAACATCCTGATTTTATAGGAATATTTTATATCAGGGTCTGAGGATGATTCTGAGAAAGAATTGAAATCCAGATATCTTCAGCAATAGTAGAGGACTTGAGAATATTTGTAGTGAGATATATTTTGTGTGTTATAATAAAAATACTTTTGTTCCTGTGCATGCCACAGTTAATTAAAAATGATTTGTAAATAATTTCAAGTTTATTTATTTCCTTAGTTAGCATGAAAAGTTGTTGTATGTTCCTGAGTACATTTTTGTATCCAAGGCAAATATAGATAAGGGCCACAGGTGTGTTCAAATTACAGACAAAATGACAATCATGGCCCAGCTGGTGACCTTCACAGAAGGGCATTCTGCTTGCATGCATGCAGAGGATACATCATGTAGCTTCTCTGCAATAGGTTAATGGTGGTTTTCATTTTGCTCTCTGTCATTTTCAGTTTGTAATTAGCGAGAGAACCATAAGTTGTAGTGCACTTCTAAGACTACTTTTTTAACATTAAAATGAATTCTAAGTTTTGCCAACAAAACTTTTCTATTTATAAGACAGAACATGGATCTCTGGTCACATTAAATTAATCTAAATACTTACAACATGTGATGCAGGCTCATGGCTCTAGATGAGTTAAAGATGCATCAGTGTCACTAATTTCCCTAGTAACTATCACAAACAGTTTGAGAAGGGTAACCTAACTTCCTATCACATTCCAAGGCCATCTGCCTTGCTTATCTTCTGTTTGGCTACATACTCATGCATAGCTCTCTGTTGTTACAGCATTGAAGAAGAGTTTCAATTAGTTGTTTTCTAATTCATTCAGAACAGTTCAGTCAAGATTTCTTTAGCCTTGACAGAATAAAATAAAATCATCATTACTTTTTGTGCCATTTCTAAATACTTTTCAATGTCCCAATTACACAAAAAGTCAATGATGTGAAAACTCAAGAAAAATACAATCAATACATAAGCAGATGAATATATATCTGTAATCTTTCACAATATGCACACGTATGTTGTCTACCAAGTATTAGACCTCAAAATGATGATCCCTCAGCAAACCGTTGATACAATATGATTAGGGTCCTACCAAATTCACGATCCATTTTGGTCAATTTCACGGTCGTGGGATTTTTAAAATTGTAAATTTCATGATTTCAGCTATTTAAATCTGAAATTTCCCGGTGTTGTAATTGTAGGAGTCCTGACCCCAAAAAGGAGTTGTGTGTGTGTGAGAGGGGGGTTGCAAGGTTATTGTAAGGGGGGTTGCTACCCTTTCTTCTGCGCTGCTGCTCCTGGCGGCAGCGTTGGGCAGCTGGAGAGCAGTGACTGCTGGCTGGAAGCCCAGCTCTGAAGACAGAGCCACCGCCAGCAACGGTGCAGAAGTAAGGATGGCATGGTATGGTATTGCCACCCTTAGTTCTGCACTGCTGCCTGTACAGCTGGGCCCTCAGTCAGCAGCTGCCACTTTCTGGCTGCCCAGCTCTGAAGGCAGCAGTGCAGAAATAAGGGTGGCATGGTATAGTATTCCCACCCTTACTTCTGTGCTGCTGCTGGAGGGGCACCGCCTTCAGAGCTGGGCACCTGGCCAACAGCTTCTGCTCTCCAGCCACCCAGCTCTGAAGGCAGCGCAGAAGTAAGGATGGCAATACCGCGACCCCTCTGCAACTCTCTTTTGGGTCAGGACCCCCAGTGTCAGGAATGCTGGTCTCCCCTGTGAAATCTGTATAATATAGTGTAAAAGCATACAAAAGACCAGATTTCATGGTCCGTGACACGTGAATTTGGTAGGTCCCTAAATATGATCTTCAAAAAATGTTGCATCTTTCCTTTGTTCTGATAGTTTAAAAAAAAACAACTGAGGAACTGGGACAGATCCTCAGCTGGAATAAATTAATGTAACTCCACTGACTTCAATAGAACTATGCTTATTTACACCAAGTGACGAGCTGGCAACATCTCCCCAAAACCTTCACCTACTTCTAGAAAGTTACTTCAACCAAACCTTTTCTTAAGATTCTGAAATGTTTATTATATTAATTCCCCTCCACCTGCCTCCTATTTCTGGAACTTGGCAAATTCCATCATCAAAAGAGGTGTCAGAAATCTCTTATAAGTTTTGCAGCTCTATTTGCAGTCAAGAGGTTTGGATAGGATCCATGCAGGATCAAGTTCTTAATCACGGTATCTGTTACTGGATTATTCTGCAAATATTTTTTAAAACAAAATACACTAGGCATTTAAATTTGAGAAATAGCTACTAAATATCAGCAGTTACTACTCTTGATAGTTTCACATTTTTCAGGACACTTATTCATGATTTACTCCACTGTCACAGTGAAATCCTGATGCCTGAACCTGTCAGTTTAAGTTCATAAAAGTTAAACTGCCATGTCAAGAATAAATTATGTAACTTCCAGTCAGTGGAAGTTTATTTAAACTTAATAATGCCAAATTATGATGGCAAGACAAATTGATGCAATACCATGAGACTATCTTACAGTTTCAAAATGTGGGAAAAAACTATTTCAGTGCAATCCCATGATGTCACATTAATAATATCAAGACAATGGCAAAAATATTTCAGTTTACATCAATGAAGCAAATGACACAGTGTCAAAATATAAAGCTAAAGCCCTGTCACTTCAAACATGTGGGGACCATATTGTGATGACAAGTGGTAACACAAGACATTCAGCTGAAGTAATGATCATCATAATTTTATCCTGGCAAAGTAACGTCACTAAGAGACTATAAGGACCTCAGGACAACTTCACAGTCACTGTTTCCTGTATCCATGCCACCACAACATGGAGATAAAATTTCTATTCAAAGACCGTTGTCCAAACAACATTTTCTACTTTTTTACTGAGCAGATGGTGATCTGTACACCTTCTTTACACCCTTTCAAGCACAAGGTAAATTGTAAAAGTTAACAAAAAAGTAAACAAAAAAACCCAGCATTTATTTTCTTACACTTTGCAAAACTGAAACAAAGATAACAGCCAAAGGAAAGACAATGAAAATATCTGGTTCTTAGGAAGTCATGACTTATGTGAATATGTTTGGAAAGGTCTGCAACTATTAATTAGTGTAATCCATGGATCAGATGACTCCTACAGTTTCAGAAAGCCTCCCATCTTTGTGAAATCAAATCTTCCTCCGAGAGACCAATTCCAAAATCTAAACATATCAAAATGTTTGGAAAAGACTCTTCCCCAAGTCCTCTATTTACATCACACTGGCAATGGAGTTTCAGTAAGCCATTTTGTACAGCTCAACTCAAATGTAAAACTGTAGTTTTGAGGTATTACTGAACTATTACAGTAGTTCTAATATGACAGATGTAATTTAAAACAACAATAATGGAAAACGAATGTTAATATGAGCTATACTACAATTAAAATTAATTACCCCAAGAATCTCAACAAAATCAAAGACACCACAGCTTTTAGACCTTTCTCATAAAATCTCACAATATGTTATATTCAATAGAAATGTGAAAATATATGTACTTTCCATCTACTTTAATGGATAAATCCAAGTTTGTTGGGCATAGTGGTGTATAAAGAGGACTCGCTCCATCTGCCTGATCCCCATGGGAAACCTCAGAAGTGGTTTTAGATCCAACCTTTCATGTAAGACACCATTCTCTCTTGCTTATATTGGTACTTTAGAGTATACCTTTCCAAAAGGAGCTGGCTCTTGATATTGTATAACTAACAGCAGGTATTTTACAGATACTGGCTGGGATTTTCAAAGGTGCCAAAAGGAATTAGATGCCCAGTGAATTTCAATAGAATTTGGACATCTAGCACTCTATCCTGGGCTCCTTTGAAAATCCCACCATATACAAGAACGTTAGAGCATAAAACAAAAAGTGAAGTTATACAAGTGTGAATAATAGCCACCTATTTCTTAAGGCAACTGTCTGAGCCATAATTAAGGCTAGAAGCTTGCTTGTATTAATAGTGATGCAAGTTCATTTCACTGTACCCTTGGTCTTTGCTTCCCTACACACTTATTTTTACTTTTCATTGCATTTAGGCTTGAAAGGCATTTAGCTATGTTAGGTTGACATAGCTACAGCACTCATAGGGGTGAAAAGCACTGTAATTAAGCCAACCTCACATCTGGTGTAGCAGTGGCTAGGTCGATGGAATAAATCTTCCATTGACCTAGCTACTGCCACTCAGGAAGGTGGATTACGTACATCGATGGAAAAACCCCTTCCATCACTGTAGGATGTATCTACACCAGGGGTAGGCAACCTATGGCACGCAAGCTGATTTTCAGTGGCGCTCACACTGCCTGGGTCCTGGCCACCAGGCCAAGGAGCTCTGCATTTTAATTTAATTTTAAATGAAGTTTCTTAAACATTTTAAAAACCTTATTTACTTTACATTCAACAATAGTTTGGTTATATAGTATAGACTTATAGAAAGAGACCTTCTAAAAACGTTAAAATGTATTACTGGCACACAAAACCTTAAATTAGAGTGAATAAATGAAGACTCGGCACACCACTTCTGAAAGTTTGCTGACCCCTGATCTACACTATGGTGCTGCAGCAACATAGTTACAGAGCTGTAATTATGTCTCTATAGTGTACACGTGGCCTTGTACATTACTTGTTCCATGGGTGTGTACTCTTACTAAGTTCTACTAACAGAAGACCAGAGAGAGGTACCACAGATAAACCTTGAAACAAGCAGGTCTTTATAGACCCAGCCAGAGAATGGGGAGAAGATTGTCTACACAGAAGCTAATGTTAACTATATAATCTCACCACACATTAAGTGATGAGGACCTTTGTCAGACTTGGAGGAGAAGGTGTGTTGCCCCTTTAAGGATGGCTAAAGAGCCAGTGAGTTACCTGCAACCAGTAGCGGCGCCAGCTTTGCCGGTGCCCTAGGCGGAGGAAGGTCCCGCCCCTGAAATCCCGCCCCCAACAGCGGCGGCGGAAGGTCCCGCCCCCAAATTTCTACGGGCGGCGGGGGCGAAGGCGCCCCCAAAATAGCAGTGCCCTAGACGACCGCCTAGGTCGCCTAATGGGAGCGCCGGCCCTGCCTGCAACATGGAGGCAGCTCCATCCCAGGTGAGTGTGGAGATGCTGACCCATCCCCCCAAGTTGTCTGGAAGAGTGGGGGACCATTTATGCCCATGTCTGGGCAATGAAAGCCCTCTTTAACCTGGACAGACTGAGCAGCACCCATACTCCTACCCTTGGAAGTAGACAAATACCAGGTTTTGTTATGATGTGTTGTGGCCATTAGGTTAATCTCCTTTCTCGGGGGGCTGGAAAGGAATTTTTCCCTCACTGCCTAATTGGCCAAGGGAAGGTGTTTTTTCCCACCTTCCCCACAGCAGGTTAGGGACTTGGGGGCTGGGGCAAAGAATAAAAGGGGGAGTTAGACTATGATGTTGCAACTCTTTTTGTAAGCTTGGGGCAGATGTCCAGATCAGATACTACATAGGGGATGGAAAGGATGATCAGATAAAATGGATTGGGAAAGGATTTAAAGGAGGTATATTTTAAAAGGAGCAGAAACATTTGGGAGGGCAGGGAGGGAAGCAGGGCTGCTATAACTGCTATGGCAAGGAGTAAACCCTGTGCCTCAGCCTTCATTTGAGGTAGTGGGGTAGTGATGTCCCAACACTGGGTTTGCTGGGAAGAAGGATGGGTAAATGGGAGGGATGCAAGCAGGCCCCCAGGGATATGTAAATACTTATGGAATTACCTGCACTGTACAATTTCATCTGCCAGGTACTCACTGACATTTAGGAGTAAACTTGCAGCCTAATTAAACCATATCCGCTGTCTCTGGTCCTTCTTCCGACATAGTTATACAATAACTGTTGCAGAATAAGGAGAGGAGGATCGTCTTGGGGAGAAAACATGATTCCATGGTTATTCTGGCACAGGAGGATTCTCCCAAAACACTTTTGTCCATAAGGAAAAGTTTTGCACCGAAGTCAATTTTCACAACTCAATATACAATAGTGTCTGAGTCCTAGATATGTTTCATGAAATTCTGAGGACAAGAAAACAAGCAAAATGAACTGAATTTTTTGTACCAGTTTCATCCAGCACTATCTATAATCAAGTTGTAGGTAGACACTGCATGGGAACATACATTATGATATAAATGTAAAGCCTAGGGAATATCCTGACAGATGTAGATGTTTCCCTGTACAGATGTAAAGGGGTATTCTGAAATGCCAATGTTTAAAGATAAAAGTTGGTATATAGAGAAATTCCTTTAGTGAAATGTAGTGTGGATTTCGTTACTGACTCACCATTCAGAGGATTCAGATGTGCTTTCAGGGATAATAATGATTTTGCAGACCAAAGCTAAAGGGATATACACTGGTTTTGTTGCTTCTGTTTTTCAAGATAAGAAAAAAGGTGTTGTTTTGGGGGTTTTTTTGGTTTTGAAGATGAATTTATTGAATATAGTAACTAAGTTGCACAAGTCATTACAAGTAATACCTAACAAACCCACAATAACACCGCAGACAAAAAGGCCTGCATTCTATACTATTACCTCAATTCAAAGGAATATATTGTGAAAACAATGGTGTGTGTGTATTTATCTGTACGTGAGCATGTGCACGCACACGTACACTCTCCAAACCTCCCACCCCTGTACATAGGTTGTTTGTGTGTATGCACATATGCATATAAAATCTGAGAATGGATTTCCAGAGTTAGGTTGCATGAGGATGTAGTCTGAAGGAGGCTGCGGACATAGAAAATGAACTTGTGTTCTCAGAGATGGTGCTGCCTATCTCCATCATGATGTTGTGAAGGCCAAGACTATAACAGGGTTAAAAAAAGAGGTAAGTTATAGTTACTAGGTAAGTTCATGGAAGAAAGGTCCATCAATGGCTATTAGCCAGGACGGGCAGGGATGGTGTCCCTAGCCTCTGTTTGCCAGAAGTTGGGAATGGGTTACAGGGGATGGATCACTTGATGATTGATGAGGGGGGGAGGGATAGCTCAGTGGCTTGAGCATTGGCCTGCTAAACCCAGGGTTGTGAGTTCAATCCTTGAGGGGGCCACTTAGGGATCTGGGGCAAAATTGGTCCTGCTAGTGAAGGCAGGGGGCTGGACTCAATGACCCTTCGGGGTCCCTTCCAGCTCTATAAGATAGGTATATCTCCATATATTAAAAAATTACCTGTTCTGCTCATTCCCTCCGGGGCACCTGGAATTGGCCACTATTGGAAGACAGGATACTGGACTAGATGGATCTTTGATCTGACCCAGAATGGCCATTCTTATGTTTCTACCTCTAAGCGAGGGAGGCCCTGCAGTGTGAGGGCTCTGGTATATTAGTTCAATGGTGTACAGCATTCAGAAGACATAAAGAACTGTGTAAATACTATCTTTATTCTATATTGTTAAATGTTATGAATTGAAGGAATGATTTGACAGTTAATCTAATGCAGCCTAAGATAAAAAGTTCAGTACAAGTATTAATGATGCCCATGAAACAGACAGGTAAATATAGCATTGCCAGATTCATCGCGCTAGCTGTCTATTTTAGTATGATTTTACATGCATCTCCAAAGGTACCATTCATTGCAATGATTGCAGGAAGTCCAACCAAACAGTCCATAAAGCATTCTGCACATCATTTTGTTGAACAGTTAAGAGATGTCATGAAACACAAAACCAGCAATTTCACCGTATCATCAGCAGCTGAGCTTTTCTATGCAGATTGACACAATACTGATGATATGAGAGCCCACTGAATGTATTACTGCTGCTAGGAAACAAAACAGGAATCTATCTTCAAATCAGGGATCTCGGTTCCTCATGGGATTAATTTTCTCAAGAATAAAACATTACATAATCCTTAACAAAGCTATAAAAACAATCAAAAACCTAGTAGCTGTCCTGTGACAAAAGACATTCAATCCAAATGACATTTTACTTTTTTGTTGTTGTCATTTTCAGAATAACGGCTCTGTATTCCAAATGGCTCATCTGTCTCTCTTAGGGCTTTCCATAGCATCTAAACAATTCCTGGGTAAATTAGCTCTGCACAGTGAACTTCATGGTTATCCAAGCCTTCTGTTGTGGGGCCCTCCTGCTATGGAGGCCATAGGTGCTGGGCAAAGCTGAGAGGACAGGGCTGTGATACCCTTATTTTATGGGTTTCTGAATTAATCTAATTTTAATGTGTGCATTTTCTTTATTGATCTTGGTATGATAAACTGTCATCTTCTGTATTAACAATAGAAATTAGCTTTTTTAGGTGCTGCTTCCTATGTGAGTTAGGTGGCAAGATAATGAAATTCACACCGAAGAGCAATGTACATGAAGTAGACTGAAATTATACACTTTATTATTTTACTTTACTACTTTAAAAAGTTGTCATGCTGCAGCTGAGGATTGAAATCCATAACCTAGATATGAAGACCTGTTTAAACCATAGTACATGGACTCCTAGAAGCAACTGGCCCAAACTCTGTTCCCAGTTATACCAGTAATAGAAGTTCAATGGAGTTACTTCATATTCACACTGGTTATAGCAGATAGCTACTTTGACCCCAAGTCCAAATATCCAATAGGATTAGTTGATATTGATAACCAATAGGCTATGGTGTAATATACACAGCAGAGCCAAAATATTTGAAAAGGTGATTTCAACCCTCATCTGCAGCACAGCACATTAATTATGAAGTTTCAATGGATGTACTATGAAATGTCAGCCTCTTTGATTTAACTGTATTGTTTTTCCAACAAGCAAATGTTCACTTCTCTTGTACTCCTCCTTCCTTTCCAAAAGAAATCAAAACACCTTTTTTTCCAGTATATCCTTTTATATTGATTTTACAGCCAAGCTTCAGACTCATCCAAAACATATAGTTTTTGAACATCAACCAGCCATCTGGCCTAGCCTTTCACTTCTGATATTAATTAACCACTCTTTGTTAATTATTATTTCCCTATTTCTAGAGGTTTTAAAAATGGAAGAATCAAAATGTATCAATGTATGTACATAAAACATCTAAAGATACATGATAATACAATTTTATCATAGTAAATTTCCTGACATTTAAATTCTACAAGAAAGAAATTGTCCTGACCTCACTGGGCTTTTATTTAGAGTGGAACAGATAGCAGGCACTTCTTGGAGGATAATGAACATAATGGAAATACATATAATTGATTTACTGATAGTACAGTATTCCTGCTGTGATAACAATCCTTACTATGGCTTTCTTTGTTATGTGTTAAATGTGATTTGCCTTGTTATTTTGTATGCTCACATTACATAATCAGATGGGCTGGAAACATAACCTCAGAACCAAATATTTCCATTCTTTGGGAGGATTCAAAATCTGGATCTGAATTTTGTTGCTTGGGCCTGTGGCTAGTCTAATTCAATCCAGATTTTGAATCCTCCCAAAGAGTGGAAATATTTGGTTCTGAGGTTGTGTTTCCAGCCCATTGGGATTTACACACCCAAATTCCTGTTAAGATCAACGGGAGTGATAGTTGTAGCTACATGCAGATTGCAAAGACTGTCTGCTTCAGAATAGAAGATCCTTAGCACCAGAGGTTGAACAGCACCATGAAGATTAAAAGTCTATCAACAGAGTCCTAGTTAAGCATAACTACTGTGGAGGGTCATTGAACATTCTCCTAGGTAGCTAGACCCTAGCCCACTGAGGGGATGTTGACACTACAGTCAGGGCCGGCGCAACCCATTAGGCGACCTAGGCAGTTGCCTAGGGCGCTGCTATTTTGGGGGCGCCGGCGCCCCGGCCGTCCATTCAATTTTGGGGACGGGACCTTCCGCCGCCGCTGTTGGGGGCGGCATTTCGGGGGCGGGACCTTCCGCCGCCTAGGGCGCCGCAAGAGCTGGCGCCGCTACTGACTACAGTTAAACATCTGCGGCTGGCCAGTGTCAGGTGACTTGGACTCAAGAGGTTCAGGTTGTAAAATCGCAGAGTAGACATTCAGGCGTGGGCTGGAGGGGGAAGGGCCTGTAAGGTGGGAGAAACAAGTGCCCAGACTCCAGCCTGAACCTGAATGTCTACACCTCAGTTTTAAAGCCCCGCAGCCTGAGCTCCATGAGCCCGAGTCAGATGACAAGGGCCATTCCTGGGTGTTTAATTACACTTTAGACAATCTGAGAGTTTTACAGATTGGAACAGAGACCTTGAAGTGTAGCTAGGACTGGGTATGGAGCCAATGCAGTACTAGTAAGAGTGAAATGGGCTCTTATCAGTCTGCCCTACTAATAGATGAGTCTCTGAAATTTTATTCAACTGTGGCATGTGTGTGACCTTCACATTCAGATCCAGAACTGTGTAGTGTTCTAGTCTGGAAGTGAAAAAATACCCCGCAAAATATTGTGGCTATGTCTAAATCCAAGATTCAAGTTTGTGGCCTCCTGGGAACAGGCAGATGGAAAGAGGAATTTCTGATCAGTGCTGGTATTTGTGTGACTAGGAGCTGTGAAGCAGATGAGATATCCTTGACAATCAGAGGTCAGATGCTCTCAGTAAAGGGTGAAGATGCATCTTTGCCTAGGTCATATAATTCAGATGCACTGACAGGAAAGACCAACATAAAGAAGGCTACAACGATCGGAGTGCAATCTTCTCACTAGGACCGCACACACACACACAACAGTTCTGTGATCAGTGACAGATTATTGGATTATCAATTAAAATAAATGTGTCTGGCAAATTTTGTATGAATTTTGTTTTGCCTGTAGGTCATTTTTAACAACCCAAGGCACTGGGGCGCTGTATTTATCACTAGCTATTTAGCCATTAGAACTGACTGTGACATCCTTATGTTCATCCTTTTTACAAGACTATGATAAATTTTGTACAAAGTATGCCTTGTAAAGTATCATTGGAAAACTCAATTTGTGGTCATTATTGTCCTGGTAAAATATGCATGGCAACATTTTATGTAAAGTTATAAGTATGACTTTACTGAGATATGCTCCAAGTCTAGAAAAGCAGGCACAAATCAGTTCCTTGGAGACAAAAGCCAGACAGACACCTCAGCCAGGTGTCAACAAAATCAAATGGACTGTCACCTGGTTAAGCGACCATTCTTTGGCAGGAAGAAGGGTGTGAGCGAGAAATGTATATCTTGGCAATGGAACAGCTGACTGTTCCCATGTAAACAGAATGGCCATCACCTGAGCTTCAGCTGGAGATGATTCTCAAAGAGGAGGAAAAGATATAAAAATGAGGTACAGAGGCTCCAAATCACTTCTCTTCCCTCATGTCTACTCATGGCATCAATGACCTTTGAAAGACAAAGGAAGCATCATTGAACTGGGGGAGGGGTCCTGGCTGAAGGAATCTAGTCAGACTGCTTTAAGCATGTGGCGAGAGAAACCTTTATGCTTTAAACTAACTTAGCTTGTTAAGTTAGGTACTAGTTTGCATTCTACCTTTAATTTCTTTCTAACCAGTCCTGACTTTTATGCCTTGTTACTTGTAATCACTTAAAATCTATCTTTCTGTAGTTAATAAACTTGTTTTATTGTGTTACCTGAGCCAGTGGGTTTGCACTGAAGTGTTTGGAAACACCATTTGAGATAACAGTGTTTGTACATATCATTTTCAATTAATGAAATGACAGACTTTCTATGAGCTTATATAGTCCAGAAGGAAAGAGCTGGACAGTACTAGATGCACATTTCTGGGGACAAGTCTGGGACTGGGAATTTGCTGGTGTCACTCTGCAATATAATTCAGGAATGGCTGGCTAGAAGCACTCATATAACTCAGCTGGGAATAATTTACATGCTAGAGGCTGTGTGTGAGCAACGCCAGGAGTGGTTGCTCTCACAGCAAAGCAGTGCAAAAGGCACCTTTGATTGGAGAAGTGGAGGGACACAGCTGTTCAGCAATCCAGCCTGGAAAATGTCACACTGGGTGAATAATTGATTTTTTAATTTGGTGGCAGTTCCATAAAAGTGTTCTTTTTTGGGGGGGAAGGAGGGGGGATGATTCAGGTCGAACTGAATCCAAAAATTCAAAATTGTTGAATGGAAAAAGTCAATTTTGAATTGAATGAACCACACAATATTTTAAAAGGGCCAGAATCATAAAATGTCTGGAGAAGAGAACACTGGTTAGGGCACTCTCCCAACCTGTGGGATACCCAGGTTCAATTTTCCCCTTTACTTGATATGGGCCAGGACTTGAATTTGGGTCTCCAACATTTCAGGTGAATGCCCTAGCCACCAGACTCACTCTCGCTTTCTGGCCCAATGACTATTCAAGTATTTTATACAAAGTGGAGCAGCTTTAACAGAAGAGAGTAAGAGACGCTACCTAAGAATACCTTATAGCCCACTGGTTCGGGTACTCAGCTGAATGTCCCCACTCCAATTAATATTTAAATTATTGATACAAAGTGAAATAGTTTCAATAGGAGAGATTGAGGGATTCTATTTGTCGTAGAATACCCTATAGCCCAGTGGCTAGGACCCTCTCCTGGGGTGTTGGAGATCCAAGTTTAAATGCTTGCTCCACAGCAGGCAAAGAAGGAACTTGAAGGCAGATCTCACACACCCAGGAAAGTGCCCTAACTTCGGGGCTAAAAGTTACAAGATGAGCACCTCCTCCTCTGGCCATTTTGTGAAGCTAGCCTGAACTCTCTCTCTCTCTCTCTCTCTTTTTTTTTTTTTTTTTTTGGATGAAAGTATTCAACAAATGTGTCAAATTCACAGATAGTTTCAGGTTGATCAAACCTGCATTTTTCATCCAATCAGCTATTTGTGTGGGGGAAAAAAATCCATTTCAATTGGCCATGGCAATGAACACACACAGAGCTGCCCACACCCTTTCCCAATATGACTCTCTTGATATACCCACACCATGCTCAGTAATGTATTGGTGGCATGTCTGTGAACAGTGATAAGTAATAGAAAAATGGAATTAAATTAATGAACTTGGTAGATATGAAATATTGCTGTACAGTGTTTAACAGCACAACTTGGGGAGCAGTTGTGTTCCCTAAACCCTGTGCCTGTGTCCTGGCATAGAAGTAATTAAACAAGCTGGATAGGCATCAGTCTACATCCACTGGGACTAGAAATCTGAACACACGTGTAGAGCTAAGTGAATAATGGATTTTTCGATACACTGGCAATTTTGAAAAAAAATGTTTTGGGTTTAACTGAAAATGAAGTTTTTCAAAATTTTTAGAAAAAAATAGTTTAGAGTCAGATGAAATATTTTGTTCCACCCAAAACAAAATGTTTCATTTTAATTTAGAGCATTTTAATGTATTTGAAACACAAAGTTGGTTTGAACCAAAACAATTCAATGTTTAAACTAAAAAATGTCAAAAAAACAAAACATTTTTTCAGGTTTTTATTTTAGTTTTTTCAGGTTTCTTTTTAGTTCCCCCTCCCCTCCATACAATTTGAAGAAATTGACATGATTCCACAGACTGTTTTGATGTCACTATACTGAAAAAAAATGTTTCATGCAAAAAATTTTGCCCAGCTCTACACATGAGCCATGCAATTATTCTGTGTGAATGTGACAAGGAAAAATATTTTAAATCTGATCCCAGCTATAACATTACATCACTCCTAATTTACTGGCACTGGTAGATCAAGACAAGGCCTGACACAAGCAGCCCTCACCAAACTGGGGAACAGAGAAAACACTGTGACCCTGAGCTTGCAAACACACAGATCATAGAATCATAGAATATCAGAGTCGGAAGGGACCTGGGAGATCATCTAGTCCAACCCCCTGCTCAAAGGAGGACCAAACCCCAACTAAGTCATCCCAGCCAGGGCTTTGTCAAGCCGGGCCTTAAAAACCTCTCAGGAAGGAGATTTTACCACCTCTCTAGGTAACCCATTCCAGTGCTTCACCACCCTCCTAGTGAAAAAGTTTTTCCTAATATCCAACCTAAACCTTCCCCACTGCAACTTGAGACCATTACTCTTTGTTCTGTCATCTGGTACCACTGAGAAAAGTCTAGATCCATCCTCTTTGGAACCCCCTTTCTGGTAGTTGAAAGCAGCTAACTCCCCCCCTCCCTCCCCTTCTTCTCTTCTGCAGACTAAATAATCCCAGTTCCCTCAGCCCATAAATCATGTGCTCCAGCCCTCTAATCATTTTTGTTGCCCTCCGCTGGACTCTTTCCAATTTTTCCACATCCTTCTTGTAGTGTGGGGCCCAAAACTGGACACAGTACTCCAGATGAAGCCCCACCAATGTCAAATAGAGGGGAATGATTACATCCCTCGATCTGCTGGCAACGTCCCAATTTATACAGCCCAAAATGCTGTTAGTCTTGGCAACAAGGGCACACTGTTAACTCATATGTAGCTTCTCATCCACTGTAATCCCTAGGTCTTTTCTGCAGAATTGCTGCCTAGTTGAACCTCATCAGATTTCTTTTGGCCCAATCCTCTAATTTATCTAGGACCCTCTGTAACCTATCCCTACCCTCAGGGCCGGCGCAACCCATTAGGCGACCTAGGCGGTTGCCTAGGGCGCTGCTATTTTGGGGGCGCCGGCGCCCCGGCCAGCCGTTGAATTTCGGGGGTGGGACCTTCCGCCGCCGCTGTTGGGGGTGGCATTTCGGGGGCGGGACCTTCCGCCGCCTAGGGCGCCGGAAGAGCTGACGCCGCTACTGCCCAGCATATCTACCACTCCTCCCAGTTTAGTGTCATCTGCAAAGTTGCTGAGGGTGCAATCCACACCATCCTCCAGATCATTAATGAAGATATTGAACAAAATCAGCTCCAGGCCCGACCTTTGGGGCACTCCGCTTGATACCAGCTGCCAACTAGACAGGGAGCCATTGATCACTACCCATTGAGCCCCACGATCTAGCCAGCTTTCTATCCACCTTATAGTCCATTCATCCAGCCCATACTTCTTTAACTTGCTGGCAAGAATACTGTGGGAGACCGTATCAAAAGCTTTGCTAAAGTCAAGGAATAACACGTCCACTGCTTTCCCCTCATCCACAGAGCCAGTTATCTCACCATAGAAGGCAAGTAGGTTAGTCAGGCATGACTTGCCCTTGGTGAATCCATGCTGACGGTTCCTGATCACTTTCCTCTCCTCTAAGTGCTTCAAAATTGATTCATTGAGGGCCTGCTCCATGATTTTTCCAGGGACTGAGGTGAGGCTGACGGGCCTGTAGTTCCCCGGATTCTCCTCCTTCCCTTTTTTAAAGATTGGCACTACATAGCCTTTTTCCAGTCATCTGGGACCTCCCCCGATCACCATGAGTTTTCAAAGATAATGACCAATGGCTCTGCAATCACATCCACCAACTTCTTTAGCACCCTCAGATGCAGTGCATCCAGCTCAGGGACGTGTGCTCGTCCAGCTTTTCTAAATAGCCCTGAGCCACTTCTTTCTGCACAGAGGGCTGGTCACCTCCTCCCCATACTGTGCTGGCCAGTGCAATAGTCTGGGAGCTGACCTTGTTCATGAAGACAGAGGCAAGAAAAGCATTGTGTACATTAGCTTTTTCCACATCCTCTGTCACTAGGTTGCCTCCCTCATTCAGTCACTTTCCCTGACCACCTTCTTGTTGCTAACATACCCGTAGAAACCCTTCTTGTTACTCTTAACATCCCATGCTAGCTGCAACTCCAAGTGTGATTTGGCCTTCCTGATTTCACTCATGCATTCCTGAGCAATATTTTTATACTCCTCCCTGGTCATTTGTCCAATCTTCCACTTCTTGTAAGCTCCTTTTTTGTGTTTAAGATCAGCAAGGATTTCACTGTTAAGCCAAGCTGGTCACCTGCCATATTTAATATTCGTTCTACACATCAGGATGGTTTGTTCCTGCAACGTCAATAAGGATTCTTTAAAATACAGCCAGCTCTCCTGGACTCCTTTCCCCCTCATGTTATTTTCCCAGAGGATCCTGCCCATCAGTTCCTTGAGGGAGTCAAAGTCTGCTTTTCTGAAGTCCAGGGTCCGTATTCTGCTGCTCTCCTTTCTTCCTTGTGTCAGGATCCAGAACTCCAGAACTCGACATGGTCACTGCCTCCCAGGTTCCCATCCACTTTTGCTTCCCCTACTAATTCTTCCCGGTTTGTGAGCAGCAGGTCTAGAAGAGCTCTGCCCCTAGTTGGTTCCTCCAGCACTTGCACCAGGAAATTGTCCCCTACACTTTCCAAAAACTTCCTGGATTGTCTGTGCACCGCTGTATTGCTCTCCCAGCAGATATCAGGGTGATTGAAGTCCCGCATGAGAACCAGGGCCTGTGATCTAATAACTTCTGTTAGTTGCCTGAAGAAAGCCTTGTCCATCTCATCCCCTGGTCTGGTGGTCTATAGCAGACTCCCATCACAACATCACCCTCGTTGCTCACACTTCTAAATTTAATCCAGAGACTCTCAGGTTTTTCTGCAGTTTCATACTGGAGCTCTGAGCAGTCATACTCCTCTCTTACATACAATGCAACTCCTCCACCTTTTCTGCCCTGCCTGTCCTTCCTGGACAGTTTATATCCATCCATGACAGTACTCCAATCATGTACTCACTTTACCCACAGAGAGTAGCTTCATTGACTTCAAAGGGACTATTCACAGTGCATAAAGTTAAGCATGTGCTTAAGTATTTGCAAGTCTACACTGACCAATCACACCACCTAACAACAAATAAAGAATACTGTATACATGAATTCAACATAGTTCATGAATAATTCATTGGGTGATGTGTTCCTATTAAATATTTTTTAAATAATTGCAACCAAAAAGAGATATGTACAGAAAAATATAGAGAACATAAAAAGGAGAAATGCAGTGAATAATAACTCTTTACAAATAGTTAATATAGATGCAGAATCAAGTAGCCAGCTGATCAGGTAATCAAATGTCTGAATACATCTCTAATAATAGTTATTTTGAATAGAAAACAGCCTTTAGAATCTATTCTATGCATTCTTTTTTAGATTAGTCTTCAGTCTGAAAAAAAAGTATCAGAAGCCTTCTACGTGTAGTCAGTTCTATTTGTTCAAAAGACAGCAGAAGGTCATAGACCTCATTTTTATTGCCATCAATGGTAATTTTCTTAGTGGTGCATTGCCTACCAGCAGCAAGGTCAATGGAGCCACAGCTCACTTGTTTACTGTCCTCTGGAAAATGTGACCTACTAGACACAACAATAGCAAGCAAATTGCCAGCATTTACATCAGATGGGCGGGGGGACAGGGAGGAATCACTTCACCACTTATTATAGTTCAAGGGTATCTTAATTCAGATGAAATATTCCATTACTGTTATTAGTATCCATTTCATTATGTTCCACATATACTTTATCAAATAGACATATATATTGCATAAGGATTAGGGTAATCCTTATTTGCTTGTGAAAAATATGAAATCGTATTCAAAAGTTCAGCTATATAAGAACTTAGAACTCATACATTCCTTTCTTTGCTAAGTTTCTTTCTCCATAAATCATCTTTTAGGCAATGCAGTTCCTGTAAATAACAATTACCAGTAACTCAGAAAACAAATGATACAAATAGTACATTAGGCAATATACATAATAGTTCAAATGAAATTGAATGAAGTAGTATAACACACTGTATAGTTTATTTGCTCTGTGCAGTCCGCTTGGTTGTTCCTTTGGGGACAGGAAGCAGAGAAAAAGTTTACTTGTCTCTCGAATCTCTAGCGTTGACATTTTTGTTAGTAACCCTTCTGCAAGGTGGTGAACAGCAGGAAAAAGGGCCAAATTCAATATATCTAGGATCTCTCTTGAGAAATAACTAAACCAGCTTGTGCCCCCACCTAGACACACACCCTCCCTGCATACCCTTAACAGGCAGAACTTCTCCAGTCACAAACCTGTGTACAGCAAGGAAATCTTCCCTTAAAGGAAAGGGAACACAATCATAAACTGGTAAAACACAGCAATAGAGTCTATCTATGCAGTAACTTTGGCAGTTGTCAATTTAAGTCCCTTCTCACACACCATGGGCAGCAGTTCCTTGACTGTACCTTGACTCATCTGTTATACCACACACAGAGTTTGGATTAGTAGTCCAAGTGACTCTTTGCAGGCTTGTCTCCACTCTCCAGCTCCATAGGATCAGCTTGCCTGGTCCCACCTGGAAGTGACACCAAACTCAGCTAGTTATTCAGCTTCATTAAGGTGCTTGATAGGTGGGACCTCATAGAAATATCCTCAGCTCTTCTGCTGTCCTTTGTGTCATCTTTTTCTGTGAAGTTCTCAGTTTCCTTTCTCTCTCACTGAGGAGCCAAGAACAGTTAGATCCCTTGAACTGAGTCCTGGATGCCTTGAAATATGCTCTTTGCCACCAAGTAAGAACTCTTCCTCTCTCAAAATATCTTTGCAAACCTACTACATGCCATAATCCAAATTCAACGCACAGTTACAGTGACTTCCCAATTGTCATTAAAGGAATTGTGGACAAGTAGCCTATACAAATAAAGCTCTCTGTGGCAAAACTTTTACTTTTTCTCGAATAGAGAGAGGAAAGAGCTCTTTCCCTTCTGGAATTTATGGCCATAGCACTTGCATGTCTGGGTCATACTGCTCCCATAAACCCTGTGACAGATTAGCGTATGTTAACATCAAATTATAAATCTCATTTTGTTTGTGTATGCCATTTCGATTGCAAGATGCATGTCATCTTCAATGTTGCCTTTTAACCTCCTTATTGAGCTGAGAATCCAGGAGGGGTTAGCAGAGACCTGGTATGCTCAATAGCAGAGGGTTAGCAATGGAGAACAATCTAGAGTCAAATGGTCTTCCATTCAAATGTAAGCATCTTAGAACATTGAGTTGGCTGCAGCTCAGAAAAAACAGCTCTCCCAGGTGGACTGTAGCTAAGCAACAAATTGCCTGACTAGGGACTGGAAGCCACTTACTGGAGTCATCTGACAAAGGGGAATGAAACTTTCAGAGGCTACTGTGCAGCAAGGTGGGGAGAAGACCAGAAGAGATCTTGGAGTGATGGAGTCATTGTGGATAATTCTCTGAAAACATCTACTCAATGTGCAGCGGCGGTCAAAAAAGCTAACAGAATGTTGGGAATCATTAAGAAAGGGATAGATAATAAGACAGGAAAATATCATATTGCCTCCATATAAATTCATGGTACACCCATATCTTGAATACTGCATGCATATATGCTCGCCCATCTCAAAAAGATATATTGGAATTGGAAAAGGTTCAGAAAAGGGCAACAAAAATGATTAGGGGTATAGAATGGCTGCCATATGAGGAGAGATTAATAAAACTGGGACTGTTCATCTTAGAAAAGAGACAACTACGGGGGGATATGATAGAGGTCTATAAAATCATGATTGGTGTGGAGAAAGTAAATAAGAAAGTATTATTTACTCCTCATAACACAAGAACTAGGAGTGAACAAATGAAATTACTAGGCAACAGCTTTAAAACAAACAAAAGGAAGTATTTTTTCACACAAAGCACAGTCAACCTATGGAACTCCTTGCCAGAGGGTGTTGTGAAGGCCAAGACCATAACAGGGTTCCAAAAAGAATGAGAGAAATTCATGGAGGATAGGTCCATCAATGGCTATTAGCCAGGATGGGCAGGAATGGTGTCCCTAGCCTCTGTTTGCCAGAAGCTGGGAATGAGTGACAGGGGATCACTTGATGATTACCTGTTCTGTTCATTCCCTCTGGGGCTCCTGGCATTGACCACTGTCAGAGGACAGGATACTGGGCTAGATGGACCTTTGGTCTTGCCCATAGGTCTGGCTGTTCTTATCTTCTAATCAGAAAACAAGGCCAGGCAGCAGGGGAAGAATAGTGTACCCTCTGGAAGAATTGTGATTAAAGTCCAAAGGATTCTTAGGCAGGGTGAGGAAAATCAGGCACGGATTTGCCTGCAGGTTTTGTTAATTTCCATAGATCTGTAAATCTCATGTGTTTCACTAAGGGTAAAATATGATTGGTTTAGAAACTCCTTTGCAAAGCCAGTGGGTTACTTGTTTTAACTGTCATGAAGAGCGCCTTCGGGTAAAACAGTAATCCAGAGGGTTCACAACTTTGGTGGAACTCTGGGGGGGCAGGCATTAGTTACTGTGGAGGCTTGGGTGAGTCAGCACTAGTTTCAGGGCCTAGGCAGTTGGACTGCAGCATCCCTGATCTCTGGGGTAAGTGCTGGATAGAAGACCTAGACCCTGAGAGTGTACTTAGAGGCCCAGAGCCAGAGCCTACACTCTGCCCAGTCCCAGCAAGCCTAAGGGCCTATGGAATCCAAAGGTTTGGATCCAGTACCAGCAACCTGGCAAACATTCATTGGCGGAGCTCAGCCAAGATTGTAACACAACCATTTTTAGGGGGGGCGGGAAATCCTCATTCAGGAAAGCTCTTAGCCTTGTTCTTAACTTTAAGCACAGGGATGCAAATGCTGCTGGAGTAGTTTGCTATTGACATCAGTGGGGAAAGAATCAAGGCCCCAAAAGGAAAGAGAAATGTTTAAAATACTGGTTTAGTTACTCTATCATGAATAAGCAGACATCTAGGCAACACAAAGGATGTCAGAAATATATTAGAGCGGCAAACCTTTCTAACCTCAATCATGGAGAGTAAAATATGAATTTCCTTGCTGTGTTCCTACACTGTATAAAACTTTGAACTTTCTCTCACTAGACAGGACTTTTGAGTCATTTTACTTCTTTAATTTATATACAGTATTCTTAGAATTAAATTCTCTTCCTCCCTTCGTGCTCTTCCTTATGTGCAGCACAGAATAGCAATCATGGCATTCTGGGGAACACAAGGATTGCTCTCTTCTGCTTGTTCCTTTTGGAGCAAAGTGGTCATAGCCTCATCCATAGTCCTCACTAACTGCTGGTGTGCAGGGGAAGCTATCTTTGCTACCATATTGCTGATGCACAATCCAACCCATGCCCAATTGTATGAAAAGAGCAGCACATGGAGAGATGGAACCTACTTGAGGAACAAACTTCTCATTGCTCTTCCTGTGGTGGCAAGGATCCATGCCATCCCTTACCCAGGGCTTATGGTTAAACACCACAGTCTAGGTCTTAGCATTGTTTATGGAATAAAGTACATGGAGAGAAAAACAAATCTAGTTGTGGAACTTAAATGTAGCCAATTGTGCTTTAACCATATGCCAAGCTGTGGCAAAATAGTGTCATCTCTGAGCACTCCATTAAGGATTAAAATGCTGTGAAAGTCTATTAAGAAAGTATTAGCTCACTAATTGACTGCCTAGAACATGGCAGTTCCTTTAAAGCCATTCACTGCACTCCATTGGGTACAATGAAAGTACTAAAATTTACATATTTTATGTGGAAGTAAAAATGTGTTTGGTTATATAGTCTCACCCATTTAATACCCTGGGAACTTGCTTCCTCGAACAAAGCCAAGACTAACTGATCTTCAGGCTCATCCATGTTTTCAGAGATTTTTGGCGAGGAGTGAATAAGAAGCTTGGGGTGCTTCTTTTTACGGTGCATCATAGCCTATGACAAGATTCCTAGTTGTTAACTGGGAAACTTGCAATATTATGGGATACACTGTGAAGTATTTTTTATGACAACTATTTTTGTCTCAAGAATGATTATGGTACTATATGTACAGGTGCAGAAACATGGAAAGGCGCTAAAAATATCTAAATTATATACATAAATAAAACCACCCTTCTTCCCTTCTCTCTTTTTACAAGTCAACCAATTTGGTCAGCCTGAATATGTTCACAGCATCACATCCTGACACTTGTCCCTATTACTTAACAGATAACAGCACTTACAGTGGTGAGCAGGTAGAGACATACAGATGCTGGACATGTCAGATGGCATTTTCAAAGGATCCTATGGGAGCGAGACACCCACATACCATTGAGTTTCAAGGGGATTTGGGCACTTAACTTCACAGTTAGCTGTTTAGAAAATCCATAAGAACGTAATAGCAGACATACTGGGTCAGACCAATGGTCCATCTAGCCCAGTATCTTATCTTCTAACAGTGGCCAATGCCAGATGCTTCAAAGGGAATGAGCAAAACAGGGCAAGTTTCAATTGATCCATCCCCTCTCGTCCAGTCCTAGCATCTAGCACAGTGGTCCCCAACCTTTTTGTGGCCAGTAGCACATTCATGTTTTCAGAAGAGTGTGGCGGGCGCCAACAATTTTTCAAGGCTTATTTTGTATTTGTACATTAAATAATATGAAAAACATCATATTTAATATTACATAATATATGAATCCATAAGATAAAAAAGGTAATTTTACATGTAAAAGGTATTAATTAAATTATTCTGCAATTACTCTTTCACCTTACCATGTGAATTTGCTCTTTTTTATCTACCTGTAAGAAAAATTAAGGAGTTTTTACAAAATAAATATCATAAACATTCGGTCCATTCTGCAGAGGTGGAGCGTTTTTTTGTTGTTGTTTTTTTGGGGGATNTGGGCAGGAATGGTGTCCCTAGCCTCTGTTTGCCAGAAGCTGGGAATGAGTGACAGGGGATCACTTGATGATTACCTGTTCTGTTCATTCCCTCTGGGGCTCCTGGCATTGACCATTGTCAGAGGACAGGATACTGGGCTAGATGGACCTTTGGTCTTGCCCATAGGTCTGGCTGTTCTTATCTTCTAATCAGAAAACAAGGCCAGGCAGCAGGGGAAGAATAGTGTACCCTCTGGAAGAATTGTGATTAAAGTCCAAAGGATTCTTAGGCAGGGTGAGGAAAATCAGGCACGGATTTGCCTGCAGGTTTTGTTAATTTCCATAGATCTGTAAATCTCATGTGTTTCACTAAGGGTAAAATATGATTGGTTTAGAAACTCCTTTGCAAAGCCAGTGGGTTACTTGTTTTAACTGTCATGAAGAGCGCCTTCGGGTAAAACAGTAATCCAGAGGGTTCACAACTTTGGTGGAACTCTGGGGGAGCAGGCAATAGTTACTGTGGAGGCTTGGGTGAGTCAGCACTAGTTTCAGGGCCTAGGCAGTTGGACTGCAGCATCCCTGATCTCTGGGGTAAGTGCTGGATAGAAGACCTAGACCCTGAGAGTGTACTTAGAGGCCCAGAGCCAGAGCCTACACTCTGCCCAGTCCCAGCAAGCCTAAGGGCCTATGGAATCCAAAGGTTTGGATCCAGTACCAGCAACCTGGCAAACATTCATTGGCGGAGCTCAGCCAAGATTGTAACACAACCATTTTTAGGGGGGGCGGGAAATCCTCATTCAGGAAAGCTCTTAGCCTTGTTCTTAACTTTAAGCACAGGGATGCAAATGCTGCTGGAGTAGTTTGCTATTGACATCAGTGGGGAAAGAATCAAGGCCCCAAAAGGAAAGAGAAATGTTTAAAATACTGGTTTAGTTACTCTATCATGAATAAGCAGACATCTAGGCAACACAAAGGATGTCAGAAATATATTAGAGCGGCAAACCTTTCTAACCTCAATCATGGAGAGTAAAATATGAATTTCCTTGCTGTGTTCCTACACTGTATAAAACTTTGAACTTTCTCTCACTAGACAGGACTTTTGAGTCATTTTACTTCTTTAATTTATATACAGTATTCTTAGAATTAAATTCTCTTCCTCCCTTCGTGCTCTTCCTTATGTGCAGCACAGAATAGCAATCATGGCATTCTGGGGAACACAAGGATTGCTCTCTTCTGCTTGTTCCTTTTGGAGCAAAGTGGTCATAGCCTCATCCATAGTCCTCACTAACTGCTGGTGTGCAGGGGAAGCTATCTTTGCTACCATATTGCTGATGCACAATCCAACCCATGCCCAATTGTATGAAAAGAGCAGCACATGGAGAGATGGAACCTACTTGAGGAACAAACTTCTCATTGCTCTTCCTGTGGTGGCAAGGATCCATGCCATCCCTTACCCAGGGCTTATGGTTAAACACCACAGTCTAGGTCTTAGCATTGTTTATGGAATAAAGTACATGGAGAGAAAAACAAATCTAGTTGTGGAACTTAAATGTAGCCAATTGTGCTTTAACCATATGCCAAGCTGTGGCAAAATAGTGTCATCTCTGAGCACTCCATTAAGGATTAAAATGCTGTGAAAGTCTATTAAGAAAGTATTAGCTCACTAATTGACTGCCTAGAACATGGCAGTTCCTTTAAAGCCATTCACTGCACTCCATTGGGTACAATGAAAGTACTAAAATTTACATATTTTATGTGGAAGTAAAAATGTGTTTGGTTATATAGTCTCACCCATTTAATACCCTGGGAACTTGCTTCCTCGAACAAAGCCAAGACTAACTGATCTTCAGGCTCATCCATGTTTTCAGAGATTTTTGGCGAGGAGTGAATAAGAAGCTTGGGGTGCTTCTTTTTACGGTGCATCATAGCCTATGACAAGATTCCTAGTTGTTAACTGGGAAACTTGCAATATTATGGGATACACTGTGAAGTATTTTTTATGACAACTATTTTTGTCTCAAGAATGATTATGGTACTATATGTACAGGTGCAGAAACATGGAAAGGCGCTAAAAATATCTAAATTATATACATAAATAAAACCACCCTTCTTCCCTTCTCTCTTTTTACAAGTCAACCAATTTGGTCAGCCTGAATATGTTCACAGCATCACATCCTGACACTTGTCCCTATTACTTAACAGATAACAGCACTTATAGTGGTGAGCAGGTAGAGACATACAGATGCTGGACATGTCAGATGGCATTTTCAAAGGATCCTATGGGAGCGAGACACCCACATACCATTGAGTTTCAAGGGGATTTGGGCACTTAACTTCACAGTTAGCTGTTTAGAAAATCCATAAGAACGTAATAGCAGACATACTGGGTCAGACCAATGGTCCATCTAGCCCAGTATCTTATCTTCTAACAGTGGCCAATGCCAGATGCTTCAAAGGGAATGAGCAAAACAGGGCAAGTTTCAATTGATCCATCCCCTCTCGTCCAGTCCTAGCATCTAGCACAGTGGTCCCCAACCTTTTTGTGGCCAGTAGCACATTCATGTTTTCAGAAGAGTGTGGCGGGCGCCAACAATTTTTCAAGGCTTATTTTGTATTTGTACATTAAATAATATGAAAAACATCATATTTAATATTACATAATATATGAATCCATAAGATAAAAAAGGTAATTTTACATGTAAAAGGTATTAATTAAATTATTCTGCAATTACTCTTTCACCTTACCATGTGAATTTGCTCTTTTTTATCTACCTGTAAGAAAAATTAAGGAGTTTTTACAAAATAAATATCATAAACATTCGGTCCATTCTGCAGAGGTGGAGCGTTTTTTTGTTGTTGTTTTTTTGGGGGATCGGCAGTTCTGGGCAGTGCAGAGAGAAGCCTGAGAGAAGCCACGAGGACAGAGAACACCGGCACCCGCAGCACTCTGTCCCCAGCAGGCGTGGGGCCCTGGCTTCTCTCCCCTGCTGGGCACTAGGCAGGCCCCGCACCTGCCAGGGACAGAGAACACCGGCGCCCATAGCCTGCAGCTTCTCTCCCCTGCTGGGCACTAGACGGGCGCACATAAATGCCCCAGCAGGCACCACGTTGGGGACCACTGATCTAGCATATAATCCCTGCTATAACCAAACAAGATTTTCTTTGTCATTTAATTTTTCTTCCCCTCATAATGTTTATTTCACATTCCCACAGGACGAGATTGTGATGTCATTAATCCAGTTTACTCCATGAATAGCCTTATTTTCTTCAGTGGAATTACTTGTAGTGTAAGGTGCTATTCGGTGTGAGCGTAGCAGGCTTCCCTCGGGGGCTAGCATGCCTAGTGGTCAGTGTGGCTTGTCCAGGGGGCTGGTGGCTCCAATCCACAGTTCATGGCCCATCCACCCTCTGGGTGTCTCCAGAAACTGTCAGGGGGCTGAGGAGAAGAGGGTAGGAGAGGGGGACCCAGGCCCTCCCCCTCCACTGGGTCCCAACCTAGGACCTAAGGGAGAGAGGCAAGAGGTAGCTCATTCTGGCTGCTACTCCACATCAGCCTCCCCTGGACAGCTTCCTACCTTCCCTGTTGCCCTTCAATTTGGGCCTGGACCCAGGCTTCAGCTTACACAGTCTCAGTAGTCCAGGGCTTCAGGTGAGGGGTAGGAGGATGGATGTTTCCCAGCTCACACTCAGAGTCCAGTTGTGCCAGCCCCCGTTAACTAGGGAGTAAGGGGATCCCAGCCAAGTCTTACTCCCAGTCCATTTCCTTCCCTTGTGGAGTCCTTCTGCCTAAGCAACTGAAGCCTGTCTGCCTTCTTACAGCCATCTCTCCTCCATGATCCCCACTGCCAGACTGTCAGAGCTCCCGTTTCAGCAGGTCCTCTATAGGGAGCACACCTGGCACCTACTGAAGGGTGGGAGCTTCTTGGCCCAATACTGTTCCACCACTCCTTTCACCTTCATGTGGGGTCTCTAAACCCCATCACACACCCTCCCCCTCAGGATGAGCTCTACAAGAACAGTCTGTGCAGACAGGTCTCCTCCATACCATGAAAAGAAGCCTGAATTTTTGTGGTCATGTCCTGCTTGATGCCATACTTCCACCTTACAGGGCTGCAGTGAGAGGTACCAGCAGATAATCCACAGGTTATGGTCTTTTATGGCATTCTGCAACCACAGGGGTGTCTCATCCACCACGAGATGGAATGGCGGTCCCCATAAGTAACAGTGAGCAAGTATATCACAGTATGACTGTATCATCAATCCTGTGACATTTGTTCTAAAAGAAACATTTGTTGAATGATATTGAGGTGCCAAATATTATATATTATCTATATGTTAAATTCATTTTGCTTAGCTCTTAAAACACAAGAACTACAGTAATTTCTCCCAGATTTATGTAAAAATGTCCTTTAAATAGAGTCTATATCTGCCAAGTTTCACCCTAGAGTAAATTTTTGACTAAACCTGTAGGAAAAGAAAATGGGAGGATTTTATAACGGAAAGCTTGACTATATCATCATTAACATAATTATCTCAGCAAGTCATCTTCTCTGTGTAATCCACTTAATTCTTCATCACTATCATATCCATAGCCATATGTAAAATCTGGGCAAAATGAGTTGACTCTTCTCAAGTCTTGCCTTATTCTTATAGGTAAACTACCCAATGAGGTAGCAAAATGCTTCCAAGATTCATTACTGCAGCCCATTCTCACACCATATCACTTCTTTATAGAAAGAAGTAAATGCATTATTTGCTTTCTAAATAAAATTCATTACAAGTGGGACTGTGTCTTTGTTATGGTTCTAAACTAATTTTACGGACATGTCAAATCTCATCACTGCTTAAATTCCCCTGACATTCAACTTTTTTTCCCCCAATCAATCCGCATGAAATTTGTGCTTTTCCTTACAATTTCCCATAAAATTGCAGAGATTAACTACTTTATCCATCTGCCGTTTTGATCAACAGTATTTTCTCTCTTTTGCTAGGGTAAGTAAGAGGATGGGCGTATAAGTACAACTCATTTATTATTTTCCTATTATAAACTGAATCAATGATTAGAACAACAGAAAGAGACTTCATTAAAACTGCTTAATAAAGTTTTTGACACATGTGCATCACGATTTCCATATGGGGCTTTTCACCAAGATTATGGAGCAGAAGGCTCAGAAGAGTTACGCTTGGGATTTCATGCTGAGCACACATGCAGATGCTGACGGGCCTGACTCAAACAAGGAATCTTGATTCTGAACCCCTAAAGTCTGGAGATGTTTGGAACTTGGGCTATACTGCATTTCTGTCTCTATGGGTAAGAATCATAAAATCATAGGACTGGAAGGAACCTTGAGAGTCATCTAGTGCAGTCCCCTGCACTCATGGCAGGACTAAGTATTATCCTTCTAGACCATCCTTGACAGGTGTTTGTCCAACCTACTTTTAAAAATCCCCAATGAGGAGATTTCACAACCTCCCTAGGCAATTTATTCCAGTACTTAACCAACCTGACAGTTAGGAAGTTTTTCCTAATGTCCAATCTAAAGCTTCCTTGCTGCAATTTAAGCCCATTGCTTCTTGTCCTATCCTCAGAGGTTAAGAAGAACAATTTTTCTCCCTCCTCCTTGTAACAACCTTTTATGTACTTGAAAACTGTTATGTCCCCTCTCAGTCTTCTTTTTTCCAGACTAAACAAACTCAATTTTTTCAATCTTTCCTCATAGGTCATGTTTTCTAGACCTTTAATCATTTTTGTTGCTCTTCTCTGGACTTTCTCCAATTTGTCCACATCTTTCCTGAAATGTGGTGCCCAGAACTGGACACAGTACCCCAGTTCAGGCCTAATCAGTGTGGAGTAGAGCGGAATAATTACTTCTCATGTCTTGCTTACAATACTCCTGCTAATACATCCCAGAATGATGTTGGCTTATTTTTTTTGCAACAGTGTTACACTGTTGACTCATATTTAGCATATGGTCCAATATGACCCCCACATCCCTTTCCACAGTACTCCTTCCTAGGCAGTCATTTCCCATTTTGTATGTGTGCAACTGATTGTTCTTTCCTAAGTGGAGTACTTTGCATTTATCCTCGTTGAATTTCATCCTATTTACATCAGACCATTTCTCCAGTTTTTCCAGATCATTTTGAATTCTAATCCTATCCTCTTGCAACCCCTCCCAGTTTAGTATCCTCCACAAACTTTATATGTGTAAGTGTATAAGAAAAAATCATAGTGTGAAGGTTGTCTTAACTCTGAGTGCCATAGCTATGCTAACCTAATCACCGGTGTAGACGCAGCTTCCATCAACCTCACTGCCATCACTGTGGGAGGCGGTGTTCTTATAGAGGTGGAAAAAACCTTCCATTGCCATAGGTTGCTTTTACACTACAGGGTTATGGAAGCTACTCTCAGTCCTAGAAGGGATCCCCTCCATCCATAGGTGCTGGAATTAGAGGTGCTGGGGGTGCAGCAGCACCCCCGCTTTGAAGTGGTTTGCAGCATGTACAGGGTTTACAGTTTTGTTCAATGGCTTTCAGCACCCTCACTATAAAAACTGTTCCAGCGCCTATGCCCCCATCCCATGGCCAATGTGGTTAGGTTAGTTATGGGGAAATGTGAAATGTTGCTGCTCATGCTATATTCCTTTCTATGGGTAAACAGTTTCCAAGACTGTTAATTTAGCATTTTTCAGAAGTATTACATTTACAAAATAAAAGATCGTTTCTATGACTCAATTCTCTGTGCCAAATTCTGTCCCCAGGTACTAGTCCACCACTTCCACTGGCATCAACAGCAGTTAAACATGAGTATTGGAGGGCAGATTCTGGCCCCATTATTTGGCAATATTTGTTATGGGAACTCCCCTCTGACTGGAAGAAAACAAAAGTTCCTATTGACTTTGATGGGATGGAAAATGAGATTTAATATCATTAGCTCAGTGCTAGGGTATAATTCCTAGCAGTATGGCCTTCAGGAGGCAGTACTCTTGGCAATGACAACTCTGCAGTTTCCCAGAGGATATGTTGGAGCACTTCCCCAATCGGTTTGTTTCCAATAAATATGCAATAGCAGACATGAACCTCTGAAATAGTTTTCAGAGTGGGGAGTAAGGCATTATATTTTTGACTCTGGCTATGTCCTAGATTATAGGTTTGAAAAACTGTTATACTTTATAATCTGCAATAAACTATAGAACACCAGGTACAGTGTTTCAAATACCTGCTAAGAAGTAGGGTCAAGTACATCTAAAGCAGTTATTTACTTCCAGACACAGGAACACCAAATGCTGTTTTCTTTTAGAAGCATGAATATTGGGGACTATGGAATAACTACCTATGTTCAAAATGAATCTCAACATAAGAATTTTCCCAAAGTATAAAAGCAGCTTACTGAATACAATAATGGCAAATGTTACTGAGTTGAGATTATTATAATTTTTATGCTTAATGCTGTCCAAAAATATAATTAAACTGAGGTTGTAGTGCAATACATGTCACTACCTAAAATCTGTGTGAACAGTGATGAGTAAAAATGAGAAACCACAGGTCATATAAACCCAGTTTCCTAAGGATACAAGTGAAAACTCAATATAATTTAAATGTAACCTGCATAACCAGAAAAAATAAGCTCCATAGTTTTTGCCTTGAGTTCTCTAGCTACCACTTAACATTTCACCTGAATTACCACCATTCAACGGAATATTTAAGATGTCAGAACTAATTTGGGCTACTTAGAAATCCTATCCCCAGGGTAGTGGGGTGGAAAGAACCAGTATAGAATATACATTTCCTGTAACTTAGATGCTCAGTATTGTAGAAGAGGAAGCAAGAGCCAAACTGTCCACAAGAGAAAATATGCAACAAAGAATGAAGAACTGAAGTGAGGCAAGATATGTTGTTCCAAAGATTGTAATAGAAAATTATAAACAAAAATCTAAAACCTAAAGTTTAAGTTTAAATATTTAGGGTAGACTTTTCCTAAGTGATTAGTTTTGGCCTAAATTATCATATTAAAGTTAATGGTAACACTTCTACTGACTCTAATGGGAGCTGAATTAGGGCACCACTGAACACTTTGGAAAATCTCACTCTTTTTGAAGTGTTTGTATCTCCAAAGCACTAAAAAGAAAGAGATACAGAAGGAGGGTTATTCACAGAACACTTCTGATTTGCATCCAGCTCTAAAACATTGCTATAAAACAGAAGAGTGAACGTTTTTCATGTAAAATTCCATAAAGCAAAACTAAATTTCACATAGCTCTGTTTGCTAAACTTTGCTCAAATTTTGGCATATATCTACTGAGCATGCTCAGAAATGGCTTTTCAGTTGCCTATATATTGTTCCTAATTGGTGAAGGAGCTCTTCCAACAAGTGCCCAAGTTGGACCCTTGCTATCTCTGTGCAGCCATTTCTGTGTCACATTTGTTTAAAGCTGAAACAGTTTCCCACCCACTTCTCTCCCTCATCCATATCTCTAGACTGTCTAGAGACTTATCAAACTTTCAAAAAGTTCAACCTTGACCCTGGACTAAGCCTGGAAAATTTCTGTACAAAGTTTATTTGTTTTGAGAAAATTATGAACACGTGAATACAGCTGATTAAAAGGAAGCCAGAACATCACTCAGCCTTAAGTCTGTGCTGTTGGAAAACGTGTAGCCTTCTATTTTAAGGTGTAATTTCAAAGTATACAATTATAATTTCATTTACTAAAAGAAATTTATTTTGTTTTTTTTCCCTTAATGTTTTCAGGATGATGTGGTGCATTAGTTCATTATGTGGAATTTGATTAAGATAGCAGTAGTCAGTCATAGAAGTGGATTGTATGACTGGATTATACTATACACACACACACACACACACACACACACATATTCCTGGAAGATAAAATTGCTGAATTGCTGAATGGAAACTGAAGAAGACTTGTGTAGTACTTGAAAATGTGGTGACACGAGGCTAAACATTTATGACTACATGGTCATATGGTTACTTCTCACTCATACATAACACCACTCACTCATGCTCACGTGGGTAGACTGGGTAACTAACTTCCATGGATTTACTTGTATAATTGCTCATCAAGTTGATTAAGAGTTGCACAAACCAGATTCTAATTATTTCTCTGTTTCATTATGGACCTGCACCTGATGTAGTAGGAAAAATGCATCACTGTCCCACATACCACATAAGTCATCTCTAAAGCACTGGCACTATGGAGGAACACCTCTGCTTTCTGCAACATCACATAATTTGGAACAAGGACCATTAGTGAAGGGGTTAATCAGAGACAAACATATTTGTTGGTAAGCAAATTGTATTTGCATAATTAACAGCAATGAGAAAAGGCAAGTAATGAATTCATAAACCAATAACAATAACTGCAATGAAATAGCGGAGTAATTTGCTTTTATAATGTAATTATATAGTAAATTAATAACACACAGCAGAGTTCAATCCAGTATCAAACTGCCTCAGCAACTGTCAGCCTGCAGAAGCTCCAGGGCTCCACAACCACTTTATTCATGGAGGCAATTTGCCAATCTTTCCGAGAAATGTAAAATCGTACTGATTCCAAGAATGTCTCTCACTCAGCCCAGAAGCACTCTTGGTGAGGCAGCTAGATGTTTCCTCATGGGTGCTGGAGTCATTCTGGGATGTCATAGTCAGTGATCCAGGGCTAAAAGTCTAGAAGGGGCAACTGTCCGAAGATACATTTCATTGGGGAGGACAGGCTTCTCCAGTGAACTATAGGACCAACAGATATGATTTTATTTTCTTTATTGTCACTTCCTGTTAGCTTCTTCTGGTTCTTCTACTGGATTTTACTTAGCATCTAATTAGCAGTCAATCCAAGAAAACATTGTCCCCCTTGTCTTGAGTGACCTTAAAACTTGTCTGAAAACATAACTGAAGCTTCAGCGCTCGTCAGTCAGCTTTTGAGTTTAGCTCAAGAACAGGAAAGAACAGACGTTTAGCTCTGTCAGACAGGATTTATTTGATAAAGAGGGACATTTAGTATTCAGCAAGGTGTCCTGATATGGAATGTCAGAAAGGGTGATCTGTACTGTGCACTCCAGATTTCCTCTTCTCCTTGTGGAGAGTCTATGTGCACATATAAAGTGCATCAGATCCTCCAATGTTAAATTTTGGAGCAACTGGGTTATTAAACTGGGTGTGGCTTTTTCAGCAATGACACACACCAAGACTGAGAAAGTGCATTTTGGCCTTATTCTTTACATTCTAAGGGCAGTGGTGTCTCGGTAGTTTTCCCTTTATTAGGTAGCACATTCCAGTCTCAGACAGAGTATTTTATCTCCTCTTTTAAAATTTATGTTGTCAATTTTCACTTGTTCCCCTTTACCAGATGTATTTCAAAGTTACCAACGTTGTCAGATAAACCTCTTTTCGATTTAGAAGTGATTAGCTCTAGCAATGCACATCTTGAGTGCATGTTTGGCTGCAATGAAGACGAATATGGATAATACATTGGAAAAAGTATGTCCCAAGTTCCTGAAGAATGTGACCTGAGACATTTCCCCAGTATGTTTTTACTTTAACTTTGACATTGTGTGCTACCGGATGCATTTTTTCCTGTTTGTTTGTTTGTTTGTTTAGTATCCACAGATAATTATTTGCCAGCCTAATGAAAGGGACAGAAGAGATCTCACTGTAGGAACTCTGCAAATAAAATTCTGTTTCCTCCTTCCTTTGCAGACCAAGTTCTCTAGCTCCCCTCCTGCCAACTGCACATTGATAGACAAGGCTTTTGCATCCCCTTGCTAGAAAAAAAGGAGTCAAAGGATGGGTGCATCTTCAAATAAAAGAGATATAATGGGCCAGCTCTATGCACATGGCTTAGTGAGTGACGGACCCACAGATGGGGCCAACTATTCCTACTACTCTTATCAGCTAAAGGAGTAATAGGAATAGTAGTTTTCCTTTAGTTCAAGTGCCCATCTTTGTGGGCATGTTATAGCCACTGACAATTGTATTTGTTGTCTGAAGTTATTGCAGACTGGGAACCAAGCTGTGCTGCTGCTTGCTATGCATAGATTCGTGAGCAGCTCTGCAGTAGGATGAGCATTCAAGGGATTAGCTACACTCAGATTCTGGCTGGGAGCTAATGGGTTTGCCAAAGTTTGCAGTCGCTAATGGAGTTTGTTTGTGATGTGCCTACGTTATTCCTATCAAATACATGATTAGGGACTGTCATGATAAATTAACTTGATTCAGCTTTGCTTCCATTTCTTTTAAAATCTTTTAGTGAAAACAGTGAACATAAAAAACAAAGGCTAAAATTATGGCCCCTCCCTAAACTGCTTCATTTACTGCTAGAAAGCCTGTGTACAAATTATTTCTCTACCTTTGCTTCATGCAATTTCTTCAGAAACAAAAGGAAAGTCTTTCACTTTTGCATATTAATTTGCTCTGGAAAACCAAAACTTTCTAGGAACCACTAAATATTAGCAAACCGGCTAATATTTCATTCTGTTAGCTTAAGACATAAGAAAACATTCTCTCCATACTTGTATTCTGTAACTATAAACAATCATGTATTAGGATCAATGATAGATAAGTACAGCACATCTCTTCCAAACAAATGGTTCCATCCTGCAAGGTGCTGTGGACTTTCTCTGTCAAGAACCCTCACTGACTAAAATTGGAGTTGTGGGTGCTCAATATTTCCCAGGATCAGGCTTTAAAAGCTCAATCCTCCTCCCATCGAAATCAATTAGAGAGTTTTGCCATTGATTTCAGTGGGATCAGGATGAGCTCTAAAAATGTATTTCACTCTTGAATTGGTAAAAAATTGGTTTGAAAATCAATCGGACTCAAGCTCTTAAACCACTTAGGTGCTTTTGACATTTTACCTCCAATCCTGAATTCTTCAGGCAAAACTCCTATTCAATCCTATGCAGAGGAGCAATGCAAGGTCTGTAGTATTCTTAGGCCCCAAGTTTTCAGCCTCATTTGTACTGTACTTGGTGACACATCAGTATTATTGCTCCACAAATAGGTTTTCCTCCATGGATAAAATGCATTCCTCTGTAGGGACATAGCACAAAGGTTATGCACCACTTGAGACTCACTTACACCCATATGGGTCTTAATTTGTAAGTAGGTCTTATACTAGACTGGATAAAGTGGGACTTATATAACGTGTAGCTCTTGAACTGGCCTTCCATATAGAGGTGAATGCAATCCACAGGGAAGGAAGTCAGTTTTTTGTCTTTATCAGTAGTTATGTCCTAAATTATTACGGATTAGCACAAATATTTCCCCCAAAAGAAACTGCAGAATGCTACAGTATTTCCTAAGTTCTGGTACACAGTAGAGAGAGAATAACATTTCCTAAATCTTAGTGTATGCTGGAGATGTTAATACATAGATTGCAGCAACATCTTTAACATTAGTAATATATTGCTACCTGTTTTGTATAAATGGTAGATGAACAATCTGGAGTGAATTGAATTTCTCTTTTGGGCACAGTACAAATTATGAAAATGGTGTCAAATACATTATTTGCTCAACATGTTGCCTTTGGTTTTCCAAATCTTTTAAAAAATATATACTCCTCAATTAGAAACTCTTTTATGATATGTTAAAAAAAATGACACTCAACATTTCAGGCTGCATCACAAAAGGGTGACTTCTTAAACAAATGTTAGATTCCATGTTTCCAAAATGAAGTTAAGTAATAAAACATTTGATGAGAAAAGCTCTTAACACATAAAAGGATATTGATGTCAACTCATGAACCTGCCAGAAAAACGAAAGTGAGATGAATACTTGAAAATACGGCATTGCTACCGCAGGTTACCAGCAAAGCTTAAATTAAAAAATAAGGACCGAAGAATAATTATGGCTGTTAGATAGCATGAAAAAGCAAGTGTACTGCAGAACATATTACAGTCATGTTTATGGAGTCAACTTTTGTGGGAGCAAATTCTTGTTATAACATTTCCAGCTTTCTGGTACCTAATGCAATAAAATGCATTTTAGAATGATTTTAGTGAAACGATACTCCTACAAAAGTTGACTGAAAACTGAATTTGTATGAATTATGGCAAAAACAAAGAGGAAGAATCCTGTAATAACTTTTCAAGATTTTGATGCTTTTGAGCAATTTATTCATATATTGAATGATACTCTTTCAAAATACAGAGGTCCTGATCTTGCAAACTGCTACTTGTGGAATGTTTGGAATCCTACTGACTTATCGGGGCTTTGTACAGGCACAGAAATCAGCTCATGAAGACCAATTTACAGGATCAGAGCCTTGGACAGTAACTGAATGATAATATATATGTAAATTTGTCAGGTAATATTTTTTTGCTTTGGCGTTGTGGGAAGGCATTGCCTTTCTATTTACTTCCTGCTCTTTTTTTCTTATGGTTTTGTGTTCTTTCTTCTCTGTCTATATTTCCCCATCTATATTTCTGATTGAAGTGGTTAGTTTTTAAGAATTATGGCACAAGCCCTCTGCATTGCAAACCCTCTATATCCTTCCATATTGTGGCTATCAATAGGTTATCCCATTGATTACCCAGAGGTTACTCTCCATCTCTCTCTCTCTCTCTCACACACACACACCAGAATAAATCCTTATTTTTTCATTAAGTTTTCCTATTTAACTCATAAAAGAAACATTTAAAATGTTCTGTGTGTTAATCTTTGTGAAGGATCACTTCTGTTTCTCTTTTTATTTTAATTGTGTTTTTCCCCTCGAAAATGTTTAGTAACCACAATTTAAAAAAATAATTTAGCAATTCTATAATAGTACTTAGCACTTACATAGCACTTTATAACTTCAAAGCACTGTAGAAACATTAATTAATCTTCACAACACCCCTGAGGAAGTTAATGGCCCATACAAGTGTTAATGGAGTATGTTCCTTGCTAATCCTTAATGCTCTTCCTCTAGAAATTCTTAAAATTAATAAAATGCTACCTACATGTCCCAAATTTTATATTTTTATCAATCCAATTGCTCAATGGCTGCTCCTGTCCTAAACAAATTAGATCTGGGTAAATGCTAAAAAACAAACAACAAAAAAATCTGACAATTTGGCAAATAAGAAATTGAATTTAGAGTCACCAGACCAAATCCTAAAACAATTTATGCCAGTTAAGGATCTGGTCCACCATGTTTGCACCATCTTTCTTGTTGTTCATTGCAATTAAGGTTTCCTTTGTAAAATGTTCATAACCCACATTAAGTTTCAAACAATTACAAAAAGCAAACAAATCAGTAAAAATAACCAATTACCCAAGAATTCAAAGGAAAAAATGTTTAACTTTGTCAGTTAAGCTGTTCACTGTGAATTTATGAATCTCTAAAAGGAACAAGAGAAATTAATCTGCAGAATGGTTTCCTGCTACTTCCAAGATTCTCTTCCAATACTTGGCCAAAATAAAGACAATTCACTTATTGACACCAAGAAGAGATTTTTCAACCCTCATGCTTATTTGAGGATATAAGGATAAATCTTGAATTGGACAGAAACCTAGTTCCATAGATCCTTTTAGACAAGATTCACTCCTCTTGTGGCCCATGTGAAACTTCTGAATGTGTACTTTCAACACATCTCTTAAAGAAATGGTATTCTCACACAATACCCTTAGAACTTGTATTGCTCTTTTGCTTAGAATTGGCAAGTTTTATGGACCTAAAGAAAGACTCAAAATATCAGGAAGAACAAGGCTATTTCATACATTACACTTTGCTAAGAGCTTCAAGCAGCATTTAAAGATTCTCTTCTCACTTCCACTGGTGTAAATGCATTGACTTGAATAGAGTTGCTTCTGATTTGCATCAGTGTAAGAGGAAGAAGAATCAGGCTCACACCATAGTCATTTGATGTGTCATGGTCTCTCTCATTAGGTTCTTACCTCACTCAAATCTTCCAATATTTTTCTGACTTATAATTAGGGTTGTCAAGTGATTAAAAAAATGAATCATGATTAATCGTGCAATTAAACAAATTAATCACGATTAATCACACTGTTGAACAATAGAATACCATTTATTTCAATATTTTTGGATGTTTTCTACATTTTCAAATATATTGATTTCAATTAAAACACAGAATACAAAGTGTACAGTACTCACTTTATATTCATTTTTAATTACAAGTATTTGCACTGTAAAAAACAAAAGAAATAGTATTTTTCAATTCACCTAATACAAGTACTGTATTACAATCTCTTTATCTGGAAAGTTGAATTTACAAATGTAGAATTATGTACAAAAAAAAACTGCATTCAAAAATAAAACAATGTAAAATTTTAGAACCTGCAAGTCCACTCAGTCCTACTTCTTGTTCAGCTAATTGCAGAGACAAATAAATTTGTTTACATTTGCAGGAGATAATGCTGCCCACTTCTTGTTTACAATGTCACCTGAACGTGAGAACAGGCATTCTCATGGCACTGTTGTAGCCGGCATCGCAAGATATTTAAGTTGCAGATGTGCTAAAGATTCATATGTCCCTTCATTCTTCAACCAGCATTCCAAGGGACACACATCCATTCTGATGATGGGTTCTGCTTCATAACAATCCAAAGCAGCTTTCTTTTTTGGTGGTTTGGGTTCTATAGTTTCCGCATCAGAGTGCTGCTCTTTTATGACTCCACACCTCATGCCTCTCAGATTTTGGAAGGTGCTTCAGATTCTTAAACCTTGGGTCAAGTGCTGTAGCTATCTTCAGAAATCTCACATTGGTACCTTCTTTGTGTTTTGTCAAATCTGCAGTGAAAGTGTTCTTAAAATGAACAAATGTGATGAGTCATCATCCGAGACTGCTATAACATGAAATCTATGGCAGAATGCAGGTAAAACAGAACAGGAGACATACAATTCTCCCCCCAGGAGTTCAATCACAAATTTAATTAATGCATTTTTTTAATGAGCATCATCAGCATGGAAACATGTCCTCTGGAATGGTGGCCAAAGCATGAAGGGACATATGAATGTTTAGCTTATCTGGCATGTAAATACCTTGCAATGACAGCTACAAAAGTCCATGCAAATGCCTGGTCTCACTTTCTGGTGACAATTTAAATAAGAAGCAGACAGCATTATCTCCTGTAAATGTAAACAAACTTGTTTCTCTTAGCGATTGGCTGAACAAGAAGTAGGACTGAGTGGACTTGTAGGCTTTGAAGTTTTACATTGTTTTATTTTTGAGTGCAGTTATGTAACAAAAAAAATCTACATTTGTAAGTTGCACTTTCACAACACAGAGATTGCACTATAGTACTTGTATGAGGTGAACTGAAACATACTATTTCTTTTGTTTATAATTTTTACAGTGCAAATATTTAGAATAAAAAATAATATACACTTTTATTTCAATTACAACACAGAATACAATATATATGAAAATGTAGAAAACCATCCAAAATATTTAATCATTTTCTATCGGTATTCTATTGTTTAACAGAGCAATTAAAACTGTGATTAATCCTGATTAATTTTTGTAATCACGATTAATTTGAGTTAATTGCATGAGTTAACCACGATTAATCGACAGCCCTACTATAATAAATACTAACCAAGCTATACACTCATTGGAGTAGAAGGGTAGGCCAATCAATATTCATAATGGCATAGCAGAAGTAAAATGATACACACTAAGAAACAGAAGAAAAATAAACTACATACAATTTTATATAGGGTGAAATTTTCCAACTGAACTCTACCTAACCTCTAAATAGTTTTGCTGCTGTTGCATTGAAATTCCCTAATGGAATTTGCACTTACACCAGCATGTACCACTTACATTGGTAGACCTTCAACAAGCATCATGTATTTAGAAATTTAACCAAATACCTACTTTTGACCACACAGAGCAGCAAAGTGAACTACAGGGGTGCGATTTGTAAAGCACACAAATGTGTTGCATAGTAATTGGTCTATGTAGACTCTGCTTGTGTGCATGAAAAAGTGCTCTAGTGTGCTTTAGTGTAGTACTGTTTCAAACACACACTTAGAAATCTCTCCCCCCCCATGTGCAATGCCTTACCATGTAAAGAAACCCTAAGTAATAGATATGTCTCCAGTTTGTGGGCAATTCCAACAGCAGGTCTCGAGTCCCAAAACAATATGAATTCTAGGGCACTAAGGGATTAGAGAAGGGTAGCTTTTAAGAGTTTGTAATCAGTAACTGGAAATAAACCCATTTAAAGGAGAAAAGCAGTTTGTTGTAATCAAATGCAATTTGAGTACAACACACCAGAATGTGACTTAATCCACAAAGATTCACCATAGAAAATCTTTTAATACCTTAAACTTTCATAGTGACACACCACATAGCAATTTAACCAAGAGAGTCCTATGAATATCAATGGCAATGGGGGCTGATTGGCTAGACTCGCATGCAGTGTGCTTTGGAAATATAAATAATAAACTAATTCTGAATTTGTTAGGTGCTGATTGATGGGCTCCATTGAACTTGCTGCCCTGTAAAGAAGAGTCTCAGCTGCTTTTAAAGAAAAAGTTTCAAGATCTTTTCATTGTGAAGATAACCTTGAAAATACAAACCAAGCACCAGGGTTGGAAGCGTACTGCACTTTCACAGCAGAGATGGCTCTCCCGAACCCCACACTTAATGTAAAATAAGTCATTAAGTTTACAGTGCTCCCCAAAGAATCATCTGACTAATTATCCTCAAACACCTTACACCAGCCCTGTGCATGATCCCTCTCCAGCATCATCAATTATATTTGGCAGGTCCATCTCAGAGTGCGAAGGTCAGCTCTATTTTTTTGCTTAAGCAGCCCTCACATTCTCTGAGAGAATGGGTGGAACAGTTATACCACACACACAAAAGAGATCATTAACTTAAAAAGCAACATCTCTAGCAATGACTGATTGTTGCCTGGGACAGAAGGATATATTCCATTTTGACAAAGACAAGAATCCTGGTGTTGTTACTGCTGACAGACCAACCTAGCTCCTGAGCTATTAACCCTCTCTGACCAATGCTCTGATCGTGGAAAAATGTTCCAAAGTGTATTCTTATTTTTATGATGCTTTCCTCCTTTCACAATTCTGTCCATCTTTCTGAAAACAAGAGAACCTGAAAATGAGGGCCAAAGATTGTTCCTCCACTCAAATAAATATATATATATTTAAATTGTCATATATCAGAGTCATAAAGCACCACAAATATCAACGTACACCCCAGGACCTTAATTTAATGCCTTCTGTTACCCCAAAGACATACTTTTTTTTTTTTTACAATTAAATCTTTCAGTGGAAACTATGAATAAAAATACTATCTATACAAACCTGGCTGGTGATCCCCAGGTGCACAATGATGTAAACAGGTGCCCTCAACTGGATTTATTATCCGTCTCAATTCAATACTTGGTTGTCAATGACTCTCCCGAATCAGACTTAAAGTTCCACTGGGGAAAGAGCTCATTAGCAGGCTATTAGGTCATCTCTGCCAATTACCAGCTCTCTGCAGAAGGCACACATAGATAACAATCAAATCAGAAGTAGTTTTCATAAGAGCTGGAGAAATATGTAAAGTATACATTTAAAAAAAATCTATCATGCTTTTAAGCTTTATTTCTAATGCATTTTAGAACATATTGGAAAATGTATTTAAGGATTAATCTTCAAAAATATTATGTATGCACATACGTAGAATAGACTGTCTATTGCATGTGAAATATAAATGCAGACATTTATTGTGTATTTTGTGTATATGTAAAAATATATCACCTTACTTCTTCTCCCATGTAGATAGGAGTGAGCTCACTATCCAGGCTCCATAACAAGAGGACAGCCTCTGTATCAAGTGAGGCTAGGCATAGTAAATTGTCCTCTAGGTGTTGAGTTGGGCACTCCTGCACTACATGAGTTACAATCTGCAGCTCTGCCCCAAAGTGACAGTATAGAGAAGAAACCAAGCCAATCTGGTGCATAGCAGAGAAAAGTAGATAAGGAAGTGTTGTTTACTACTTCTCAAACACAAGAACTAGGGGTCACCAAATGAAATTAATAGGCAGCAAGTTTAAAACAAAAATTATATTATATTATTTAAAAGGAAGTATTTCTTCACATAACGCACAGTCAACCTGTGGAACTCCTTGCCAGCAGGGGCGGCTCCAGGCACCAGCGCAGCAAGCGCTTGCCTGGGGCGGCAAGCCGCGGGGGGCGGCGTGCTGGTTGCTCTTAGGGTGGCCATGATGCTGCCTTCGGTGGCATGCCTTCGGCGGTGATTTGGCAGCGGGGACGCTGAAGGCGCGGCACTGGCGGACGTCCCGCAGGCATGCCACCGAAAGCCGCCTGACTGCCGTGCTTGGAGCAGCAAAAACCATAGAGCCGCCCCTGCTTGACAGAGGATGTTGTGAAGGCCAAGACCATAACAGGGTTTAAAAAACAACTCGATAAATTCATGGAGGATAGGTCCATCAATGGCTATTAGCCAGGATTGGCAGGAATGGTGTCCCTAGCCTCTGTTTGCCAGAAGCTGGGAATGAGCAACAGGGGATGGATCACTTGATGATTGCCTGTTCTGTTCATTCCCTCTTGGGCACCTGGCATTGGCCACTGTTGGAAGACAGGATACTGGGCTAGATGGACCCTTGGTCTGACGCAGCAGGGCCATTCTTATGTTTTTATGTTTATGTTAACTCTGGATGAGTCAGAATAGCCTGTTGAGCTGGTCTAGGAGCTATGATCAAGTGACCAAAGAGGCAGGTACAGAGCTGAACTCCTAAATATACTTTGTGTGCTAGACTCTCTTTCCCATAGAAAATATGGAATCACCTTACCTAACAAAAGATATATTTTAAGCCCTCTATTATATACATATTTTAAAATACACAGTGATGTAGCATTATGATGTGTTTTAAAAATATGCATTCATAATTGTCAATACCATTACAAGACTGGGGATTACAGTGGACGATAAGCTGGATGTGAGTCAATGATGTGCCCTTGATGCCAGTAAGGCTAATGGAATATTGGGCTGCATTAGTAGGAGCATTGCCAGCAGATTGAGGGAAGTGATTATTCCCCTGTATTCGGCACTGGTGAGGCCACATCTGGAGTATTGCGTGGCCAGAAAGGATGTGGACAAATTGGAGACAGTCCAGCAGAGGGCAACAAAAATTATTAGGGGGCTGGGGCACATGACTTACAAGGAGAGGCTGAGTGAACTGGGCTTGTTTAGTCTGCAGAAGAGAAGAGTGAGGGGGGTTTTGATAGCAGCCTTCAACTACCTGAAGGGGGGTTCCAAATAGGATGGAGCTAGGCTCTTTCTCAGTGGTGGCAAATGACAGAACAAGGAGCAATGATCTCAAGTTGCAGTGGGGGAGGTCTAGGTTGGATATTAGGAAAAACTATTTCACTGGGAAGGAGGTAAAGCTCTGGAATGGGTTACCTAGGGAAGTGGTGAAATCTCCACCCTTAGAGGTTTTTAAGGCCCGGCTTGACAAATCCCTGGCTGGGATGATTTAGTTGGGGTTGGTACTGCTTTGAGCAGGGGGTTGGACTAGATGACCTCCTGAGGTCTCTTCCAACCCTAATCTTCTATGATTCTAATACTCAAATTCATTTAAAAAAGTCATTAAAATGGTAACTGAACTGTAGTTTATAATTGTCTCTAATAATTCAAGTTTCCATTGTATTATTTTGGTTTAAAATATAAATATACTCACATTAGTTTTATGAATGTATAACAGATGTGCATCCCAAAAGAAATGGGATACGATTAATGATAAAATAAACATGAGGAGTGCAGAACTTGGAGGTAAGTGGCTCTCTAATCATAACCAAGTTGTTGGTTTTTTTTCCTGAGCTGTGAAGTCAAACAGGGAGAGGGCCTAAGTATAAAAACACCCGTCTTGGTAACTTTAATTGACTCTACTTACATGAACTGGATTACAAATGTTACACTTAATAAACTTACAGGTCCCTAAAGAATCTGATTCCTTTCATTTAATCTATATTTCAGTTTTTAATTAGTGTGATGGAAAACTCAATTACTAGTGAAATTATATCATTATAATTTATAACCCAAAAGAATGGAACAACGCCTCTTCATTTCCACATCTTACTGAAAACAGAGAATTACCTTTCAAAACTGAAAGCTCTGGGGAGACTCCGGGGAGATGGCTTGCATCATTGAGTGTTTATATTCAGAAGCTGGATACGCGCGTGCACACACACACACACACACACACACACACACACACACACACTTACTCTCATCTTCCTCTCCTCCCCGCCCCCCCTCCAAAAAAAAAAACCCACAAAAAAACAAATTCCCAAGACTTTTCTTGAATGGCTTCCATAGACCATTTAGTTACTATTAACATTTATTGCCAAAGAACATTTTTTATCTGTTTCACTTAAAAAAGGTTTTGAAATAGGCTGGCTGTTTTTGTGGTTCTGACTCAGGTTTGCACGCTCCATATGAGTTCAGGCAAGGGTGAAGCACCACTAAGTAGAATCTCCCATTTTCCCTGTCATGGATGATGTTTGTTAGGATTGAGGCTATCACAGCTTCCAGTAGCAATGCTGGCCATGGGAGGAGAAATCGTTTTTACAGTTTCTCATCACATCTTCCCAGTGCTCACCCAGCTACCACTTCGTAATGAGATTAGATCATACTTTTACTGGAATTTTACCAGGACTCTGGGACTAGCACTGTATAGTGTTGCCCCTCCCCCCCCCCCACAAAAAAAAAGTGCAATAGGATCCAATTACCACAGGCAGTTAAGACCTCAGCTTTACATCTCATCCAACGGATGGCACTTCTACCACCATCCAGGGGAATAACTCCAGTAGAGACGCCAAGGGAAGTGTGCAAACTCCAATCACCACCACCACTTCTTTTAGCATTTACTACCTGGATGGAAGTCTTCTATGGAAAACCCAAGTATTCCCCAAGCTTAATACCAGCCCAAGGTAGTGAGGCCACAGATCAAAACTGTGAAGCACTAGCTTATTGTAAGATTACTTCCCTCTCGCCCCCAAAAAACTGGATTTGATTGAGAGACACAGTCCATCACATAGAAAGACCAGAGACATAGCAAAGCAGGATCCTCTCTCTAGGTCTTACCACCACATAATCCAGCTGGCATTTTATACATACCAGCTACTACTGATGGAGGAAATTAAAAACATACAAACTTTGAAGCAAAAATTCATGGTGGGGTCTGTGTGCATGTAAGTGTGTGAGAGAGAGAGAGACACACACACACAGAAAAAGAGAATGCCACCATGGAAATAAAAGGTTTTACGTAATATGAAACAGAATGTCCAGCTTGAACTAGAACTGGCAGATGAAGAAGACAATAGGATGTCACCTTCCTTCCCGACATGATGAAAGAGCTGAACCAAAAATGCAATGATTAGCAAGCTGAGCTCATTGGAACATCTACAGAAACACAAAAAGTAAAGAAAAGGATGCCAAGTACTTGATCACCTATATCTCTCATATTCTTCCTCTAGAAGCCCCTAAATCTAAAACCCAATTACTGCGCTCATTGACCACAGTGAGAGCACAGGTTCTGTGTGAATGCATGCGCATGCACACACACAAGAAAAATAACACTTTTCCAAGAACCATCTGTATTTGTACAAGTAACAATGTTTCTTGACTGGGTCATCTGCAGGGACGAACCCACAACCTCCAGTTCAAAAAAACCACAAGCTATTACTGCTTGAGCTAAAGAATAAGTAGCATTACAGCACAGGCAGTACCAGTCTCATAACCTTTCTTAAGGGTCTAGCCACTAGAGGGGGACAATGAGCTGTATTGTGTTAGAATCTGGTACATAAAACACAATTGGTGTATGAGGCATTTCAGAGGTGAGGGGGATTATCTCTGCTCAAACTGCTGTGAATGAAAACATTTTGAGCAGTTAGATGGGAATTCTTGATTGGTTGAAACTACAGAGTGAGTAGGAATAAATAAAATAAGGGCAACAGGAAGGAATAGATACACACTGGGCTTTAAAGGTGAGGACTGGTAGCTTAAATGGAAGGTAAAGGGAAGTTGGTGAAAGGATTCCAATAAAAGGTTCTAAAATGTCATTAAAGCATCCTGGGCTAAGCTGCACAGATGCTAAGAAGGTCAGGCCACAACAGAGAAGAGCTAGAAAATCACTTGGACAAAAGAGACGCTTTATAAATAAAGCAAAGTGAGAGATCGGAGGCTCAGCTGCTACAGCAGTACTGCAAAGTGCCATGGAAAAGGAAATGGCAGATAAAATGCTAAAAAAAATAAAATCTCCCATTAAAATAAAGTAACAACTATGAAACTTTCCAGTACTGATACATGAAAACCTAAGGGAGAAAGATCCCCTCAAGACAATTGTTCTCTCAGAGAAAAGAAAGGAACAGAGCACAGGTGTTTCCCTGAGTGGATGCTGTTCAACTAGAGGCCATGGAGGTTGGATTAGGGTTGTCAGAAGCAGGCACCAACAAAAACCACAGCCTGTTTGTTCTGTGCTTTAGGAGGAGGGACAATCACCAGTAAATTATCTGGAGTAGTGAAGGGCCTGTGCCTGAGAATATAGGCCAGATGTTCATAAGAGCTCCACTCCCATTTAGGAACTAAAATAAGTAGTCAGATTACCAAGCAATCTCTGCACATTGAGTATTGAGCTCTTTAGAAAATGAGACTATAAAAGTGTCCCAATGGGAGCTGGTGGGTACTAAGATAGTTTGAAAAAGTAGCCTTTCTTTAAGTGCTTAAACAGGAGCTAAAACCCGTTGTGGGCATAGGCAGTGTGCGACTGTTTTGTTTGGGGAGGCTACTCCGTAGTTTTTCCTTGTATTACTAAACCAAACGATATACAGGAAGACTCATGCGCAAAGGCAGTGGGCCGCCTCCAACCTGCTTCCAAAGCTCATTTGAAATCTAGAGTAAATCAGTACTGGTGCGAGATTTCAAATGCAGCCATGCCGGCTGGGATGGCTGGCTGCATGGGCAGTGCCAAAGCTACCCTCTGGAGCAAGAAGGCAGCCCGAGCCCATGAGAAGGGGGGCGGCAAGGTTAGAGGCAGGCAGCAGGCTGGGGAGAGCCAGGCCACCCACCCGGCAAAGTCAGGAAGGGGAAGAGAGGTCCCCTCCCACCCCACCTCTGTAGCGGGGTGGTTGCTGAAAAGTGGGAAAAAAAAGAAACGCAAATGATAAGCCTCCAAAGGGAGGTGACCTGCATCAGGCATTTGCTCCCTTCATGGCCAGCCTTTTTTTTTTTTTGCCTGATGATTCAGGTAAATTATTTTGGGGAGACTTAGCCTCCCCCAGCCTCTTATACACGCCACCCATGGTTGTGGATTATGTTAAACCTGCTTCACAATGTGTAACTAGCTGCTGTTGGATTCCATTTGTATGCATGACAAAAAACCTACTTCAATAAAATCAAGTTTATTAGCTGGAGTTTAAAGTATCTTTTAATGGTAATTTAAGGTAACTTTTGCTGTCAAAATTCATGACAGGGGGAGCCTGCAGAAAGATACAAGTTGCTGAAGAGAAGTCTACACTAAACAAAACTGTGATACAAAGTTTGCATATAAAATTAATCGGTATTGTCTGTTTGAGTTATCACAATGATTTTCAATTTGTAACTGTTTTTCTTTCCTTCGTCATTCAGTCTTTCAAACTTCTTGGTGATGCTCTATTATCAACTGTAGAACCCTGTGGAGCTGATGGTATAATTTGCTTGTAAAGTTTAGATTCATCTGTCTTCTATATCTTGAGGCAATGTAGGTTTTTTGAAGATCTAATGAATAAACAAACAGCTTGTAGTCACTGGGTAGCACACATTGTTAGTGCTTACATATGTATGATAGGATCTTTATGCCTCAAATAAACTATTTCACGTTATTATTTTATAGATGGTAATTTATTTGATCAGATTTTATTTATTCTTCATTTGAGAAATAAGATACTATCTGGAGCGGATAGCATTTTGCACTCTAGCTACTTCTAAGAGATTTGTTTTTGTATCATCTGATATTTTTGAACCATTTTTGTATGGAAACAGAATCATTCTGCTAGCACCACAGTCTGGCATAAGACCCCTGGTGTCAATAAGTTAGCTATGAGGGCAGTTTTGGTGGCATAAGATGCTGGCAAACCTCCCTCCCAGTAGCGGCGCTAGCTTTGCTGGCGCCCTAGGCGGCGGAAGGTCCCGCCCCCGAAATCCCGCCCCCAACAGCGGCGGCGGAAGGTCCCGCCCCCAAATTTTTACGGCCGGCGGGGGCGCAGGCGCCCCCAAAATAGCAGCGCCCTAGGCGACCGCCTAGGTCGCCTAATGGAAGCGCCGGCCCTGCTCCCTCCACCAGGAGGCTTGCAGGCACCCAGACAGCACGGCCCAAGAGGGGTTAGCCAAGTGTGTGCTGATTCAGCACATCTGCTTGGCAGCCTCTACAAGTGGGACTTTCATTGCACCCTCAGTGAAAATGTAAGTGACCCCACAATTTACAGAACCCATGGAGAGGGTGACAGTAGCGAATCCTCGCAAGGGAACAGATTTACAGAGGACTGTGAATTTGTCTCTAATCAGTGATCTACCATCGGTATTCTCAGCAGGGTTGTTAGGGCTAGATTCCATCCTCTTCATGACACACTTGACGCTATTGTTGAACATTGTTGTATATGTAGTAGTCACCTAATGGTCTTAGAGAACCAATGTCAGGATCAGAGGGGTAGCCGTGTTAGTCTGGATCTGTAAAAGCAGCAAAGAATCCTGTGGCACCTTATAGACTAACAGACGTTTTGCAGCGGAAAGCTCATGCTGCAAAACGTCTGTTAGTCTATAAGGTGCCACAGGATTCTTTGCTGCAATGTCAGGATATTTCCCCTATTAAATATAGGGGAGTACAAGGGAACAGTGCAAATACTGATGTAACCATAACTATTTATCTGATGTACAATTGGAAAGTTTAAGGTCACAGTTCATTAATCACCCTATCCTTTATACCAGACTAGTTTCCCAATCAGAAAAATCTCCATTTTTTATTAGATTTCTCTGCTGTGTTATTTACAAATGGATAGGTAATGCCTTGGTGGCACTCACTGAAAGTTATAGCCACCTACAAAACTGCAGATCAGATTAGAAACTGACATACGTAGATCTGTACAACATCCTAGTGTGAATGACATTAAAACAGTATTCCTATACAAGGAATAAACAATACTAGGATAACTGCATCCATACTGGGGTGTTGTATCAGTTTACCTACATCAGTATAAAAATAAAATTCATATCCCCTAACTGAAATTGTTAAATCAGTACAAAAACTAAGTTATTTGCATAGGAAACAATAAAAATATACTGGGGCTAGCATGTGAGGGAGACATAGGAAGATAACATTGTTTACAAGTCCAAATATTATTAGAGTTATAGCTCTACCAAACAAAAAGATTAAAATTCTTACACACGTTCCTTTAACATTAGAGTGCTAGCAACGTTGCATGATATAAGCCTCACTGTAGACAGTTCTAGCAATCTCTCATTTCTAAGAACAGTAATTACATGTTTAGATATGGTACATTCTTAAAAAAAAGGTTTACTGTTTCACATAGAAACTGAAATTAGTGTAGCCTTTTCTGCTAGGCACATGCACACACACAAACTGTAAATATGTTGCATTATATAGAACGCAGAAATAATCTTAAACCTTTTTTCTTTAAGAAGCTATGTATTTAAGGAAGTGACGTAGCATGATAATTAAGAATAGAGAAACTTACCTATATTAATTATAGGCACATTAAGGACAAACCTACAGTCTTGTTTAATTTGAAATGCAACAGCAGATGCTCTGGGTATTATGGGTCTATTCATTTCCCTAGTGTTACTTTTGCTTTTTTTAAAAACAATCAAAATGCTTTTCATAAGAAAAAAAGTCTCAAGATCCCAAAGCTTCCAGGATAATCCTAACAAAGGAATACATATTAATTATAATGGGCACTTTCTGTCTTAGATTATTTAAAAACCTTTTTGCATTAGAAATTATTTTCTTGATTTAATTATAATAATTGCCCGTTTGTACAATCTGTTACTGGAAATATGTATTTTAGGCTAAGTCATATGGGAACTTTTTACACAAGTCAGGCATAATATTGACACATATCAAGAGTTCAGACCTTGTGTTGATTTAAAAAAAATTAAATTGAATAAAATAACCCCCCAAAACCTTGACCTGTAAAAACTATGAGCCAATTATACCAAGACAATTTAATGTGGATGAAGCTGTAACTTATATCCGCCTTCAGGCTTCTTTACTCCGTCATAGCTTCTTAAAGGGGTCATAGCATAAATGAGAATTTGGCCCTTTGAGCCAAAATGTATCCTGGGGTTCAGGGGAAGTGAGAGAGGGAAGGACATGGGAACCTGTGATGGGGTGTTCACCCCTCAATAGCCTAGAAAGGATTAATGAGGCTGAGAAGGGGCCAATTAACTGAATAAACACCTACTAAGGGGAATTAGGTGGCTTAAGTCACTGGCTCTCAACCTTTCCAGACTACTGTACCCCTTTCAAGAGTCTGATTTGACTTGCCCCCTAAGTTTTACCTCACTTAAAAACTTACAAAATTAGACAAAAATACAAGTCTCACAGAACATTATTACTGAAAAATGTCTTACTTTCTCATTGTTTACCATATAATTATAAAATAAATCAATTGGAATATAAATATTGTACATACATTTCAGTGTATAATATACAGAGCAGTATAAACAAATCATTGTCTATGAAATTTTAGTTTGTACTGACTTCACTAGTGCTTTTTATGTAGCCTGTTTTTAAACTAAGCAAATATCTAGATGAGTTGATGTATTCCCTGGAAGACCTCTGAGTGCCTCCAGGGCTACACGTACCGCTGGTTGAGAACCACTGGCTTAAGTAACCCAAGAATGAAGGTGAAGCCCAGTTGGGCAAGAGCAGGCTGGGTTTGTATAAAGCCAAGATGCTGAGAGCAGAAGGGGGCTGCTGGGAGGAACTCTGCAGTTTCTCCCTAGAGAGGAGGGGAGATGGCAACAGACAAGGGGCAGTAAGTCCTGAGATCCTGCCTTGGGAGACATACTCTGGCAAGAACCAGAGGGTGGTGAGATAGCCATGGGGAGCAGAGGAAACTCCATTGCTAACCCAAGGACTGGCCAGAAGGTAGGAAAGGAAATAGGAAGAAACACAAGGAAGCAGCAATGTGGTCTATGAATGAGCAGGCTGAGGTTGCTGGATAGAGGCTCCATGTACTGGAACCTGGAGTAGTGTACAGTCCCGGGTTCCCCCTACCAGCCAGTAGGGAAGTAGCACAGATTGGGCAGTGGAGGTGAACACTGCCTGAGACAATTTATCCAGTAGTTGATACCACAGAAAGAACTTGATACCAATTTATCCAGTAGTTTGATATCCCAGAAAGAAAGGACCATAGTGACCTGGCCAAAGGACCGAGCCATGAAGAGGGAGCAACCAAGCCATGAAGAAAGCACTCCAAGTCTTAGAGAGAGAGAGGTTGTGGAGGATCTGAATGAGCAATGGAAGGGGTGTCACACCTGGCAGGAACTAATCCTCGGAGCAACCAGGAAGAGGCAACCCAGTGGAGAATGAACTATGTGACAGGACCACAAAGCTCCTGCAGCATCTTTTAAAATCTTCCATAAGGTAGGGCATTGCTGTGCCCTCTCCCCAGAGAAGCAGCAGAGAGTTTGGCCTACAGAACTGAGTGATCTCAGAGGAGTTACAGAAGACCAGGAAGATCTGCATGTATGTCCTGCATCCAAACCCCCTTTAATGACCTCCTGCAGCTCTCCCCTGGCTGCTTGCCAGTATGGCTTCATTGGATCCATGCTGACAACAAGGCTTTCCATGCCAGCTGCTCCCCCTAAAACCTCCCTCTAAAGGGGAGTTACATAGTGCACAAGGGACTCTAATCACAAGTTAATGAAGCCTCAGGTACATAAACTGATGAGCAGATTGACTACAAGGAATCATGCATGTCTCTCATTGACTCTTCTTACCACCTAACCCTTCACAGATCCTGGGCCCACAAAGGATGGATGAGCCCCACTACCTGCCCTTTGCACAGGCAGGGAGAGCCCACATAGAAAGTTCTCTCTATGCAAAGACCCACAGGGCATGATCTGGGCTTATCACTGAACAGCTTCAAGAAGCTGACAATATAAAGCAGTGCTTCTCAACCTTTCCAGACTACTGTAACCCTTTCAGGAGTCTGAATCCCAAGGCTAACCGCCTGGGGCTGAAGCATGTAACTTAGCTTCATGGGTCCCCCTGTGGCATGGAGCCCCAGGCAATTGCCCTGCTTGCCACTCCCTAATGCCAGCCCTACAATTGTAACCCCTCCAACCCCCAGGTTGAGAAACACTGATCTAGATGAGTTGACATATCCCCTGGAGAACCTCTGCATACCCCCAGGGGTAGGTTGAGAACCACTGGTCTAAAGTATAGTCGTTTCCCACAACAAATCACACAAACAACAGAAGCAGGATGAGGGGAAGGGATACACAAGCTCTTGGGGAGGTAACAGCAAATTATACTAAATTAGGTCACCACTGACCGTATGATGGACTTTAGATATGAATTGCTTAGATACTAAAATATTTGCCTAAAATATGTTAGATAAAGATTAAAATAGATAGAAGTTAAATGATTAGATAACTATCCTTATAAGAGCTAGATTGAATATAGGACTTGAGACAAAGTAACTGTGTTAAAATGGAGGGGAACAGTAGCATTATCCAAGAATGAATCTTAATGGTAGCACCATGAATGTGAAAACTGCACATAAATGGGAGAAAACTCTAATAGTGGTCCGCAGGAACAGTAAGTGAGAAGGTTGCCTCGCACCTACTGATATAATATTCTCGAGCACTTGGATGACTAGTTACCCTCAAATGAGCCCGACAGTATGACAAAACAGAGTGACTGGAATGGAGTCCTCCAGAGATGGAATGGAGGGGGAAAGAAAATGGTATAGCCTAAAGATGTGAAAAGAATTATGAAAACAGTTTGGTTTTGTGCAGTGCCTAGGAGTTCCTGACATAGCTCCTGAGGATTTCAAATCCAACAGACATATACAAATTTCTAAAATTGCAGAGAATAATTTTGTTGCAATTCTTACTTTGTATATCCTGATAATTTCCTGGCAATAAAGCTTCCCATTAGCATGAACATTACAAAAAGCTAATGGGAAGCAAAAAAGCTAATGTGGTTTCTGTATATTTTCATTTTATGGGATTTTCTTTTCTTTTCTACTGGATATTTGACCCACTCTAAAGAATGGGAAAGAGTGCTATACATTTAATTTTCTTTTATTGGTGTTCTCTGTCAGCATGCCTCTCGGAAAGGTAATATCCCTGAAAATGTTCAGTTCATTACAGATGGAGCTGGTCTTTTCTCATTAGCTAGAAAATAGGAGTGTGTCTGAATCACAGCACCAATGCCTAGGGGACCTCTTGTTTTGTCTCAAAACAAACTAGGGAGTGTGCACTGGAATGTTCCAACAGTAAAGAGATGCAGTAAAGCAGCATCTGAAATCTCCAACCATTAATATGAAACTGGCTGTTGTGTGTATATGCTCTTCATCTTTCACTGACATCTTCTGCCTTTTGCCAACATTTCACCATCTCATCTGTAAAATCTCTAGGAACAAGTTCTAGTAAATTTATTAAGGTAGTGTGATAACATATGTATCACCTTAAGGTTCCAACACAACCAGATATGTTCCTTCTTATTTTTATTTATTTAATTTACTATTTAAAATAGCATCTAGCCCTAACTGGGAGATTGTACTAGTCACTCTACAAACATATTGAAAACAAAAATGCAGTCCAGGAAACAACAAGTTTCTGATCCTTCAACTAAACAGCAGGCAGGTGAAGTGTTGCATCCATATAAAGCCCCATTGACTTCATCATCTGCCTGCATAGTAAGAATTTCAGAATAAATGACTAAGAAATTGTATACAATTAGAGCTGGGTAATTTTATTTTATTTTTTAATTCAGAGATGTTTCATCCAAAACATTCTGCAAAACATTCTGCAAAAGTTGAAGTGTTTTGTTACAATGTTTTTGAAACAAAACATTTCGATTTTTCAATTTGAAATTATTTTCATTTCAATTGACAGAAGTAAAAATCCCTCAAAAACTAAACAAAGCATATAGCTTTGAGTTGAACAAAATGAAACATTTTTTAATTTCACCATTTTTTAAAATGTCATTTTGGGTTGATCCAAACTGAATCCCCCCTACTTTTTGGTTTAGCCACCAAACCCCAGGACTTTCACTGAACTTTCAGAATTTATTACGGATACTGCTATAGCACAAGTTCCCAGTCAGGACCAGGTGATATATCTTAAATTCAGTATGGACAAAAAGACTGTCCATACTGAATTTAAGATACATCAGATGAGAGGTTAAAAATACCACATTTTACTAAGGAAAGGATTTAAAATAATCACAATTCCACAAATGCACTGTAAAATACACTACTGTAAGATTTATTTATAAAAATACTGCCCTCCACTGCATGCTTGCATTCCACAATTATTCTGCTTCCCCAAAAACTCCACGGCACACCATCATCTTAAGATCTATCATGCTTAGATGAATCAGATTTTTACTATTGCTAGTATTAGTATTTATTTCTATTATTGTTGCAGCTGTATCTATAGATTTAATCATGTGTCTATGGCTTGGCTTTACATTTCAGTTTTCTTTTAAATAACAGAAGTGTTATAGAAAAGTCTATACCAAGAAGAAAAGGGATACATACTAAACTTCGAGTTATAATATAGATATGTAGCTCCCAAAGATGTTTAGGCAATAATTATATGAGCTGCTACACCACATTTGTATATCCATTTTCCTAAAGAGAGACAATTTTTAGTTAAAAATTGGATTTGACAGTTCAGGCTTCTCATGAATCTTTAGAATTTATTTACTTATTTGCCATTTCACAATATGCAACACACCACATTAATATACAGCAGAAAGTGCTTACAATGGTCCACAAGCTCCATTATCGTGATTGAATATATTTGTCTATGTCTGTTCTAATATCTAAGCCTTACATTACAGGTTAATGAGCTTAAAAATTATATTTTGGATCTTCAGTAAAATAAAACCATTGCATCAGTATCCATTCCCAATGCAGGGGATAAAAATAAAACATTCTATGCTGAATATATTTGCAACTGAAATTTGTTTTATCATTAAAGTGTGCTTATGAAAAAAAGGGACACTTGTGGTCATTTTTAGCTGTGTTTTCTCAGTACAAGTTTCTAATATTGGCTACATTTTAATCTGTCACTTTTCTGAAAGCAGCACTAACTTTGAAGCAGAGTTTGTCTTACACCCACCAGTTTGTAAAATGTTCAGCATTTGGTTTTGGGTAGGATAGTCCACTCAGTGGTGGATTAGCCACTGGTCCAATGGGGCCCATGCCCAGGGGCCCCAGCCAATTGGGGTCCCCCCGGAAAAATGGGCATGCCTGTGCCCCCAACTGCTCCACCCGCTGGTGCTCCTGATGTGGGAGCGGGGGATTGAGGTGCAGAGCTTTCCCCGCTCTATCTGCCTGGCGCTCCTGCCGGGGAGTGGGGGAAGCCCCCGTGCCCTGACCTAGCTCCCTTGCAGGAGTGCCGGGCAGGGGGGAGAGGTGGGGCAAGGCCCCGCACCCTGACCCCATTTCCCTGGCAGGAGCACTGGTGGGGTGGGGGAGGCTTCAGGTGGAAGGGACAGGCAGGGGCCTCCACTGTGCTGTCCCAGGACACCACAAACCCACCTCTGAGTTCATGGCCAAAGATCTGTTTTGTTTTTAAAGTAGAGACAAGTGAAATGATTCAACAAAATAAAAGTATTGCACATTACATTCAAATTAAGGTAAATGCCAGTCTAGAAAGTATTTGACATTCCTGAACCATAAAGTATTTCAATACCAAAGTCTTATTTGTATATTAATAGGAAGATTGCTCTGGGCTCTAGGGTTTCAGAATTAAACCATTTCACAAACAACGATCAAGCGCAATGCTTCTCACTGAACCAGCAGTTGTTCTTTCCCCTCCTGCTCCCAGGAGGCAGCAGTGGCTGCTGGAGGTTCCCCTCTCAACTTGCAATTCTAACCTCCCTCCACTGGTGCCACCTTGCACCAGCAATGATGGGAAGAGAGGCAATGCCCCTTCTCACACCAAACAGTAATGGGTTTGGGCTGATCTGATGGAAGGTATCAATGAAGTCTGGCTGCTCCCTCTCCTTCTTTCTAATGGCTGCCACTTTTCCTTCTGGTGGACACTGTCTGCAGACTCAGACACATCACTACTTTGGGTTAAATTTGCTTCATATTTTCAAGTTTTTCTTTATAACCGAGAGAAAAGAAATCTGAGATTCTGATTTCATCACATGACTCTGGGAAGCTGAGGCCTTAAACACGTGCCAATTGTGCCTATGTCAAAACCTGGTCCTGATTCAGGTGTCCATGTTTACATTTGTGGGAAAGTTTGCACTGTGTAAAGAAACACCAAACTATGCCTGACTCAAACTCAAGTTAATTCCTTATTCTTATGAGAACTGAAAAGCAAACTATTGAGTATTGTGCCTTAAATTCTTTTCATTTGTTAAGATATAAAAATTGTAGAGCGAAAAATCAGACCCACAAATCAGATCTGCCGAGATGGCGCTTTCAGAAAGCAAGGACACTATAAAACACAAGGCGCTGGATCTGGCAATTCACTGACTGCAGACACAATACCTTTCTCTCCAAATCAATGGGGGAGGAAATTATGAATGGACTGCAGGGGAGAATCCAGTGCCCGGATGAAAGGAGGCAACATGAGAGAGTGTGCATGACTGTATAGTGTTGCTGCTGTTGTAATTAGAATGCTGACTGATCAGCCAGTTTAGAATCAGGAAGGAATTTTTCCATTGGACCAAACTGGCAAGAATTCTGCTTTCTTTCCAGCACCATAGTGGTACACCTTAGGTGACAGCAGTAAGACTTCAAATGTAATACTAGGGGGCAGGGGAGAGGGGAGGAGGGAGAGAGGAAAGACTGCTTAGCTTGTCACAACTTGCAGCTGATGTCCAGGATGAATAAGGCTAAAAGGAACCTGCCTCCAGAGTTAAATGAGATCTTGGAGTTTGCTAGTGGTGCTTTTACATACAGGGAAGAAAAGGGAGAGATCTGAAGTCTTTGCTGACTGAGGTCCTTCCTTGGTATCTTGAGCCTTCACCCCTTCATGTTGGGGGAGGAGGAAAGAATTCAAAAGGGAGCTGAGTCCTAAGGGTGGGTCTAGGAAGGCCTGGTTGTAAGGTATGACAACACTGCACTGGACCCAGTTAATTTCCTGGTATGTAAGAGCAGAGAATGGGGCACAGTGTTAAATAAGTAAAGTGGTGGCCTGTTGATTTAAATCCAGTGCATGTGTCTTGTTGTTCATCTGCCTGTGTGTCCTGATCAATGATGCATCTGCACAGAGTCTGTGGTGATTTTCAGAATCGGGATCTAAAATTGTGCAGCAAGGAGTTCTGTTGTATTTACAGGAGTGGATTCTAAAATGGCAGGGTCTGTGCCATCATATTATTTACCATCCATCAGAATAGGTGGATATGTAACTTAGAAAATTCAGCTACTAATACAAACTAAATCAGCAAGATTAAATTAAACTTGACACCCTACTCTTAGCTAAAGTGCATTTGCTTATAATGATAGTGTTTTCTTTTTGTTCACAGTAGTTAACACTATGTCTCTATCTGTTTTGAAACAAAGTTGTAATTAAAGTCCCAGAAGGCCTGTCAGATTTCTTTTCTCCCTCTCATGTAGCATGACCTGGACATTTGTTACAAAATCAGAATCTAAAAGGTTTCATTTTCTTTCCAGGCAACATGAGGATCAAATTTCTCTTCTGAAACTCAGACAGAAGAGAATGGTTATATGCCCTTCAGATCTTAACCTTCTAGACCAGAAGCCTGTCCTAGAATCCTTAAGTTCCAGGGGGAGGGGGACAGGGGAGAATTAATTGCATTCTCCATCATTTCAGCTTTTCACTGCTAACAGGAATTCTTCTTTATCAGTGCACTTTTTCCACCTCTTATTCTTGTCTGAAAAAAAACCCCAGGAACCAATTTAGTTTGTGCCTCTAAATCTTCAAATTTACTTTCTACTCCAGCAATAGTAGATTTTTAGGTGATTTGAAGATAGGGTTGTCAATTTTGGTTGGATGTATTCCTGGAGATTTCATCACATGACAATGTTTAATTAAAGATTAATCTTTATTTCCTGGAGACTCCAGGCCAATCCTGGAGGGTTGGCAACCCTATTTGAAGATATACTCAAATAATACACCTCAGGACATACATTCAGTTACGAAACTCTGCTCTGTTATACCTCCCTTTCTGCTTTCTTCTCTGTTGCAATATATATATATATATATACACACACACACACACACACACACGGAAGAAAATATCCAGGTTTCTATTCCTCTTCCTTTACCCCAGAGTTATCATTTCTCCAAAGCCCCATTGACTTACTCTCTTGAGCAGGTAGCAAAGTCATAGAGACAGTAGAGAAATGCAAAAACTAAAGTCAATGAAGATAAAGACAACAGTCAGATGGTATCTTACTCCTGTATGCCGCATAAAAAAATAAGGCCGCTTAATAGGTGCGTAAATAATTACTCCCAAGAAAAGTTTTCCAAGCTTTTAACAAGCCCTTAGAGTTCACAGGCAAGCTCAGGGAAACCCATTTCCTTAATCTAGGACTATCAGAGAATGTTAGAAATCAGTGTTTAATGTACACCCAAGATGATTTTTTTTTGTTAAATTCCTTAGCATTATGACCAAATTTATAATTTAAAAATCCATTCACTGCTCCATGTATCCTTTTCTCCTGCAACCTTTTCTATATCTCTTCCATAGTTATCTCTGAAGAGAATGTCCTTCCTATCCCAATCTGCCAAGACACCACACACACTTCATTCATATCGCTGCTAAAGACTTTTCTGTGATATCCTGAAGAAGTGAATCAACAATACAATGAATAACAAATATTATTAAGTCCTACTCACTTATTTCACAGGCCTTCCTGATGTGTCCTGTCTATTCTATCTAATCCTTTTTAGACTGTAAACTCCTCAGGGCAGGGATCGACCGTAGTGTGCATTGTATGTGCTGAGCACATCAGCACTTATCAAATATCTGAAAAACCTTAAGATTTTGTTCAAATGACTTTTTAGGATTATGGGGACCTTGTCCAGACTATCATATTTAGTTCAAGATGTTTCTTAAAAATAGAGTGAGAGTACCATTAAACTTGCAAAATCAAGATATCCCAGGACATCCTACTTTAAAATGAATTGTTTTGAGTTGTAAGTTCTAAATAGCTAAAAGCATACACCCTGTGGTTTTAAGAAACTCTTATTCTCAATTTAAAAAGCTCCAGGTAAAAGAAGACTGAAATTATGTCTTTTCAGCTTCTGTAATTTTAGTTTGTGTTCTCTGCATTATCTTGTTTTTGTTGTACTTAAGTACACTGGAACAAAGCTATAAAACTGTTGTCTCCCCCAGGACCTCTGTGAAAATGGGATATTTATGTCATAAGGTTATCCTAAACTTTAATTTACATGTATGTGACAAATACTCACCTCGATAGCCGGGCTGTGAGTTTGATGTGTCTGGAGACAATAAAGATCCCTCTCCCCCACTTCATGGGTTGGAGGATGGAAACAGAGATCACCTAGCAAGTATGGCTGAGGCAGTCCTACATGTTCTCTTTCTGGTTTCCCTTCCTCCCTGAAGCCTGAGTGAATTGGGGTGGAGGAAGGTGCTGCTCATTTCTTGTTCATTCCCTTCACACGTGCTCAGGGGGAGGAAGGGTAACCCACATGGCAATCTCAAATCCACCTACTCTTGCTGCCATTGGATGGAGGAGCCAGTAGGAGCTGGTTGACAGGTTCTCGAGTGCCAGGATGGGTGAAGGGGGGATTAGGAGAAGGTAGCTTCTGCTAGCTCTTACTGGTCGGAGTAGCCATTTTGAGATCTTTTGCTTTATGAAGGCGAGTCTCCAGTTTGGCACTGTTCCAGCCCCGCCCTTACTGGGTTGCCAGGCGTCTGGTTTTCAACTGGAACGCCCAGTCAAAAAGGGATCCTGATGGGGCTGCTAAAAGTCCGGTTGGCCCCAGCACCAGCGGGGCAGGCAGCAGAAGCAACCAGTATGTTCCTCCGGCTCCTAGGCAGAGGGGCGCGCCGTACACTGCCCCCACCCGCAGGTGCCACCCCAAGTGCTGTCTCCACACCTCCCATGGGCTGGGAACCATGGCCAATGGGAGCTGCGGAGGTGGCGCCTGCGGACAGCAACAGTGTGCGGAGCCCCCTGACTGCCTCTCCACCTAGAAGCTGGAGAGACATGCCGCTGCTTCCCGGGAGCCACACAGACATCCTCCATCCTCAGGAGATGCCGGGGCTGCCTAGGTCAACGGTGCTCAGAGCCTGCACCCCACTCATCCTCCTGCCCCCCAACCCTGACAAAGCTCAGAACCCCCTCCTGCACCCAAACTCCCTCCCAGAGCCCACACCCCCTCCCACATTCCAACCCCCTTCCCCAGCCCTAAACCCACTCCTGCACTCCGAACTCCTCAGGCCCATCCCAGAGCCCCTCCTGCAACCCAAACCCCTAATACCTGGCCCCACCCCAGAGCCCATACCCCCTCCCAGTGCAGTTCATGGGTTAGAAAAGGTCCAATGTGAGTTCCCTGCAACTCAATGGACTGTTAGCCATGGGTCCCAAGCATGGCATTGCACCGTGAAAGGGTTTGCATCTATGTCTTACATGGACTGTGGCTCCCCTTACCTAATTTCTCCTACTTCCTACATGGAGAAGGGGAGAGGGTTGGGATTCTGGCTTCCAGCCAGGGTCCCTGAACAGGCCTAAGGATGTAGAGGGGCCATTGTCCTTATTCCTGCCCTCAAATTTGTAGAGTCCAGAATCTTTGTGCCCAATTGATATCTGCACTGGAACAGCCCTTCTGGATAGCTGGGGGTGGGAGGGGGGAATAGTTAAGGGTTTCAATAAAATTACAGTCTCTGCATTGAGCCCTACTATGGCATGTGTCTCATTGTTTCTCTGTCCATATAAAAATGGCCATTATTTTCATAGAGTATATTGTATGGTAGCTGCAAATTAATGGAAGTGTCCTCTACAGCATTAGACTGCAGAAAGATTATAAGTTATTAGATTAACTTCTATCAGCATATCATGGCTCTATATTTGCCCAGAGTTAAAATGTCAACCCTGGTTTTAATGAAGAAATTCACTGTACGTATATGGCAATATTCAGTTTTAGAATAGAAGGAGATAATGCAGACAAGCAAATTAAAACTCCTGGAGCCTTATTCCCTGCCACAGAGGACAAGTAACTCTCACTGACTTCAGTATGAGATATAGGGGGGTTTGAGCTATAAATTGTCAAGGAAATGAACAATGTTCTATAGCAGGGGTCGGCAACCTCTGGCACGCGGCTCGCCAGGGTAAGCACCCTGGCGGGCCGGGCCAGTTTGTTTACCTGCCGCGTCGGCAGGTTTGGCCGATCGCGGCTCCCACTGGCCGCGGTTCGCCGCTCCGGGCCAATGGGGGCCGCGGGAAGCGGCGCGGGCGAGGGATGTGCTGGCCACGGCTTCCCGTCGCCCCCGTTGGCCCGGAGCGGTGAACCGCGGCCAGTGGGAGCCGCGATCGGCCGAACCTGCCGACGCGGCAGGTAAACAAACTGGCCCTGCCCGCCAGGGTGCTTACCCTGGCGAGCCGCGTGCCAGAGGTTGCCGACCCCTGTTCTATAGTTTTCACCTATTACAATCAGACACCCCTTAGAGAGAATCTGGAACCACATCATGAATTTGAAGCATATAGCTTTAAAGTAACAATAACTTGGATGGCACTCATTTGTAAGCAGTGAGAACTACTTAGCGATTGATCTAGTAAAAAAACCCAAACATTCTTTTGAGAGCAAAATGATGTAGAACAAGAGAATCACATTTGTATATTTTCTCTTTATCTGAAACTAAGAAAACAGATTTATTTGATGAGAGCATACTGAAAACAGACAAAACAAGTGTGAAAGGTCAGGTGGAATGGAAAACAGTAATGGCAGTGCATTCTTGACATTTCACTTTTCAGTAGCACAGCCTTCATACCCCTCAGAAACATTTTACGTAGAAAATAATTCTCATTTAGTATCTATGACTCATGAGTCCCTGTATCCCTGGGTCAGATAAAGTATTCCTTTTCTTGTTACAGAGAGAAAGCGAGAGAGCAGTGCAATAGTAGACACTGAATGAGATAACAAGAAACAATATGTTTAACATGGATTGAAACAGTAGCTTGTCACTTCCGACAAAACAAGAATAATCCTTTTGCATAAATGTAAAGCCACCTAATAAGAGAAGCCTCAAGTAATTTTATTGCATTACCCTTGAATAAAGGTGTCAAATAACTCATAATATTAATTATACTATTTAGTATATAATATGTTCATGTTTAGGATTTCCAAATTTAGGACCTGATTCCATCTCTCATGCCAAATAGTCTCACAGGTATGTCTACACTGCACGAAAAGACCCACAACATGGCTGCAGCTGGCCCAGATCAGCTGACTAAGGGTCATGGGGCTTGAGCTGCAGGGCTATAAAATTACAGCATAGAGGTTTAGGCTCAGACAGGAGTCCAGGCCCTGAGGTCCTGCAAGGGGGACGGTCTCAGAGCCTGGGCTCCAGCCTGAGCCAGAATGTCTACATTGCAAGTTTATAACCTGCAGTCCGAGCACTGCAAGCCAGAGTCTGAAACTTGGGGCTTGGCTACACTTGCAAGTTAGAGTGCATTAAAGCAACCGCAGGCGCCCAGACTCACGACCCATCCACACTGGCAAAGCAATTAAAGTGCCTGGACTCTGCAGCTGGAGTGCTCCTGGTAATCCGCCTCCATGAGAAGCATAACGCTTGCTGCGCCTCAGCTGAAACGCCCCAGCATCAGTGTGAACGAGGTGTTGCATTACTGCGCTTTGATCAGCCTCTGGAAATGTCCCATAATCCCCTTAAGTCAAGTGGCCACTCTTGTCATTGTTTTGAACTTGCCTGTAGAAATGCGGATATGCCCTTGCAAAGCTCCATTTCTGACAGCCGGCATGCTTAGCTGATCCGGGACAAAGCAACCATTAGTGTGGAATGCTGCTGTTGAGAGGGGGGGGGGGAGAAAGAGGGGGTCTGCTGATTTCTGACCTTACAAGACAGCATGCTGACATGCTCTCAGCCCCCCAAAAACCCACTCTCTCTCTCCCCCCACATACACACAACACACTCCCTGTCACACTCCACCCCACTCCCCCATTTGAAAAGCACGTTGCAGCCACTTGCATGCCGGGATAGCTACCACAATGCACTGCTCTCTGTGGGGTTGCAAGAGCTGCTAATGTGGCCACGCCAGTGCACTTGAATCTGACAGCGTGAACACACGGCAGCGCTTTCCCTACTGCACTCTCCCAGGGCTGGTTTAACTCACAGCGCTCTACATCTGCAAGTGTAGCCATGCCCTTGGTGCCACAAGTTTATCAGCACAGTGTAGACGTAGCCACTGAGTTCATTGAGGCCTTGACTCAGCACTTAAACTCATGCCAAAAGTTAAACGTGTGCTTAAATTTGATTGTTTTCAATGGGATTTATGTGTGTTTAAAAGCACAGCACATACCTAAATGTTTTGCTGTATATGGATGGAATTAATCATCTGGTTAAATGCTTACTTGAGTGGGATTCAGACCCTCAGTCCAGAGATATGGAACTACTGAAGTCTTTAAGTACTACTCACCATGATTAAAGGTTGCAAAATCAGTCCCTTGATGAGTATTCTTACTCTTTCCCTAATCCTATGACATGCCTTCTAGTGCATAAGAACATAAGAATGGCCATACTGGGTCAGACCAAAGGTCCATCAAGCCCAGTATCCTGTCCTCTGACAGTGGCCAATGGCAGGTGCCCCAAAGGGAATGAACAGACAGGTTATCATCAAGTGACCCATGCCCGGTCACCCAATCCCAGGTTCTGGTAAACAGGGGCTAGGGACACCATTCCTGCCCATCCTGGCTAATAGCCATTAATGGACCTATCCTCCATGAATCTATCTAGCTCCCTTTTGAACCCTGTTATAGTACTGACCTTCACAACAGCCTCTGGCAAGGAGTTCCAGAGGTTGACAGTGCATTGCGTGAAAAAATACTTTCTTGTGTTTGTTTTAAACCTGCTACCTATTAATTTCATTTGGTGGCCCCTTGTTCTTGTATTATGAGAAGGAGTAAATAACACTTCCTTATTTACTTTGTCTATACCACTCATGATTTTATAGACCTCTATCATTTCCCCCCTTAGTCGCCTCTTTTCCAAGCTGTAAAGTCCCAGTTTTATTAATCTCTACTCATACGGAACCCGTTCTATACCCCTAATCATTTTTGTTGCCCTTTTCTGAACCTTTTCCAATTCCAATATATCTTTTTTGAGATGGGGCGACCACATCTGCATGCAGTATTCAAGGTGTGGGCATACCATGGATTTATATAGAGGCAATATGATATTTTCTGTCTTATTATCTATCCCTTTCTTGATGATTCCCAACATTCTGTTCGCTTTTTTGACTGCCGCTGCACATTGAGTGGGTGATTTCAGAGAACTATCCACAATGACTCCAGGATCTCTTTCTTGAGTGGTAACAGCTAATTTAGACCCCATCATTGTATATGTATAGTTAGGATTATGTTTTCCAATGTGCATTACTTTGCATTCATCAACATTAAATTTCATCTGCCATTTTGTTGCCCAGTCACCCAGTTTTGTGAGATCCTTTTGTAGCTCTTTGCAGTCTGCCTGGGACTTAACTATCTTGAGTAGTTTTGTATCACCTGCAAATTTTGCCACCTCACTGTTTACCCCTTTTTCCAGGTCGTTTATGAATAGGTTAAATAGGACTGGGCCCAGCACAGATCCCTGGGGAACACCACTATTTACCTCTCTCCATTCTGAAAACTGACCATTTATTCCTACCCTTTGTTTCCTATATTTTAACCAGTTACCAATCCATGAGAGAACCTTCCCTCTTATCCCATGACTGCTTATTTTGCTTAAGAGCCTTTGATGAGGGACCTTGTCAAAGGCTTTCTGAAAATCTAAATACACTATATCCACTGGATCTCCTTTGTCCGCATGCTTGTTGACCCCCTCAAAGATATAGCTATAATTAGTGAAATTCATATAAACTGATGTTCTTCATACTTCACTCATATTTCAAAATATAACAAACTTCAAATGTATATCTTATTACATTTCATGGTTAAAATATATAGCATGCAATCTATTCACATGTACCCATTTTGATAGCTTTGGTGAGAAGAGAGGCAGGCATTTTCTAGAGGGAGGGGATGCAGTACTAGATTGAGGATGCAACATTGCTGGCAACTGTTAACCACCACGTTTCCCCCCCCTGTGAAATGCTATTGAAAATCAATTGTTTGTAAAATGAATCCAGTTGAATTACAATGGAATTTTAATGGGAAAGCTGCATGTTACTAATAAGCATTCAAATACTCTGACAACTCATAAACACTCTTCTTAGCACAAAGTAACTTATCCTGTGATTTGTAAAACAACATTGTATTGAGGGACACCTATGCATTGTTTGATAAACCCATTTTAAAAGCTCCACTGCAGCTCTCTATACCAGTTACAATATTACTAAATGATGTGATGAAAACCCATAAAAGAGATTGTCCCTTTAGACCTATTATGGCTCTAATTGGCATCCTATTATACAAAGCAATGAACTCTTCCTCAAACCTACTAAAGTTTTATGTACTTTTCATTTTCAGTATGGTTTAAGTATCTGAAATTACAATACTGACAGAAAGATATATGAAAAATGGCACCACAATATTCGTACTAAAATGGAAAGCCTCCAGTCCTCAAAGCCAAGAGATAAACCAACATCTGCATGAACAGAATAACTGGCAGTGGCTTTTAATTCTGAATATATTAGTAAAGCTAAGAAGGGGTGGGGGGAAGAGCAGTTTACAAGTGCAAACTGACAAATATCATCAACAAAAGTGCAGCAATAATAGTGAAATTCAGGGAACACACTCTATTAAGCATTCAGTACCACAGCTTTATTTACTCACACATTTGTGTATTAAAAAAAGTCAAAATCTTATTTGCATCAACATTGTTTAATTCAGGTTCTCATCCAGCTGTAAACTGAAATACTGAAATACAATGTTTTAGTTAATTTCTTTCTTTAATGGATATATTGGATTGCATGTTAACATAACAATGGGATGGACAGTAGTGGGACAGCTATACTGCAGAGGAGTGTTATACATACTACCCCATGCAGACCTTAATACTGACAAGCAACAACCTGTGATTTATTGTGTGAAAACCTTACAAGCAGAGTGGAAGAATCAAACAAAAGTCTCAAGGCTGCAAACAAAAATACTGTCAGTAGTGTGTTCTAATACAGTTATTAAGTAATAATGCAAACATAACAAAAACAAAGAAGAAACAGATGGAAGAGAGGAGAGGAAGGTCTATTTCCAAGGCTAGAAATTATTGAAAATTTATAGCCAGGGAACTAATAGTTTAGAGAGGGAAATTTTCTGGCTTGCCCCCTTAACAACAACAAAAGTATCTGCTGACAGTACCTCTGACAAGCTCATTTAAGACTCATGAACAGCTACTGTAATGCAGTGGTTCTTAAACTCTAATGTACGGACCACAGTGGTCTGTGGATCACTATATGGTGCTTCCTTGAGATCTGTTTGATACCATAGTGTCATTGTGTTGGCTCCTCTTCCTTGTTTCCTGCTGATTTTATAGGTTTGCGGACTCTTCCCAAGACTGGACCAAATAAATTTAGACCATTTCTGACAAGTGTTTGTCCAACCTGTTCTTAAAAATGTCCTATGATGAGGACTCCGCAACCTCCCTTGGAATTGTATTCCAGAGCTTAACAACCCTTGTAGTTAGAAAGGTTTCCTAACATCTAACTTAAACATTCCTTGCTGCAGACTAAGCCCATTATTTCTTCTCCTACCATCAGTGGACATAAATAACATTTGATCACTGTCCTCCTTATGACAGCCCTTAATATATTTGAAGACTGTTTTCATAGATTCATAGATTCCAAGGCTGGAAGGGACCATTCTGATCATCTAGCCTGCCCTCCTGTGTAACAGAGAATATTGAATTTATGCCAAAAAATTCCTAGATCACATCTTTTAGGAAAACATCCAATCTTTATTTTAAAATAGTCAGTGATGAAGAAGCCACCATGAGTCTTGGTAAATTGTTCCAATAGTTAATTAGTCTGACAGAGGATGACTCAGAGTAAGGTGCCACTCAGCATGAATAAAGGATTTGGGCCATTAGCTTACCTCCCAAATACAACCCCTGCCCCAAAATAATAATACATTTTTAATTTGACCACTGCAAAGGGCTGCACAAAAGGAAATTAAAGTTTAGCCCAAGCAAAGAGTAATTCAAAGAGAGACATTACTTGGTCTGCAAGATGGAGGTATATTTGACAATAAAATACAGTGGCAGTTGAGAGGTCCCAGTTGTTAACATAGCTTTTTTGGTCATGCAGTTGCATACCTGCACTTGTGCTGGTCTCATTTCTGTGCACACAAAAGCAGGTTAATGCACATGTAAATGAATCATTAGGTGCCTAACTCACCATCTGTATGCACATTCTCCTGATCTGCATGTGCAACTGTGATACTTGATAGGTTTTTTTGGCATTATCAATAATATTGGCAATTATTAATATTGATATGGGAAACCATGTAACACCAATTTAACCATAAATTCCTTTATTAAGTCCAAAGGCCAAATGGTATTTTATACAGTTGCTCTAAACACATCTAACAACCTAAGAATACGCAGTCACTACACCCAACACAACAATAAAACATTTATAAGCATTTGATCAAAATACTTACAAACGGGAAAAACCCAGAGGTGCTTAGACCCACGTTGTCAGCTCCAACGTGGTCAGGCAGGTATTAGCAATGAACTGTTTGAGAGCTTCCTTTTTATACCCTTTACTAAATGAGTGATGTCATTGCCAATTACGGACTTCAGCTAGAAAACAATTTGAGGCAGTTCACCCTATTTCCAGTTTTAATGCAGATAAAATTTATAACCTCCTTTCTCCCCAAGGCCTTTCCTCTCCTCCTTTTTGCTGACCAACAGTTTTTCTTTTGCATCTGGGTTCACACAGGCCCTAAATTTTGAGATAACACTGGTGTGTGCGGTGGAAAGGGCCATCCTGGCTTATTTTAAGACAGCTTTATTTTGTCTTATTCAAAACCATCTACAGTCACCCCTATTGGTCAGAGGCTGCCTTTTTAGAAATTTCCCCTTATCTCATGAGTTATTCCTTGTACCAACTATCCTCCCTACATCACTCCTTCTTGCCTTCTAACTCATTATTTTCAAGGCCCTTCTTCTACTTGCAAGTCAGGGCCTTTCTTTAAAAGACATATATATTTCCTTAAGCCAACCCTTATTCTTTAATTTCATATTTATCCTACAGAGCTGAATTTGGATATAAGGGCAGGTGAGGGAAGGACACATTATGGACCAAACCCAGAGATAGTACTTCACACTTCGATGCAAGAGATTAAAGCAGGTGTGGGCCCGGGGGATGCATCCGGCCCTCCAGACATTTTAATCCGGTCCTCGAGCTCCCGCTGGGGGGTGGGGTCAGAGGCTTGCCCCACACTGTGTGACTCCTGGAAGCAGTGGCAGGTCCCACCTCTGGCTCCTATGTGTAAGGGTAGCCAGGGCGCTCTGCACACTGCCCCCGCCCCAAGCACCACCCGCGCAACTCCCATTGGCTGGAAACTGCAGCCAATGGGAGCTGCGGGGGTAGCATGCAGAGCTGCCTGGCTGCGCCTCCATGTAGGAGCTGGAGTGGGGACATGCTGCTGTTTCTGGGAGCTGCTTGAGGTAAGCGCCGCCTGGAGCCTGCCTCCCTGACTACCTCCCGGGCCCCAACCTCCTGCCTCAGCCCTGATCCCCCTCCTGCCTTCTGAACAGGGCCGGCTCCAGGCACCAGCTTAACAAGCAGGTGGTTGGGGCGGCCACTCGGGAGAGGGGCAGCACGTCCAGGTATTCGGCGGCAATTCGGCGGAGGGTCCCTCACTCCCGCTCGGAGCGAAGGACCTCCCGCCGAATTGCCGCCGCAGATCGCGATCACGGCTTTTTTTTTTTTTTTTTTTTTTTAGGGCTGCCTGGGGCGGCAAAAACCCTGGAGCCGGCGCTGCTTCTGAACCCCTTGGTCCCAGCCCAGAGCACCCTCTTGCACCCCCAAACCTTCATCCCCAGCCCCATCCCAGAGCCTGCACCCCCAGCTGGAGCCCTCTCACCCTCCCGCACCCCAACCCACAATTTCGTGGGCATTCATGGCCCACCATACAATTTTCATACCCAGATGTGGCCCTTGGGCCAAAAAGTTTGCCCACCCCTGGATTAAAGCATGAATCACAAGCCTCAATTCTCATGTGTGAAATATTGAGGAGGAAATCATCCAATTCTGGAAGAGGTAGGAAAGGAAGCTGGAGGACTTGTGCTGCTGCAAAGATGACCTTTCTTAGTGGCTTGCAGAACTCCTGCTCTTGTCTCTAACTGGAGATATTATCAGAGTGCCTGACAAACCAATCAGTGTGCTTTTTTTTGGAAGTCTTCTGTTGTGACCTGCCAGGCAGAAATGAACACTCACACAATAGAGGACAGTGGCATCTATATAGGGAATAGGGAAAATTCATGAAACCACACAAGTTACTGCTTTCTCTCTCAACCAGGAATCTGTGATATCAACGGGGAGGAAAGATGCTCTTGTGAGTAAGGCACTAGACTGGCACACTGGAGAACTGTGTTCTACTCATGGGCCTGTTGACAAGTTTCCTGTGTGACCTTGGGAAAGCCATCTAACTCTTGGTGCTAATCTGTAAAATGGATAATAGTTTCCCTGCTTTGCATGGAGTTGTGGGAAAAATCCAACAATTGAGAGGTGCTTAAAACTGTTGCGATGGAGCCCATAAAAGTAACTGGACATCTAGATAGACCTAGTTAGCTCTGAAAGGCACTGCTAAGGCAAGCAAATTACAGGAGAGTTCAAACAGCACTTGGGTTGGAATGATAGGCTTTGCAAACTTCCAAACCCTAAAGGTTCTTTTGAGCTAAGTTGACTATAAAAATCCAAAAGAAATCAGGGAAAAAATTCTTTGAGACAGCTGTCATACCTCTAACTATATCATTATATTCAGATACACTTCTGTATGACATATTCTGGGGAATATCTGTATTTAAATTGGCCCAGCTACGTACTGTATGATCATGATTAACCTGCACTCTATAAATTCAGGTTTCAGAGTGGTAGCCGTGTTAGTCTGTATCAGCAAAAACAACGAGGAGTCCTTGTGGCACCTTATGCCCAAATAAATTTGTTAGTCTCTAGGTGCCAAAAGGACTCCTCATTTTTTTTTTATAAATTCAGAAAAAACAATGGAAAGAAAAATATAGTAAATTCCAAAAGACAAATTTTGGCTATAAGAAATTCTTTTCCTGAAGATCTACCCACCCAAAAAAGTTCCTTCATTATGATTTCATTTTCTTTTCAATTAAGCTGTTTGCAGATTTGAAAAAAGGAATTTTGGGGCCTTCTAAGCTTTGAGAACACTTTTCTTTCACAGTCACTCTTCATCATCTGGACCCATGGAAAAGAAGCCCTCGAGGAATTTCACCATGATTTTAACAATTTGCATCCCACCATCAACCTCAGCCTAGACCAATCCACACAAGCGGTCCATTTCCTAGACACTACTGTGCTAATAAGCAATGGTCACATAAACACCACCCTACTGACCGCTATACTTACCTACATGCCTCCAGCTTCCATCTAGGACACACCACACGATCCATTGTCTACAGCCAAGCTCTAAGATACAACCACATTTGCTCCAATCCCTCAGACAGATAAAACCTACAAGATCTCTATCAAGCATTCTTAAAACTACAATACCCACCTGCTGAAGTGAAAAAAACAGATTGACAGAGCCAGAAGAGTACCCAGACGTCACCTACTACAGGACAGGCCCAACAAAGAAAATAACAGAACGCCACTAGCCGTCACCTTCAGCCCCCAACTAAAACCTCTGCAGCGCATCATCAAAGATCTACAACCTATCCTGAAAGATGATCCCTCACTCTCACAGATCTTGGGAGACAGGCCAGTCCTCGCCTACAGACAGCCTCCCAACCTGAAGCAAATACTCACCAGCAACCGCACACCATACAACATAAACACTAACCCAGGAACCTATCCTTGCAACAAAGCCCGATGCCAACTCTGTCCACATATCTATTCAAGTGACACCATCATAGGACCTAATCACATCAGCCACACCATCAGGGGCTCGTTCACCTGCACATCTACCAACGTGATATATGCCATCATGTGCCAGCAATGCCCCTCTGCCATATACATTGGCCAAACCGGACAATTTCTACACAAAAGAATCAATGGACACAAATCTGACATCAGGAATCATAACATTCAAAAACCAGTGGGAGAACACTTCAACCTCTCTAACCAGTCAGTGACAGACTTGAGGGTGGCAATTTTGCAACAAAAAAACTTCAAAAACAGACTCCAAAGAGAGACTGCTGAACTTGAATTAATATGCAAATTAGATACAATTAACTTAGGTTTAAACAGAGACTGGGAATGGTTGGGTCATTACACTAATTGAATCTATTTCCCCATGTTAAGTTATCCTCACACCTTCTATGGGTCATGTCGATTATCACTTCAAAAGTTTTTTTTCTCCTGCTGATGATAGCTCATCTCAATTGACTGGCCTCTTACAGTTGGTATGGCTACTTCCACCTTTTCATGTTCTCTGTATGTATAAATATCTTCTTTCTGTGTGTTCCATTCTATGCATCCGATGAAGTGGGCTGTAGCCCATGAAAGCTTATGCTCAAATAAATTTGTTAGTCTCTAAGGTGCCACAAGTACTCCTGTTCTTTTTGTCAGTTAACAATAACTCTCTATTTTTGACTTTGTTCAAATGCAAAACTTAACTTTTAGTGTTTGGGAGTGGGAGAAGATGGATAGGAAAGAAAACGTATTGAATTTTAAACCTTTTGTCTGAAGGGCAAAGGGATTGTTTAAAGAATTAAAAAAACAAAAATTCCATCTGTACTAACAGCAAATTTTCAAGGTTTTCAGAAAGAGACACAAAAATTTGGTGACATTTAAATTGTTTTCAACCTGTTCCAAACTGATTGACGAATAAAGTAACGAAGGAATGAAGATGATTTTTTTTAAAAAGTTTGCATTCTATCAGTTGATGGTACTTCATCTGCAATGACACTAGAGAAGGCCAGATTTCAAAGAAACAATGTCAAGATGTGCTCTTTACTGAAAAATATGGGGTTTTTTATTTACAGTCAATAGGATTCCAAAAGCTTTTTGTCCCTGCAGCGTTGTTGCAGTGCAGAGTTAACTTTTTTTTTTCAATTTGATTCCAAAAGGAGCCTTCATTAAAAGCTAAAGTCAGCTTAATGATACAGATCTGGCATTAAACAATCTCATTCTCCTATTGTAAGAGGCTAGAAGGCAATAAAACTCACTGTCATTTTCATATTAGTAATAACATCATATGTATCACCTTGCCATGAGCTCTTTTCCAAGCACAATAGTCTCTCTCTGTCATAGACAAAACAAAGAGGAAAAACTACAGACATGAAGAAAGTAGTAATGATGGGAACAAACCCCAAGGTATGGCAGTTGGGGCCAGATCCTTAGCTGGTACAAATCAACAAAATCTTTTAAGTTCAATGGAGCTATATCAACTTACACCCCCGGTGAGGATCCATCCCTCCATTTTGATAAGCAGCTCAGAGACTCTATGGTTATTCAAAGTTTATCCCGATTACTCAGACTTGGTATAAAGTGTACTCAAGAGGCCACATCATCACTGCTAATGTTAGTAGTTCCTTAATGTTTAATATTAACTGTGTAGGGAAGAGAGAAGGGGAGGACTGAAAATTAAATTTCCATTCATTTCTGCTATGAAAAATACGTTGGCAGAGGTCACGGTTTTTCTCCACATTTTTTTCTTCTGTCTGTAAGAGGATGAGTGGTTTAACTGGATTTAATGATGCTTTACAGCACTGACTTCTTTGGCAACATTACAAAATATGTAACAGGTGTTCCAGCATGGCCCATTGAGCAGGATGAAGAACAAGGTCCTTCTTGAGATCACTGACAATTGAAAATGATGTCTTCAATAACTGTTATTTTCTGATCAAGAATACATTAAATCATGTAATAAGTAGAATACCATCTGCTTAAATGAGTTATTTGAAGTTGAGGTTTTCTGCTTAGTTGAATTTGGGCCAGAGTCTCTTAAGCTTATGTACAATTATTAAAATGGGGGCAAAAAATCTTCCTGATTTGTGTTGAGTGTGTCAGGACATGTCCATCTCAGAAGCAAGAGCAACTAACATCGGTAAGGTTTTGGCACATATGCTTGTGGGGTGTAACCTGTAGGTAGTAGCTCCATGTAGCTCAAAAACTTGTCTCTTTCACCACCAGAAGTTGGTCCAATAAAAGATATTACCTCACACACCTTGTCTCAGGGAGATATTCAGGTACAATATAATCATAGCTGGAACTGATTTGCTCAATTTATAGAAGAATTGCATCATCTTCTACAACAGGCATTTCTCTAAGATCTAATTTCTATACTTTCAGTTAAATAGAACTAGCAATGCATTCTGCAATGGTACCTACCATTTAAAAATAAAGACATGTATAAGGTGTTGCTGCTTTTTGTAATTATAAACCAATATCATAAGCCATGCAGGCAATACCAAGCACTACAAGCCACTAGTAAAGCTCTAACCTGCAAATTTATCATGAAGGAGATTTCCACATCGGCAGATTACTGGAGCACCAAATTTGGGATTTTGTTGCTGCAATAATGTAAATGAACAACACCATCTCAGATTTCATAAACAAATATGGTAATCTAATAAGGTCTAACAAACTTGGGAATGTCTTACTTTTAGGGTAAGTCCCTGCTGGCTCTACAAAGTATCCTAGTGGTTGTAAAACACAGTCGACTGACCATCTGAAGGAGCTGACAGCCAGCTGTACTCATGAAACTAACAGGAGGCTGGGTGGGCACATATAATGTTCACTTCAGGCACCACTTCCAGATCTGTTATACAGCAATATTAACACTTTGCCTTCCATTAAGCCTCCTCAGGAACACCTTTTTCAACCTTCCTCCACCATTCCCTTCCTGCTGTATGCACAGAGAGACTGGTCCATGTAGAGTCAGACTCTGGATGCTGTTGTAAGGTCCATTTCTGGTATTCAGGGACATGATTTCCCTATTTATTAAAAACAGAAACTGCATTTTTCATTTGCATTCATGAAATTGCATTTGTGATACACAAATAATTTGGGAGGATAGCAGGAGGAGGGAGGAATAGAAATTAATATGTTTTCTTGGTTGGGTAGGGGAATTGAGGCAGGGAGAGGGGCCAGGTTGGTGGAAAAAATGTTAAGGTCAGCCCTGAATGTGCTAATACAAGCAATTAAAGAGAGGGCCGCTTTAAAGATGAGGATGCCCTTCTGCAACAGGCAACTGGTAAATAATCTCAAGGGGAGCATTAAGAGATAGAGCAGAATAAATATACTATTTCAAGGATGTACACTAAGTATCAAGAATGTCTGTGAAATGGAAACAAGTATGGGCTCAGCAGTGAAGCACAGGGTATACAACTCTTTGAATTAAGAGGAAGGAGCAAATTTCTAGGAATCAGTAATGAATGTGTTCGCTATTACTACTGCTTCTCCTATAATACATCACTCACAGATTGACACTGATAACTAATATCATTTTCTAGCTAGTTAGATGGTCTCCATTACCATCAGATCTGAATGCCCATCAATATCAATGTTAGTTTACAGAGGAATGTTTTGTGCACTTAGCATTTTTTAGGAACTTGTGGATAGGTCTTTCTTGTAGCAGATAAGTGTTGAAAAACAAAGTACAACACTTTACCCTTAGGGCTATACTTGCTGAGCCTTTTGCAGTTGTCAATAACTTTTCAATTTTTTCCTCTGTCCCACTCACTCCCACCACCATTTTTCGTAGTTTATTTTTCAAAGGAAGCAGAAGTCATTTCCTCAAATCCACATGCATGCCAACATTCTCAGTTGATGCTGATATGAAAGGGGCTTGATATTTGATCTCTCATCCTGTTGCTCCAGGTAAACGGGGCTTGTTAGCCATGGTAGATAGTCCACCTAGGACATCAGACCTGTTCAGCCAGTTTGTAAAAGTTGTGCCAATCACACTTGCTCTATGGGTCTTCGTCTTCAAGGAGTAGATTGGTCCAATGCTAGGGCATCTGCTAAAAGTGATGCACAACCACTTTGCCTGATGGCTGTGGAAAAATGGGAAAAGGCGTTCTGGACACATGCAGCTAGAGAACCAAGTCCAAGAAATATGTTTGGCTTCCCTGAATATGGAAGTGACTGGAAAATCTAAAGAACTAGCTGAGACTTTGCAAAGAAGAAGTGTGAACATTGCCTGTATACAAGAGACAAAAATGAAAGCGTTGAAATCCATGAACATCAGGGAAGGTTACAAGATAATGTATCATGGCTCAGTAGCAATGAGGAATGGGGTAGAAATAATCATAGCAGAAATATTACAGGACAAAGTACTGGGCATCCAAAAGAAGAGTGAACAAATGATTAAAGTTAGACTACCACTGAACAGAGAATAAATATTTAATGTTATATGTGGACACGTGCCACATGTCAGTTGTGTGACTGAATTGAAGGAGGAATTCTAGATAGCACTGGACCAAGCACTAAGTAATGTACCACAACTGAATACTGGATTATTGAAGATCTCAATGTATGTGTGAGAGAACACAGTGAGGGCTATGACAATTGAGATGAAGGATGAGACTTTGGAACCAGAAATGAGGCTGATGAGGATATCTTAGAGTTAGACAGAAACCATGGCCTGATTGTTTCCCATATGTACTTTGTAAAAAGGTAAGAACATTTAATTAGATATAAGAGCTGTGCCAATAGGTCCCATATGGATTACTTCCCAACAAGAGGACAAGATCTAAAAATGTGCTGTAAAATGATCAAGGGAGAGCTGAGGGCAGAGTAACATATATTTCTTGTAATGGATTTCTAGTGGGGGACAAAAGACTAGTTGTAGAACATAGGATTAAGCACTGGAGACTCACGGATGGAGAAGTTAGTCTGAGATTTAAGAGTGAGGTCATATGGAGGTTGGAGAACAACCAAACTAACCATGACACAAATGAGGCTTAGAGAAAAATATCTAGACATGTTACAGAAAGTGCACAAGCTACCTGTGGCCAAATGAAAGGAGGGAAATTCCATGGCAAAGAGCCGGGGTGGTTCTCCAATGAGTAGGAGGCAGTAAAAGAGGAGGAGAAAAAGTCTGAATGATGGCAGGAAGTCAAAATGGTGGAAAGTTATGAGGAATACAAGCTGGCAAAGGAAACAAGGGAAAGAGTTGTTGCAGAAACTAAGGGTCAGGAATTTAAAGCCTTAAACACAGAACTATTACCTAATGAAGGGGGAAAAGGAACATTATAGATTAGCCGAGGTTAATCAAAGAAGCACAGAAAACATAGCAGCTGTGAAGTGCCTCAAAGATAAAAACAGAAGAGTACTGGTGGAAGAGGGTGAACTCATTAGGAGGTGGCAGCAGTTTTCTGAAAAACTGCTCAATGAGTGTGAAGAAATAGTTGAAGGAAGCATGCACAAACAACAACCTCACAAGGCCTATCACCATGATGGAGACTCACATAGTGCTGAAGATGAAACATGGGAAGATAGCAGTAACAGATGGTGTACCAACAGAGGAATTTAAATCATGAGAGAGTGGTGATGACAAATTTTGTCAACTTAATTCTCCATGCTCCTTACTCCCCTGTTAAATTAATGAGTCACATGATGAATTGACTGGAAAGAATCATCAAGAAGAGACTTCAGGAAGAGGTGTAGCATCAAGTAAACAACAATGAATTTGTTTTTATGCCAGGAAGGTAGACAATGGATGGAGTGTTTGCAGCCCAAATATTGCAGGAGAGGCACAGGGAGAAATGCAAGTTATTGCATGTAGTGTTTGTGGATTTAGAGGAGGATTATAACAGAATTCCTGGAGAAATATGTTCAGACTATCATGGACATGAATGAGGGTAGCACAACAGTAGTGAAAAGCACCTGAAGCTACAGCGAGTTATTCACAACAAAGGTAAGTCTGCAACAAAGGATCAGTCTCAAGACCATTCCTATTTGTTATGTAATGGACACCTTGATGTAGGAGATTAGGGGAGAGGCTCCATGGAGCATGCTTTTTGACGATTACATGTTATGCCGGGAACATAAATATGAGCTGGAAAATGACCCAGGACCATGGAGGGCTATGTGACAGGTTGTCACCCCTGGGGTGCAGTCTGGGAGCCATGGGAATCACTGTGCCCCTCTAAGGCACAAAACTGGGCTGGCTCAGCTCACACTGCTTTGCTGGAGACACAGCCAGCCTCACCAGGCCATGTTATCACCGAACACGACAGCAAGTGGCACCCCGCACCCAAACTGAACTACCTGAGTGCAAACAGCAGACACAAGCCAATTTCCCAGCTCCTCGGGCAAGCAGTCCCTCCCCGCTGCCCCTTCCTCATCCCCCCCCCCGCCCCCCCGCTGGAGTATAAACCCAGAATTATACCGTCTTATACTGCTCAGGGATCTGTACAATGTAAGCTCATTAATAATTCACTCTCCCCTCGATGTGGCAAAGATATGCAACAAGACTATGGTAACCAAGCTGAGATTTTTCCCCAGACACTTCACTCAAAGGCACACTTGTTTAGATAAAGCAAAAAACAAACAAACAAAAAAGTTTATTAACTACAAAAAGATAGATTTCAAGTGATTATAAGTGATAGCAAACAGATCAAAGCTGATTTCTTAGGAGAATATGAGGAAGGTTGGTGCCATCTTGGAAGACACGCTTGGCAAAAATGCTTGGAAAGGAAGAAAAAGAGCCGCCAGCCCCAACTGATGTGATAAGGTGAAGAAAAAGGTGATCCTGTTGGGAACAATTAGAAACTAGCAGTGCCTCCATAGATTGGGAATAATCAGACTTTGTAGATGGTGATGATTCAGAGGCTGATATGATGTGTATGGAGACATAAGTGTAACTACTGTTTTCTGTGTACTTCATCTTTACATTTCAAAGGAGTCACCTCCGTTTTCTGCTGTCACCAGTGAGGACCTCAATATGAAAGGCAGTTTCAGATCAGGATGGCTGCTAGTACACCACCATGTTCTCTCAGGGAAACTTCATTTTTTCCCAACCTCTCCCCATTTTTTGTTTATTTTTAGTTTCCTTTCATCAGAAATAAAAATAACGTTGACTAAAAGTATATCATTACTCTGTGTATCCATAGATTTATACTACACTTATCACCATGGTATCAGAGTGCTCTAGAAAGTCTAAACGTAAATGTAACAAGCGGACAGCCCCAGAATCTCACATATATTGCATTATATTATTGGTAGACTTGATTGAAGAAATGGTTTTTGATCTGAAAGCAGAAAGAGTCTTGCTTATTCTTTGTTTATGGAAAATCACAGTCCAATTACAGCACCAGTAATGTCAAACAAACTGGTTTATGAGTATCCTTTGCACCTTGACAACTATTCTGAGCACTGTATGCATGTGGGGTCACAAAACAAAAGTTGTAATTCAGGTTTTCCTATCAACATATCAGCTAGGGGCAAATGAGTTGGTAATCACATACCAACACACACACACAAAACTTGACACACTGTCTCCAGGAGGTGCTGTGAAACAGGACCATTTTTGCCCTGTATGTCCCAGAGAGCCTAATGAAAGCATACAATTTTAAACTGAGAAGAACCAGTTCAAATCAGATTTCCCCCTTTAGTTCTATTAAATATTCACACTAAACCTCAACCTGAGATTCAGTTCATTCATGAGCCAATACTTACAAAAACTCAAACAGGGATTGAGGTCGTTCTTACAAGTATAAAGTTCATGAACCCCCCGGGGACACATACTCACCCAAATGGCTTATCCTGTTCTCCCTTGCAAAAAGCCCTGGGATTCTCTCTGAAGATAACTAAAATGATATGGGCTGTTGTAGCCTAAGAAGTCCCTCCCCCACACCATACATGCCAGGGAGATTTGGGGAGGGTATATGCCTTCAGGAGCCACGTGGCTCTGCCTTAACTCCAATGCAAGGCTATGTCTAAATGGACCAGCCAAGCCTTGTGTACTAAACCCAAGAACATGTGCAATTTATACAAATCTGAAACCCGTACAGTTGAGTACACTGAAGTTTTCCTTATAGCAAGTGATCACTGTTTTCCTGCCAAACAAAAATGGGGCTGAAAGACCCCCAGTCATGAACCAGGACCCCACTGTGCTAGTCCCTGTAGATGCACAGAACAAAGACAGTGTCTGCCCCAGACCTCATGCTCTTCCTCCTGGCCCTGGAATCTTTCACCTCAGTTCAAACATGGAAGTTCTCCAAGAGAATAAATCAGTGGGCTAGCGATTAGAAATAACTGGACCAAGAAGAGAGCTGTAGATCCTTGGGATCCATTGGTCCTCTGGTTGTTTGTCAGTGGTAAAGGGCTGTTAAATTCACTACTGACCATTAGGATCTTTTTGTAACCAGCTGGACAAATCATTATCCATTTTGCATGGTTTTCCACCACCATTGCCTTAAATTGTTCTGCTTCATGGCACCATGAAAAAAATGTTAAAAATTCAAACAGAGAAAATAAATTGTCACTACTTATCTATAAATCATGGAGGTGAATTGCAGGCCAGTGGAACTGGAAGTGTGAAGGGATCCAAGCTCCATGAGTTCTGCTGCAGAACAGATCACTCTAAAGCTGGCATTCAATAGTTTGTATCGTTATTTTCCCTCAGAAGCGACACCTTATCCAGGGTCTGCAAGATTGTGAAATCTGGTTTGTGTCTATGCTTTATGTTCTCCTTCAGCTGACTACCCTGTATTGCAGATAACAAATGACAGCCGTAACCCAAATCCCCAGAACACAACTTTTCTGCTGTAGGTCTATCTTTATAGGTAACCTAAGCAAATGTTAACAGTAAGATTGTGATTGTAGGGGAACCCTTCCCCACCCCCCAATTCATAGTCATTCTTCATTACTGCTGAAAAACGATCCTTGCTTTAGTTATGCACAAACTTCCCTATTTAATACCTTATTTGTGTACACCAAAGCAGTTTGGGTTACTTTTTCTTATCAAAATGTTCTGACATACAATGCAGGCTTGTAAAATTGTTATAATAGAATGAGGTTCTATCAAACAAAGCCATAAATATGGTACTTTGAATATTTCTGGAAAATGACTGTTACTTGTTTATGCCTAATATGTAATTTTGAAAATTCACAGAGCTTTCAACACTAACTTGCAGGCCCATAAATGTCCTTGGTAATAAAGGTGGGGAAAACAACATTGTAAAAATGTAACATAATGCATTAGCAAGATTCCATCTTGAGATCTTCAACTAGAACACATGCTACCACATACATTGTTTCTAGTTTTAAAACCAGCTGTACTACAATCATATATCCCAAGACCTCTAGAAGGGCAATGTGAATGTTGTTCACTGAGTGGCAGCTTCTGAAGACACATTTAAATTCTGCATTGAACACAGAGCTGACAAAGCAACCAAACAACTTACATTCATACAAAGGTGATCACTTAAAGCAATAAAGAAGCCAGAAGAAAAATATCTTAGTTTTCTGATACGCTTGTCACAGAATCAATTGTATGATCTATATTTATACAAAAATGACCTTTAACTTTGATCTAAGAAGGATTTGTTTCACATACCACAATGTAGTCACTACTACATGTTGATTGCAGTGCTATTTTCTCAGTGAATTATGATAGTGCAGTTTTTTTCTCCCCAGCAAATAAGTCAATGATCAAGTACAGGATCAAGAGTTCAGTGAAGTTGTTAGAAGAGTAGCATCGCTATTCTGCCAAATCATTCCTATTTATGTCAAACCAAGTCAAAGGATATGAAGCAATCACAGGAAAATAAATTCTAGAGGCATACATATTAATCATCTTTTTACAGTGCCACTATTGAAAACCTTGTTCCTGAATTTGTTTGTCAATTGGTCCTTGCTAGAATGGGAAAGACTATAGAATCAAACTATTTTGTGTAGCTTCTCTCAAACTAGACATCCTCTCAAGGCTCTGAATGAACGTCAGCACAATGATAATACAGCTATGTCCTTCCATTTCTTTGTTGTTGCTTTTTAAATGATGACAGGTCATTTATCACTCTTCTCCCCTCAGGTAATGCAGTTCTAAACAGTTGTGATATATTATCAATTATTTCTGTTATGGTAACTCCTAAAGGCTCCAGGCAAAATCAGGGACCTAGGCTCAGTACAAATATACAGTAACAGATAGTCCCTTCCCAGAAGAGCTTACAGTCTAAAGAGACAAGATAGATAAGGAAGTATTAACTTAAGTTTACCGAGTGACTTGCCCAAGGTCACATGCTTATAGCTGAGCCAGAAAGTGAACCTAGATATTCTTATCCCCATCAGTGCCTTAGTCACAATACTATCCTGCCTCTGAGCGTATGCACCCTTCATTCACACTACAGTGCGACTAGATACTTACTATAGGAAGAGGGTCTCTGAATAATTTAATGTAGTTTCACCATTTGTTGCTTGGGTACATACAAGAACCACAGAGACATGCTTTTTCCATCAGGAAAGATCCCATTGAGATGTATCATCTTTTTACCAGGGGAATCCCTGGGAAGGCACAGGCAGAAGTAGTAGCAGCCACACAGTTATATGGAGCATAGCAAGTAGCCACCAGGGCAAAAATCTCATTCAAAATGAAATGGTTCCATATAATACAATGTTAATACCATGATAGCTCTAGCAGTACTGAAACACAGCATTCCAAGCTGTAAGTGTTTAGTTCTTAAAAAGCTATGGAAGCTTCTTGGAAAATATTTTTAAATCATTCCAGTTCCCCATGTACAGTGCAGCCCACATTTACCAAACTCTGTAGTTTCACTGACCAGAGCTCTGCTCTTGTTGAACATCTATGCTCCATGGTAGCCCTTTCCTTTGCTTTTCTGCTAAAAATCTTTGAAGAAGCTAGACAGCTCTCTACACTAGTTAACAGAACCACAATTAAGCTAGTTCAGCTTTTATTTTCTTTCCCACTGCTAATGGGACTTCAGATGTTGCACATATTTTTGATGGCACACTGGGATCTGAGTGGTCATGATGTTGTGACCAAGGGACCTCTTGATGCCAACCTGGCAGAGGGCATAAGGGGTCTAGTTCACCAAAGAGTGTCATGCGAGGTCTCTAATAAAAGGCTGTGTCATGCTGGTCATCAATATCATTGTGAAATGTATGTAGTGTAAGGAGTTATGTACTTACACTGAAAATTATGTTCTTAAGGGCTGTTTTTAGAGACTTGTCATCAGTGAAGGTGAAAAGCAAGTTTTCTTTCAGACATGAAATGTTTATCTGTTTGTGCATAAATTAAATATTGTACAGTTCACAATGGGCATACACTGACAACTCCAAGACTAATGCTAATGAAGGATTGTGAAATCTTCAAAGAGAGGAAAGTAACAGGAATAGATAAACAGTAGGAGTAATCCTCTTTAATGGTAAGCCAATGAACTTTTGAAGCTATATCTGGGGTACAGATGAATCCCTCAGTATTCCTTCAATCTATGAGGACAAGCTTTTCCTTCAATCTATGAGGGCTTGATCTTATGAGAAGGGGGTCTCAACCAAACTGATTGAAAATGCTGGTGAAAGAACTGGGGTAGCTTTTTTGCAGGAGATAGAGGAATGATTTGTTAATTAGGTTTAATCTCTAGAAAGTGGATTATGATTTTGTTTTATATGTAACTATTTGTTTCCAATATTCTTACATGCTATCACTTGAATCTCTGTTCTTTGATAACAAATTTATTCTTGTTTTCACTATGAATATATTAAGTATAGCATGTTCAGCGGAGCTGTGTTCTAAGGTACAACTGGTAATCTGCAGTGTAGAGTTTCTTTGAGAACAGCAGGCCTGGTAATTCTGCAGATGTTCAGTGGATGGGGGCTGGACACTACAGGGAACATCTGGAGGACTTGGGGCTTGGTGTGTGCCTATTCCTAACCTGTACAAAGTTAGGGAGGCCTGGACGGTAGTGCCTGTGTTTGCAGAGGCTGGTGGTTTCAGGGAGCTGACCCACAGCAGGCATCTGCTCATACTAAGGGCAGGTGGTGGTGAGGTGTCTCACCACCCCAGATATCCATGGAAAGCATCACAGATGTATTACAACCGTAATGGATGTCACTCTGTTAAACACTAGGGTTAAAAATTTCAGAAGCATCTAAGTCAGTTAGGAGCCTAAGTCCCATTGAAAGTGCAGCCTACTCCCTGGACAAGTCACATGTTTATTTGACTATCTGCATTTGGAACTGTTTCCAGATGCAGGTGCTTGGGGCGCCCAACGGAAAGGGGCGGCATGTCCGGCTCGTCGGCGGCAATTCGGCGGCGGGTTCCTCAGTCCCTCTCAGAGGGAAGGACCAGCCGCCGAATTGCCGCCAAAGAATGAAGCAGCGTGGTAGAGCTGCCGCTGAAGTGCCACCGATCGCGGCTTTTTTTTTCCCCCACCGCTTGAGGCAGCAAAAACGCTGGAGCCAGCCTTGCTTGTGTTTGAGCCCCCCCTTCCCCAGAGGCTGGAGCCCTGAGTCCCCCTGCAGCCAGAGGACCCCCAGGCCAGCTAGAGCCCCTCCCCCCACCTCCAGCCATGCTGCGCCTCCCCTCCTGAGACCCCAAGCTGTCCCATGGGAAAAGCTTGTCCCTTGCCGAAGAACCTGAGCTTTTGATATGCACCATGCAGGTTCCACGGTAGCTGAGGAGGCAGTATGTGTTAATCAGCTTCCTGGGTTCATCAGTAATCTCCCTGGAGGAAGCTAAGTAGCACATACCACCTCCTCAGCCGCCCTGGAACCTGCATGGGGCATCATAATAAGCAAAAACGTCCAGTGCAAATCCTGCAACCAGTGGCCAGCTGTTGCAGCTACGCCAGGGGAGGATTAGCCTGCCCTGGCCTATTGTACCTGCTGCCCAGGGCCGGCGCAACCCATTAGGCGACCTAAGCGGTCACCTAGGGCACTAACATTTGGGGGGCGGGACCTTCCGCCGCCTCTGTCGGGGGCGGCATTTTGGGGGCGGTACCTTCCGCCGCCTAGGGCGACCAAAAAGCTGGCGGCGCTCCTGCTGCTGCCTACGAATACAGCTTAGTTCTCAATTCTACATTTTTATTTGTTTTCCCTCTACTCCAATTTATTTGCAATACTGCAAACCCAGCTGCTGTAAAAATAAATCTGAGACCCAACAAAGAATTTTGTTAATGTATCAGAGATCTGACACACACACCTGCCTATATATATATATATCTTAAACTGTACCTTTCTTGCAGGAGAATAGTGTCTTTATTACAGGAACTGTGTTATTCAGTGGAATTTACTCAGGGAGACACAAGACATTTGAAAGTTGTAGAATTAATATATGCAAAAAAAAACAGATCAAAGATGTTAGTCAGCGTTATATGTACATGTACGCGTGCACATGCACACACACACAGTTCATCCCACTGCAGTAGTGTATATGCTGCACACTAGCTGATTTACTTTATGGAATTAACAAATCAGCTTTATGTGGATTAACAATTTTTTTCCCAACTTCATACTGCTGCAGACTGGACAACAATGCGTGCAGGCACAGAATTTTCAAATAAAGAATTTGGGGATTTTAAGCAAATAATTTCCTTGTTGCACAACATGGTAAGAAAAAAGTATTTTTTGATATTTTTGTTTATAACGGATATTTTGACTGAAGCAAATTTTTAATTTAAAACATTTAAGTAAACACTTTCATTTTAATTCCCTGTATGTTAGCATGGCTAATTAGTATTTAGTAATTAGTACTTTTAATAAGTAATTTAGTTCTTTATACAATTTGGACACATATAGTACACATTTCACTTAAGGTTTTATTTTCCCCACTATTCTTTCAAGCAAGAAATATATCTATTAAAATGCTTTACAATGAGCACTTACAGTATTTCTTTTCTGTGGAAGTTTATGAGAGATAAGCAATCTATCTTGAGGGAAGATTTTTAGGAGATAGTTTTAACAATACTACTACATTTCTAACTTTACTAATACCAGGATCTCCTTTCTTCAATTAGAAATTCTTTTTGCTGTCAGTTGCCTAGAAAATGAAGTCATCAAGCAAATGCAAAATCAATCATCTTAAGTCATTTCAGCAGGCTATGGCGAAGCTAACTACCTCCTTCTTCCTTCTACCCATCCCTCTTTTTTTTGTTAATATCTGATTAACAACTCACTAGCAATCATTTAAGCTACCATACTTTCTCTGACCTTTCATAATTTAGTTAAGAATGACTTCAGTCACTTCTTTCTAGGCTGGAGTCAAAAGAGATATTATGGCAAAAAGTCAAGGTTTTGATACAGTTCATAAGTTTTCTATAAATGGGGACACTAAAAGGAGGCTTTAGCTTGGCTTCATATCGCAGAGACGACCAGTGCCTGTCGACAGTAGAGGCGGCAGAGTGAGGGCAGCAGGCTTCAGCAGTGTTACTGAGCATACTTAATCTGTGTGAGCACGCCCAGTACAAGCCAAACAGCAAATCTGGGGGGGGGGGGGCATGTGACCCCCGCATGCCCCTCCCTCCCACACACACAAATGTTGCCTCTGTTCATATGTTTATCATTCCAACCACATTTTCATGAAGACCTATTTTTAAATAAATAAATAAATGCTATAGGCTTGCGTGCTCTGCTGGTACCAGTGTTAGCTGATAGCTTTTGTCATTCTTATTGCATGAATGTTTGCTGGGTGAAAGGATTTCTTTCATGTCATTAGTTGATTCATCCTTAAGGATACAACATATTGATCTGTTGTCTGATCTTTTATTGATTAAACTCTCTTTTGCACTGAAACACTCCTCTGCATTTTCATCTCTGAGACAATGACAGACATCATTAATTGACAGATTTTGACTAGCAGCAGATTGACATTGAGAACAAGTGGAACCACCCACTCCTTATCTGTGTTACAGAACTAATTTATGCTACAGGTCTGAAAACACTACCACAGTTCAGTCACTTACAGGCATTTGCTAAAACACACATTCATCCCTTGTGTAACTTCAGTACTGGGATGGATAGGACCTACAGACCATGGACTTCAGAAAAGCAGACTTTGACTCCCTTAGGGAACTGATGGGCAGGATCCTCTGGGAGGCTAATATGAGGGGGAAAGGAGTCCAGGAGATCTGGCTGTATTTTAAAGAAGACTTATTGAGGGCGCAGGAACAAACCATCCCAATGTGCAGAAAGAATAGCAAATATGGCAGGCGACCAGCTGGGCTTAACAGTGAAATCTTTGGTGAGCTTAAACACAAAAAGGAAGCTTACAAGAAGTGGAAACTTGGACAGATGACTAGGGAAGAGTATAAAAACATTGCTCAAGTATGCAGGGGTGTAATCAGGAAGGCCAAAACACAACTGGAGTTGCAGCTAGCAAGGGATGTGAAGGGTAAAAAGAAAGGTTTCTGCAGGCCTCCTGAGGTCTCTTCCAACCCTAATATTCTATGAAAGGGATAACTAATTCCTTTGCATTAATTGTATTAATTTCTTTACAAATCTACATGGGATGTGAACTAGTGAGGGGTTAAACTTGTTACTAATGAAATATTATTCTTATTCTAAAGGCTGAACACTGCCCTTGAGAAGTATTAACGAGAAAGCCAGGTAATGTCATTGAGTGTAGAACCTGCAATAGTGCACTGGCAACTTTCTTATTAGTGACTCTAGGGGTCGCAAATACAGTATGATAGATCTTGCACAGGACCACAATTCTGGCAGCAATCTGAGAGGAGATCTTTGTTGGTGAGCAGTGTCGATTCAGTTTTCAGTACTCAGCCTCAGCTGTGATTGGCTGGAGTTCAGTTGGAGTTCATGTAGGTCTTGTAATCCACCAAGAGATTTTTCTTTCTCGCTACTTGTGTCATACAGGAGACAACCGTTTACCTCGGGGGCATGACAACAAATCTCTGCACACATGATCTGCAGTGACATGGTGGCACAGTTGCCAATGGGGGATAAAAATAAAGGCTGCTACTGTGTCAGTTTGAACACAGCAGTAAGTGTCAGTTCTGAATAATCCCATCACTTTTAGCTGCTGCATCATGCTTGGGTATTTACCTTCACATCCTAGCTCTGTTAATCCAAAACAACTTCACTGATTTTTCCTGTAATTTGGGGAAATTTCATTTTAAATAGCACTTTTATTTAGAAATGTTTTTTATCAAGCATAGCTCAGTCGTTCATCCTTATTCATTGTGTGTTGTGTTTAGGGTAAATATATACAACCAGAGCATCCCTCACATTTTTTCCTCCTAATCCTATATGCACAGTCACTGAATCGGTGTTATGTTTTCACATTTTAAAATTCAGACTGGTTCATAGTTTAACTTAACATTGTAATTAACCATTTGGAAGAGCCCTATACAATTTGCCAGGTTAAAACTAGTAAGATTCCATTAAAAATATTCTAAAAAAAACCTATAGAATTTAAAAGAAAATGAGATAATTTCCATCTTTTTTTTTTTTTTTTTTTAATGTTAGCAAAAAGAAAAAGGTCAGGGAAAGTGTGGGACCCTTAATGAATCGGGGAGGCAACCTAGTGACAAATGATGTGGGAAAAGCTGAAGTACTCAATGCTTTTTTTGCCTCGGTCTTCACAGACAAGGTCAGCTCCCACACTGCTGTCCTGGGCAACACAGTATGGGGAGGAGGTGAGCAGCACTCAGTGGTGAAAGAACAGATTAAGGACTATTTAGAAAAGCTGGACATGCACAAGTCAAAGGGGTCCAGATCTAATGCATCCAAGGGTGCTGAGGGAATTGGTTGATGTGATTGCAGAGCCATTGGCCATTATCTTTGAAAACTCGTGGCGATCGGGGGAGGTCCCGGACAATTGGAAAAAGGCAAATATAGTGCCCATCTTTAAAAAAGGAAAGAAGGAGAACCCGGGGAACTACAGACCAGTCAGCCTCACCTCAGTCCCTCGAAAAATCATGGAGCAGGTCCTCAAGGAAACCATTTTGAAACACTTGGAGGAAAGGGAGGTGATCAGGAACAGTCAACATGGATTCACCAAGGGCAAGTCATGTCTGACCAACCTGATTGCCTTCTATGATGAGATAATTGGCTCTGTGGATATGGGGCAAGCAGTGGATGTGATATATCTTGACTTTAGCAAAGCTTTTGATATGGTCTCCAACAATATTCTTGCCAGCAAGTTAAAAAAGTATGGATTGGATGAATGGACTATAAAGTGGATAGAAAGCTGGCTAGATTGTCGGGCTCACGGGTAGTGATCAACAGCTCGATGTCTAGTTGGCAGCCGGTATCAAGCGTAGTACCCCAGGGGTCAGTCCTGGGGCTGGTTTTGTTCAACATCTTTATTAATGATCTGGATGATGGGATGGATTGCACCCTCAGCAAGTTCACAGATGACACTAAGATGGGGGGAGAGGTAGATAAACTGGAGGGTAGGGATTGAGTCCAGAGTGACCTAGACAAATTGGAGGATTGGGCCAAAAGAAATCTGATGAGGTTCAACAAGCAAAAGTGCAGAGTCCTGCACTTAGGACGAAAGAATCCCATGCACCGCTACAGGCTTGGGTCTGACTGGCTAAGCAGCAGTTCTGCAGAAAAGGCCCTGGGGATTACAGTGGATGAGAAGCTGGATATGAGTAAACAGTGTGCCCTTGTTGCCAAGAAGGCTAACGGCATATTGAGCTGCATTAGTAGGAGCATTGCCAGCAGATCAAGGGAAGTGATTATTCCCCTCTATTCGGCACTGGTGAGGCCACATCCGGAGTACTGCGTGCAGTTTTGGGCCCCCCACCACAGAAAGGATGTGGCCAAATTGGAGAGAGTCTAGTGGAGGGCAACAAAAATGATTAGGGGACTGGGGCACATGACTTACCAAGAGGGGCTGAGGGAACTGGGCTTGTTTAGTCTGCAGAAGAGAAGAGTGAGGGGGGATTTGATAGCAGCATTCAACTATCTGAAGGGGGGTTCCAAAGAGGATGGAGCTCGACTGTTCTCAGTGGTGGCAGATGACAGAAGAAGGAGCAATGGTCTCAAATTGCAGTGGGGGAGGTCTAGGTTGGATATTAGGAAATACTATTTCACTAGGAGGGTGGTGAAGCACTGGAATGGGTTACCTAGGGTTGTGGTGGAATCTCCATCCTTAGAGGTTTTTAAGGCCGGCTTGTCAAAGACCTGGCTGGGATGATTTAGTTGGGGTTGGTCCTGCTTTGAGCAGGGGGTTGGACTAGATGACCTCCTGAGGTCTCTTCCAACCCTAATCTTCTATGATTCTATGATATTGATGGGGGGGACGGACTTTATAATTATGTTGTGTGGGATAGGACTCTTTAGTCAAAATAAAAACTTAGTTTATGAAGCAGTGCCCCTACCCCACCCTAAAAATATGTAATTTATTTATGTCAAGGACCTCCTGCATCAATCGGCTGTAAATAACAAAATAACCAATAAATAACAAATAACAAAACTGAGCAAGGAGAACAATCAAAGGTCACAAAATGCAAAATATGCACTTTCTTCAGAACATTAGAAGGTGAGGTCATGCTTACCTAATACTACCATTTAAGCTAATACTATCCCAAGGCTTTTAACGTATGACAGGCCTAAAAAAAATCACCACTGCCACTCACATCTCAGATATTGATCTATATTTTACTACCAGTACTAAATGAGACACCAGCTAAAGCAGAAAATTACTATAAATATAGTCTTCACTTATTACAATATATATTTGAACTTTTATACATTGTGAAAGTTATGCCATGACCCAAATTCAGGAAAGCATTTTAAAAAAAAAGTTTAAGTCCACCATCCCTATTCAGGGAAAACCTAAATTAGTTTCCTACAGGGTCTATAAAGGCAAATACAAAATAGACAAGTGACTCCTAGAGACTTACAGCCAGCAATTGCTATATTTTCCTGAGAATTTCATAGCCTATGAAAAATCAGGTAAATACATGGGGAAAAAAAATCTTTTCAGAAGCACTAAATATGCTGCTTTAAAAAGGAAAATGAACATATTTAAAAACCTGTCAAAATTCTCGATTTTCTGCTCCATAAACTCAACCAATTTCAAACAACCAGAAGAAAAATCTAATGCTTAAACTTCCAGATTTTCAACCTCTAATCACTGTACTCTTAAATCAAAACGCATATGTTAGTCTAAAAGGGTTACTTGTCATGGAGTTTTTCACAAGTTGTGTTAAGAAAACAATACCAGTTATATAAAACCCTGGAAACTCAAATCTGATCTTGTCTCAATGTTTTTCCTCCATCATTTGTTGCATGCTAGCTCAGTAATGCAAAGCTGTTTATCATTATTTGAATACAATGCAAAATTTTGAAGGACTCTTTTAAAAGAATAGGAGTACTTGTGGCACCTTAGAGACTAACAAATTTATTGTAGCATAAGCTTTCATGGGCTACAGCTCACTTCATCGGATGCAGTGAGCTGTAGCCCATGTAAGCTTATGCTACAATAAATTTGTTAGTCTCTAAGATGCCACAAGTACTCCTATTCTTTTTGCGGATACAGACCAACACAACAATTACTCTGAAACCTGTCTTTTAAAAGAGGAACTAAAAGAATTATATAGACTTTGCAAAGAGATATAAGAGAGAGAAAAGTAGGTTACATTTCAAACAACTAGCCTCAGGTCCATAAATTCCCTTTAATTTATTTTTAGAATAAAAATGTGTCTAACACTTTTCTTCTAATAAAGAAATTAGAGAACTCATGAAGGAAATTGACACTTTTTATTGTGAAGGAATCACAAGGACATAGGCTCTTTGGTTACAAAGATTAGGGATGAGATGGGATTGCCACTAATTCCAGTACGCAATCTTCCCCTCCATTCTTACAAAATAATCCTTACAATAAATTCATACAGCTATATGAAAACACACACACTTTCACCACATTACAAACAAATTCTGGGTGTAAATGTAGAATGAGGTGTTTCTGAGGAGCTGCAGGGGAGGGCAGAAAGGTTTACTATGCTTTAAGCTTTCCTGGAATAAGCAAGGGCTCAGGGTATTTGCAGAACCAACTCTGCACTTCCTTCTGGACCCGCTCCCATCACAAAGTTTTTGGGCCAAAAGTGCTTCACAATATGGACTTCAGTGATAGTGTGGGAAGGTTTATTTTAACACCTGTACAGCACTGTGGGGTTGAAATCCTCTCTTTAAACTCTAGACGACTGCAACAGGAGGCTTTGCCCTGGAGGGGAATTTTTCAAACAACAGCTTTGTGAAACATAGTCCAACACACAAACTCACTCCCTCTCTGACAGTGTTTATTAATGTTTCCAAAAGAATTAAATGATTGTTTTCAGCTGATTCTATTTCCTTAATTGAAGTTCCATTATTGATTATTGTTATTAAAGAAGCCTAGTAACTGGGAAGGAGAATAATGCAGCACATATAAATACCTTTCCATTAGTTGTCTTTTAAAAATATGTAATAACACATTTGCAAGCTATTCAGAATCAGTGGAACCAGCTATGGACAAAATATCCCAAAATAGTAATTAGTCTGGATTACTGCTAGAGCTGAGCAAATAATTTTCAGTGAATAATTTACAATGATTAATTTAGCTTCTTTGCTTCCTCCCTCTTCCTTTTATTTATGTATATGGAATGTCTACAAGTAGATTACTATAGCCCAAAATATATTTGGTATTAATATGTATTCCCCCTTTTTAAACACTGTACAGGTTTATCATGATCAGTTCACTGCAAGCACAATCCCTATGAAATTCAAGTTGAGTGAGTTGGTTAGTTGAGACTGGTCACATACAGCACATGGTTTTGCTTCTGTTCCTTGATTGGGCATGCATAACTCCTCAAATCATAAACCCTTTAATAAACTGCAATTGACCAATCTTCTATCCTGAAGGCAGTCTGTTCTTCTGTGTAAGCAATGTGTCATTTGGCTACAAGCACTGCTCTAGAGAACCAGAGTTTCCATGATGATGGGATATGTCCCCAAACAGTTCTGAGAAGTAATTTTTAAGGAGATAGTCATTATGATGTTAATCCCCCTGCCTACTTTTAGTCAAAATGATTGTACACCTCTACCCCGATATAACGCTGTCCTCGGGAGCCAAAAAATCTTACCGCATTATAGGTGAAACCAAGTTATATCGAACTTGCTTTGATCCACCGGAGCACACAGCCCCGCCCCCTCCGGAGTGCTGCTTTACCGTGTTATATCCAAATTCGTGTTATATCGGGTCGCGTTATATCGGGGTAGCGGTGTATCCTAGGGAAGTCTCAAAACATGTGAGCCAGCATAGCTCTGGGAGACTCACATCTACAGCAGTAGTCTCTTTTGACAAGGTCCATGCACCATAATTTATGGAAGCACCAGCAACTTGACTAATCTGGCAGCTGAAGAGTGGGTAGTGTTGTTGAGAAAAGGGACCTTAGACAAATTTAGTCCGACTTTTAAAAATCTTTGATTAATTACTAGTGGATCGAAAACAAGGTGATGCTTTCCTTTCCCCTCCTTGCCCGCCTTCCTTTTCTTCCATTCCTTCCCTTTTTGCTCTGTGTCTTTTTTGAGTTCTTTCCTTATTTCTGAAGGAATCAATACAGTATGGAATAAAATAAAAAGAGAAACTGCAGTTTAGAGTAGCAGTTAAGCAGGGTTAGGGAATTTTAGAAAACATTAATGCTTTTCCTATGTGGGCTATGCAGGCCTTGTTAGAGGCATCATTCCTAGAAAGAAATAGACTACTGTATGATTAGTTAGCTGGGTGCAAAGTATGCCATTCGTTTCCTTTTGTCTCCTTCACACCAAGGATGTGTGCACGCATCCAGGTCTCTACATACTGAATTACTTTTCTGTGCTAGGCTCTAGTGAGGGGTTTAAGGAACCTTGTCCCCCTACTGCATTAATATCCCATATGAAACATACCAACGGACTTGTTATCAGCACACGTTGAAGAGAAACTAATAAGGTAGCAATGCCCTCTCCTCTTCCTCCTGGGAATTATACCTTTCCAGCCTCCCTCATCTGATTTCTGTCTGAGCATGGATTTCTTCTCACATCCTCCCCCTTCAAATATTTCTAGATTCCTGGGGCAGATGGAACAAGGGCACACACACAGCTTAACCCCTCCAACTATTGAAGTATCTCTGCCTATGCCTTATTCCCAGAGGAAGGGTAAAGGAGGGCAGCTTATCCTTCCCAGGCCCTGGCTGGCTGTCCCTATTTAGGACATGTTCTCACAAGTTTCCAACCCCAAATAGTCCTGCAGGTTATTTGAGGGGTGCCTGCCCATTCCCTCCTCCCCTTTCTTCTTAGAGCTGCTGTTCTTCATGGTATCTGCAACTTCTTCAGGTAGCTTTTCTTTAGTCAAAGGGCAAGAAATAAAGAAGCGCTTTTCTGGATCTTCTTATGATGCACTGCAAAAAGTGAGTTTTACAGAGAAGATATTTCCAGCAGGAATTTATATGTATTATATATGGTGAAATCCTGACCCAATGTAAGTCAACGGCCAAGCTGCCACTGATTTCCCCAATAAAAGGGCTTGATCTTTAACCATATAGGTAAATGGGATTTTTTCCATTGATTTGAATGGAAGTAGGATCAAGCCCTTAGTATGGTGCATGTATCTGAGAAATGAAAAGCAGACACAAATATTCTGAAATCTGAGCAGACACTGAAATCTCTATATAGAAATTACATCCACATTTTACTCCAGGAGTGACAGATGTAAAACCACTATTACAGTGCCTGCTTCGCAGTATGCTAATATACTACTTATAGCACCTTTGTACTACTACAGAATTAAATAAATTATGAGTCATTGATTATGAATGATGTAGATACATTTTGAATTGCAATATGAAAGATCATTACAATAGGTATAACATGCTAGAAATAGTTATTGCTCGAAGACAGGTTAGGTCTTATTTGTAAATTTATTTATAGGTAGATTCCAGTATTTGGCCTCATTGAAGTAATGTACTGAGAGTATAAATAAGTACAGGAACAGCCTTCATTAAGTGAACTGACCTTTGTTGTATCCAGTATAAAAAAGACTTATGGGATGGATAAAAAAATACTGAGTTTGAGCACTGGGCTGCCACTAATTGGAAGGTGCTTTGCAAGTCATTTAGAAAAATGGACCAGATTAATGTTTTAAGGATGATTTCTATTAAATGTGCCAAAGAGCATGTACTGTATGTGTACTATGCTGTGGAGAATCAAGGTAGCAGTCTAAAGAGACAGAACAAGGAGTAATTGACAGAACAAGGAGTAATGGTCTCAAGTTGCAGTGGGGGAGGTTTAGGTTGGATATTAGGAAAAAGTTCTCTAGGAGGGTGGTGAAGCNAACAGTGTGCCCTTGTTGCCAAGAAGGCTAACGGCATTTTGGGCTGTATAAGTAGGGGCATTGCCAGCAGATCGAGGGACGTGATCGTTCCCCTCTATTCGACATTGGTGAGGCCTCACCTGGAGTACTGTGTCCAGTTTTGGGCCCCACACTACAAGAAGGATGTGGAAAAATTGGAAAGAGTCCAGCGGAGGGCAACAAAAATGATTAGGGGGCTGGAGCACATGAGTTATGAGGAGAGGCTGAGGGAACTGGGATTGTTTAGTCTGCAGAAGAGAAGAATGAGGGGGGATTTGATAGCTGCTTTCAACTACCTGAAAGGGGGTTCCAAAGAGGATGGATCTAGACTGTTCACAGTGGTACCAGATGACAGAACAAGGAGTAATGGTCTCAAGTTGCAGTGGGGGAGGTTTAGATTGGATATTAGGAAAAACTTTTTCACTAGGAGGGTGGTGAAGCACTGGAATGGGTTACCTAGGGAGGTGGTGGAATCTCCTTCCTTAGAGTTTTTTAAGGTCAGGCTTGACAAAGCCCTGGCTGGGATGATTTAGTTGGGAATTGGTCCTGCTTTGAGCAGGGGGTTGGACTAGATGACCTCCTGAGGTCCCTTCCAACCCTGATATTCTATGATTCTATGATTCAGTTGTATGATTTTGCTCCAGTTTATGAACCCAGTTAGTTCAATTGATTATAATCCCTTACGTCAATATAACAAACCATAAGGTAAGTAAGTTACTTAATAGTGACTCAATCACTTAATATATTTTCCATTCTTCTTTCTAGTTTTCATTAACTCTCCAACGTACTATTCTCTTTTTTGTAATATTCCTGATTGTGTCTATTTTTTCAGTATATCAGCAGATCTCCAGTTTATCTGAACTCTTTTTTTATTGTTATGAGTTTGTTCCATTTATTCTGTTTTACTCTCTACAAAATATGTATTAATACTTTGCACTTCCATAACACACAACACAAGGGGAATGAAGTGTTTACAAACATCATTTAAGTCTCACATCATATTGGGCTAGATTTTCATCCAGTGTCAATGATGCAACTCCATTGACTTTAGTTAAGCTATGCTGATTTGCGCCAGATGAGAACCTGATCCATTATTTCTAACACATTTTAAAGATGGGTATATTGAGACACAGAGGATGAAATCTTGGGTCATCTGAACGCCTATTGACTTCAGTACATTTGAGCATTTCTGTTTTCACTACCTAGCCAGTGCTTGTTTTTTTTCTTTACCTATTTTCTGTCTCCATATCTCTTTCCTTTCCTACCTTGCAATTGTACTAACCTCACATTTGTAGATGAAGATAAGCAATAGATAGTGGCCTGAGAACCTTATAGAATTTGATTGACCTTGTCAATACAAATTTTTTCTAATTTAAATTATTATTTGTTTGTCCAGCATTCAGATATATTCATATAGACAGCAAATGTTACCCTGGGAAAAAATTAACCACCAACAACTATCCTTTAAATTAAGAATCTGTGTGAAAGGAGGTAGCTATTTTAAACACTGGAATAACTTTTTGCTTGAACAACTGAATTTTCTTTTTTCTCAACCAAACTTTGGCATTAAAGTATTTTGAGACTTTGAAAAACTACTTCCTCCTTTCTATATTGTTCAAAGACTCAAATATCTTTTTTTCTTGAAAGCAAGTTTGAATGCACCTAGGTCCTTCCTCATAGATAAAGCAGAATAAAAACCACCAGAAGATATTCCCACCTAAGTCAACCCTAAGACACCTAACAGAAAGTTCAGTATCCTCAAAGATTTCTTGTCAAAAGCTACACACTTTTTTGGAACTATATTCCAATGTGAGAGAAAAGGGAAGTCTCTTCAATCACCAAAGAACTGTACTTAAAAAAAAAAAAGTATGAAGGGCTTAACTGTACTAAATAGCTACTTCTAGCTGGAAGGAGGACTACATATCTCATCAAGGCACTGGAAAAAGAATTAAAGCTTTCTATTTGCTTCAACCCTGCCTATGATGCCCTCTATAGCTGAGGGTAGAGGCAGCAGTTGGTGAGGGTTCCCTTACACTGGAGGAATCCTCAGTTGCCTTGTTTGATGTGGCTCTAAGTCCTCTAGTCAGGGCCTAGGATCTGGACTAGAAAGTATGATTAACACAAACTTTGCTGTTACTTATTCACAGAATTTACCATCAACAGCAACACGATACTGAGGTACTCATTTGTAGACTGGGCTCACCACTCCCAGTGTTTCTCCAGGCCCTGCTATTATTTCCATACTTTCTTTCTTAGACACCAGATGGTCTCCCAAGATTCTTATTAATGCAAGCCAGTTTGATAACTACATCATTCATAATTATATATCTATAAACAAACTTCAGTGGAGTGGAGGGCAGGGGAAGTGGAAAAGTAGGCAAGACCATTCACGGTGCTGATGCCACTTACAGCTGTCTGGCAGCACTTTTCAGTTCCACCACTGATGGAGGTTCTTTAAAAGCTCTGCCTTGTCCCACAATACCTCCAGCATGGCACTTGCCCACTTTTAACATGCCCCCTATGCTCAGAGGAGGGTGGCAGGTGCAGGGACTGGAGCCATCATGATTGTGCCAGCACAGAGATCCCCTTCAACAGTGATTTGTGACCAGTATTCAAGTGCTTTATGACTCCCGAGTGGTGCACAAGAGCCAGAGCTCAAAAGAATTTGCGATTATTTTCACAAATTCTTTACTGCTTAAAAATTTGCTTGCATTAAAAAAGAATAAAAACATCCTGATGTTTAATCAAAGGTTTACTAAGTCTGCAGGAGCGCCGCCAGCTTTTTCAGCGCCCTAGGCGGCGGAAGGTCCCGCCCCCAAAATGCCGCCCCCGACAGCGGTGGTGGAAGGTCCCGCCCCTAAAATTCAACAGACGGCCGGGGCGCCGGTGCCCCCAAAATAGCAGCGCCCTAGGCGACCGCCTAGGTCGCCTAATGGGTTGCACTGGCCCTGTAAGTCTGACTGCAGAGAAATACCAGCTCAGATTTTACTAGACATTTTACAGTCTTGGTTTCTGCCTGAGGGTGAATTATTGTGTGGAGCACAAGGGAGGAAGAGTAAACAACCATGTGAGTGAGTTAGGGCAGAGTGAAAAAAATCATATACTTTGTGGGGTGGGGGTTAAATCTCTGTATATGTATAAATAAGGTTACAGACATAGACTTAGACAAGGCTCAGCAAAGCAGCCTGCAGCTGACATTTGATATTTGCCATCAATACAGTGCTCAGTGAGAGCCAGTGCCTTTACTTAAGTTATGAGCATTTGAAAATGGCTTACCAAGCATGCTCACTCTGGGAGAGCTGCACTGTGACTTTATGAAGCAGTGTGTTAAGTGCACAAAGGTTATTTCAGCATTGCCAAACCCAAGTAGTCAAAAAACAAACAAACAGGGGTTTGGCTTAAAATCATAAGATTTAAAAAGAATGGGTTTGGTTTATTTGTCTTCTACTGTTTGAAGATTTAGGGTTCACATGTTCAAACTCTCCTCCACAACTATGAGAGCTAGAAATCTCCTTTTTGGAAAATGAAATCTGAGAGTCTCTTGTAATCACAAGGCTCCAAGTGCTCGGGCTTTAACAAAAACACCAGAGTTCACAAGATCTGCAATAAATCATGAAAGTTGACACCTCCTATTTTCAGGAAATGAAGTCCCTACTCTTTGTTACTTTGTTCCATGTGCCGTCATTTACACCAGTACAAAGTGGTGCAAGTGACAACATATTGTGTAGGGCAATGGAGAATCAGGCCCTCTGCCTGATTTCTCTGTGGGAATGCACCCCTATGCAGCCTTGCCCCAAGTCAAAGAACAGGTGAAAACCAATAGCAAAGCCAGAAGAGCTGCATATTCTGAAGTCTGAACAGATCTTGATTCTTTCCTTTTTCTTTAAAGACAAAAGGAAAAGTTAAATGTGAAACCCCAAACCACAGACCCTTGAGAAACAACAAAAATTCCAAATAAAGCTTATGTTAGTGCAACATTAAAACTGCAGGATTAAATACCTGATTTAAAATATCAGGTAATTCAACAGTTAAGTTTCAACAGCCTTGTACAGTAGCACACGCAAGCTAATCCAAACTACTACACTGTATTTTCTGGGTTTGTCTCATTACATAAATAGATTTCAAACAATTGGCATCACTCGGAATTGCAAGTGTTCAGTACTTCTGACAAATCAGGACAATTATTTAGTTGCCTAAATATGGATTTGAGCCCCAATCCTGCTGTGGTTTCAGGGGGGCTTTGTGCTGAGCTCACTGAAAGGTCTGAGCCTTTGGTTGCTGATAAATTAGGGCATTCACATTTGAAAATGTGGCCCTAAGTGACTACCCAATCTTCATTTAAATCCTCCCTAAAAACCTCAGAGAACCCATAAGTAGTGAGTGAATTACAAAAGTATATAGAATAAAACCAGAAAAATTCTAAATTATTCCCTACTCAAACTTCAATTTTTCCTCTCTTCTTTGTCTCTCTCTTATTTTGGATCATAAACTCTTTAGGACAGGAACTGTACACTTTACACTAAGTATATTGTTTGGGTCTAACAAGTAATCAATAATAAACGTTGAATTCAAGGGTTCATGCATTACAAGAAGGGAAGGATTGAATCAGTCTGTCCATCCCCCTTCATCTCACCCAGTCATTCTTCTTAATGTAAAAATATCTCACTATTAACTGCAAAGACATCAGTTGGAACTCAGGAGTTGGTCTTATTTGGGGGGAAAGCAATTTTAAAAACACCAAGATTCTCTTCAACTCAGATTCAATATTTAGATGAACCTTATGAATTTAGTCCTCTTTCAGTAAAGAACCCAGGTTTGGCACAATTTCAATGATAATGAGATGAAACTGATTTGCACAAGTTATCTGGAAATGCTTTTACACATTCCTGCGGCATGCAGTTCCCGCCTGCCCCCCCTCCCGCCCCATTTAAAGTGACAATACATATGTGTAAATTTTCAGCATTTATTCAGCATGTAAATTAAGTGGAAATATTAAAAAAGATTGGGGGCTTTTTAAAGGGCTGCAGGCCAGATTTACGGAAGTCTTTAGGCACCTACAGATGCTGGGCAAGGCACTAAAACCCTCTGAGCCTCAGTCTCCCAATTTGGGATAATAGTTTTTTTCCCCCTCCCACCCTTTGTCTTATCTATTTACATTGTAAGCTCTTCAGATCAAGAAAAGTCTCTCACTATGTGTATGTACAGCACCCAGGATAATGGGGACCTGAGCTCCATTGAGGCCTCTGCAGGTATATCTACACTGCAGCTGGGAAGTGTGATTCCCAGTGTGGATAGAGACTTGAGCTAGCATGCTAAACAGAAGTGTGGATGTTTCAGCATGGGCACCATCTTCGGCTAGCTACCCAAGCTTGGACCGAGGATGTTGGGTGGGCATGGACTCGGGTGGCTAGCAGAGTTGGCGCAAGTCTGACTATCCAGGCTGGCAATCCCACCTTCCAGCTGCACTGCAGATATACCCTACGCATAATTGTAATAATAACAACAACCACCTCATAATTTCTTTAATATAGTACCAATAGGATCACTAACTAAAGTCGGTCTTTTTGACTCATGTTTCCTACTTTCTTACTTTTGGCCTATCAGGTAAAGGGGGAAAAAAATATGGTAACTTTGTATTTGAGTTTGACTTTATGTTGGTTTCTAAAGCCTGTCACTTTCTGTCCTCTGCTATTGTGCTGATCACTTATCAGGTTTGGAGAGCCAGTCCTTAGATGAATTCCCTATTGCCTCAGTTCACAAACTGCATTCTTAACAAGAGACACTGTGCAAACAAACTGATTAGAAGCAGCATTCAGGGGTGTGGAGGGGGGAGGGGAGGAGATCAACAGCAGAAGTGTTTTCTTATTTCCTGTCCAAACATACTGTAACAGGTTCTTGTTTACTATTCTCAGCAGCACTATTTAGTGAATACACACTTTTCTCCTCCTTTCTTACAAAAACTGACTTGTGTCACTTGAAGACAGGTTTTTCTGACAGTTTAGATTTGAGGTATTTTCATCAGAGACTAGAGGTTACATGTTATGCTTGATACCTCTTGTCCCCCGTGGTTCCCCCCCCCACACACACACAACATTTTCATCAACTGCTACATGAAACAAGCATAGAGATAAAGTATTCTAAGCTCTCTACACCTTCTCACAATGATCTGGCTATTGCTGCTGCACACTGTCAAAATCACATTGATTATAGTAAAATATGTTCACTCTTTGTGTACTTCTTTATTAGACTCTGAAAACTTCTTTTCGGAATAAGTTACAATAAGCTATTTTCTCTGATTCACTATGGAATAAGGCTGCATGCAAGCTTTGGAGATGGTCTCATGAGTTGTTTCAGATTTTTAGGAATACTTTTTCAGTAAATTGTGGTGTTATAAATACTATGCCACTGACAACAACTGGATTCATGTCCACAATAAGAGACATCATACACTGCTGGAACAATCTACCTCACAGTACCTAGTTACAGTGGGTTAGATGTGGGACCATTACTTGTACTGTACTGTGAATCCTCTCCAGATAAGTAGCCCCACTGGCTTTATTAGAACTGTTTGCATAAATAACATCACCACCCTGAGCAAGGGCTCTGTAATCTGTCCCAGTGTAAACTACATACAAGCAGGCAGTCACACTTTTGGAAAATACATGCAGTATAACATAGTATTGATGAATTATTATTTGTATTATAGTAGCAACTAAAGACCTCTCTGACAAATGCTCCAACAAATGACAGTGATGAAGAAGTAAAGGACAAATTCTACCCTACACTACAGGCAGAGTTAGAGAGAGTACCACACCACGACCTATCGTCATGGGAAACCTGAATGCTAAGGTCAGTAAGGACAACACAAACAACGACAGAGCAATGGGAAGACATGGGTGTGGCACCATGAATGAAAACGGAGAAAAGTTTGTTGATTTCTGTAATATGAATGACCTAGTCATCGGCAAAACCCTATTTGAACATCGTGAAATTCACAAGCTGACATGGTATTCTCCAAATGGCAGAGATAAGAACTAGATTGACCATATCATGAACAATGGCAAATGGAGATGCTCACTGACAGATGTGAAAGTGAGAAGGGGTGCAGATGCTGGCAGCGACCACCACCTTGTGATAGCCTCTGTTGTGTATTTGGTTGTCATGGTAACAGAATCTTGTGTTGCTATGGCAACTGAGTTAGATTATTAGGGGATAGCCCAGCCAGTTTTGGCTGGCTGTTGGTTAGTTCTGTGTGTAGCAATAAATGGCTGCTCCAAGGTTTACAGCTCTCTGTGTCGCCAGTGATTTCTTCCTTAAACTGTTGGCCCCAAGGATATAACAAGGTGGTGATGAGGATGGCATATCTGTGCTGCCCCACCAACAGAAGGAAGTAGAAGTTAAGGTACAAAAAAAACAAACAAACCTTGTTTGCTGATGGAAGGGGGTGAGAACGGGCTTGTTTGCACTGACTGTGCAAACAAACTAAAATCATGGCTACACTTACAGGGCCACTGGAACCTTTTGAGGAGAATATAGTACAATGGCATGTATATACTGAGCGTTTTGAGCGTTTTGTTATTGCAAATGACATTACAGAAGAGAAGAAGGTGCCAATATTCTTAAGTGTTGTAGGGGCTAAGACCTACTCCCTGCTACGCAGCTTACTACACCCTGTTAAGCCAGAGACTAAATCTTACAGTGACATTGTGGAAATCCTGGGGTCCCATTTTTCTCCAAAACCACTGGTAATTGCTGAAAGATATAAGTTCAACAAAAGAGACCAGAAAGAAGATGAAACGGTTGTACAATTTGTAGCAACTTTGAGAAAGCTTGCAGAACACTGTGAATTTAAGGAGATGTTAAATGATGCCCTACGTGACAGGTTAGTGTGTGGCCTGCTCAGTGAAGCTATACGGAAGCGCCTATTGACAGAGGCTCAGCTTACCTTACAGAAGGCCATTGATATTGCTGTCTCCATGGAACTGGCTACAAAGGAGGCACAATCCATCGGTGCATCCCCTAGGGTGCATAAGGTGTCACAAGAACCTACCCACAAAACTGTGGGGAGTCAGGAATGTTACCGCTGTGGTAAGCCGGGTCATCCTGCATCAGAATGCTAGTGTAAGGACCTGATGTGTCAACACTATGGCAAAAAAGGACACATTGCCTGTGCCTGTAAACAAAAGGCCTGTGGTCTGGCCGACCAAAAAGGGGAATCTGCATACCCTAGAGCAGACCCAGGATGACCAAGGAGATACCTCCTCCTCAGAAGAAGAGCCACTCCACGTTTTGTCTTTGGCAGTGGGCTCACATGAATACTGGGTAACCCCGTTGTTGGACGGCAAACCTATATGCATGGAACTGGACACCGGTGCAGCCGTTTCGCTGGTCTCAGAGACTGTGTATAAAGAAAAGCTACAGCATCTTCGACTTAAAGCAACAAAAACAGTGCTGAAGACATATACAGGAGAATCTGTGCCCATGTTGGGCACTACTGATGTTAAAGTGGAGCTCAATGGACAGGCTGCTAAATTGCCACTGTTTGTGGTGAGAGGTAATTACCCAGCCTTAATGGGTAAGTCTTGGCTTAGGAAGATCCAGCTGAATTGGGCAGAAGTGCACCGAGTGGCTAAAGAAGAAACCGGTCTGACCACTATACTAAAGAAACATGGTGCTGTTTTTGGAGAGGATCTGGGAAGTATGAAGGGAATCACTGTGACATTGAACATTAAACCTGACAGTCAACCAAAATATCTGAAAGCCAGAACTGTGCCATATGCCATCAGGCCGAAGGTTGAAGCGGACCTGGAGCGCCTGGTCACAAATGGAGTCCTGATACCAGTTACTCATAGCCCATGGGCAACTCCTATTGTTCCAATAGTGAAGAAAGATGGCTCCCTCCGGATTTGCGGTGATTTTAAAGTCACTGTCAACCCAGTGTTGTGTGCAGAGCAATACTCGCTTCCCCGCATCGATGACCTCTTTGCAGGCCTGGCTGGGGGACAAAAGTTCAGTAAGATTGATCTGAGTCAAGCGTATTTACAGATGCACGTTGATGAAAAGTCCCAAGAGCTGTTGACTATTGTGACGCATAAGGGGCTTTATCGATACTGTCGCCTACCCTTCGGAATAACACCTGCTCCCGCCCTGTTCCAGAGGGCTATGGACCAGATCTTGTGTGTGACAATGGACCGCAGTTCGTCTCTCAGGAGTTTCAAAAGCNCATATGCCATCAGGCCGAAGGTTGAAGCGGACCTGGAGCGCCTGGTCACAAATGGAGTCCTGATACCAGTTACTCATAGCCCATGGGCAACTCCTATTGTTCCAATAGTGAAGAAAGATGGCTCCCTCCGGATTTGCGGTGATTTTAAAGTCACTGTCAACCCAGTGTTGTGTGCAGAGCAATACTCGCTTCCCCGCATCGATGACCTCTTTGCAGGCCTGGCTGGGGGACAAAAGTTCAGTAAGATTGATCTGAGTCAAGCGTATTTACAGATGCACGTTGATGAAAAGTCCCAAGAGCTGTTGACTATTGTGACGCATAAGGGGCTTTATCGATACTGTCGCCTACCCTTCGGAATAACACCTGCTCCCGCCCTGTTCCAGAGGGCTATGGACCAGATCTTGTGTGTGACAATGGACCGCAGTTCGTCTCTCAGGAGTTTCAAAGGTTTATGAAGGCAAATGGGATACACCACATCACTTCAGCACCATATCATCCATCCACCAATGGATTAGCTGAAAGATTTGTGCAGACAATGAAACAAGCTTTGAAATCGGCAAGGGGACAATTATCCATTCAAAAGCGTCTGGACACCTTCTTACTATCCTACAGAAACACACCTCATGCTACGACCAAGACATCCCCGGCCTTTCTAATGATGGGACGACAGCTGCGCACTTGCTTTGATCTGCTGAAACCTTCCGAACCCCGACAAATTGTGCAACGTCAGCAGCAAGATCAAGTCATCAGGCGTGTATCCAGAGCAAAAGACCAAACCTTTAGCCCAGGACAGCCGGTTTTGGCCTGGAATTATACTTCTGGAGCTAAATGGGTCCCTGCCACTGTCATTGCTCAAACGGGACCTATTTCCTACACAGTCCGGACTGCAGAGGATCTCACCTGGCGGCGACATGTAGATCAGCTGCTGCCAGGTCATACCAGTCCTCAGGACACATCTTCAGTTGAGTTGCCTGACTTCACCACCTCTGGTGAGACACCGAATCAAGAGTCACCTGTTTCTGACTTTTCCCCTCCATTACTGCCAGCGGCAAAGAAACCTCTCTGCCCGGCACGAGCTGATACCCCATCCTCGGCCATTCACCCTACGAAACCTGAGCCCATTGTCATGCCCGCGTCCAAGACACTTTCGGGTGCAACAACACCAGAAGTCCGCCCTAATCCACGTAGAGACAGAAGGCCTCCTCATCGGCTGGATATTTAGCTAGGGTGAACCCATGGTTATGGGGCAAAATAATCCCCGGGGTTTAGCTGGGAATGGAGGCAGTCTACCCTCCTTCTCTAGTTTAGTGTTTGTTTTATTTAGGGGACATTCTTATTAAGGGGGGAGGAATATGTTGTGTATTTGGGTGTCGTGGTAATAGAATCTTGTGTTGCTATGGCAACTGAGTTAGATTATTAGGGACAGAACCGCAGACATGCCACTTCTACGCTGAGCTGCAGGCAATTCTAGGGGGGGCGCCACCACTACCCCACCCCTGTCCGTGGACTCCGATGATGGGGTACTCTCAGTCGCCATGCCTGAGGATTTTGCGGATGGGGAAGATGATGATGAGGAGGAGGAGGTTGAGGAGACCACACAGCACACCATTCTCCCCAACAGCCAGGATCTTTTTCTCACCCTGACTGAAATACCCTCCAAACCCTCCCAAGGCGGTATCCCGGACCATGAAGCTGTAGAAGGGACCTCTGGTGAGTGTACCTTTGTAAATATAAAACATGGTTTAAAAGCTAGCATTTTTTAATGATTAATTTGCCCTGAGGATTTGGGATGCATTCGTGGCCAGTACAGCTACTGGAAAAGTCTGTTAACGTGTCTGGGGATGGAATGGAAATCCTCCAGGGACATCTCCATGAAGCTCTCCTGGAGGTACTCTAAAAGCCTTTGCAGAAGGTTTCTGGGGAGAGCAGACTTATTCCGTCCTCCATGGTAGGACACTTGACCACGCCAGGCTAGTAGCAAGGAATCTGGTATCATTGCATGACAAAGCCTGGCAGCGTATGGTCCCAGTGTGTGCTGGCATTCAAGCAACATCCATTCTTTATCTCTCTGTGTTATCCTCAGGAGAGTGATATCATTCATGGTAACCTGGTTGAAATACTTGAATTTAATTAAGGGGACATTCAGAGGTGGCCGTTCCTACTGGGCTGTTTGCCTGTGGCTAAAAAGAAATCCTCCCCGCAGTTAGCCAAGCGGTGGTGGGGGGGGGGCATTGGTGCTGAGCTGTTCGCGTTTGGCTAGCAGAGATCTTCCCTGATACCAGCCACGCAGTTGAGGAAGGGTTAAAGCGGTCATCCCAGAGAAAAGGATGGGAGGGGGGCTTCACGCTGAGCTGTTCGCGTTTGGCTAGCAAGGATCTTCCCTGATACCAGTCATGCGGTGGGGGGAGGGTTAAAGCGGTCATCCCAGAGAAAAGGATGGGGGGTGGTTAGTTTGGTTTCTGCTGCTGCACGTTAACACAAAAACCACAGCCCTAAATGGACAACTCATCGGGCTTTGCTTGGTATGGGAAAGGAGGGTGCTGCTGTTATGAAGGTTGCAGAAGCTGAAAGACTATGGCTTACCTNCTCAACGGGCTTTGCTTGGTATGGGAAAGGAGGGCGCTGCTGTTATGAAGGTTGCAGAAGCTGAAAGACTATGGCTTACCTTGGCCGCCTGCAAGCCGAATTCTGTTGCCCGGCGTGTTTGATGTCTAAACACCAAAGTTGCAGGCACTCAATATAAGATGCAAAATGCGACCTTGTACTGAAATCGCATGTGCTATGTAATGTGAATAGTGTTGTTCACCGTGAAAGAGTATACCCATTGTTCTGTAAAATGTATCTTTTAAAATACTTCTCTCCCTTTTTTTCCTCCTGCAGCTGCAGATGTTTCAAGCCTCCATCCTCCGTCCCAAAGGCTATCTCAGATAAGGTGGCGAAAAAAATGCATGTGTGATGAAATGTTCTCTGAGCTCATGCAGGCGTCCCGCACTGAAAGAGCTCAGCAGAAAGGGTGGAGGGACACAATAGCACAGGACAGGAAAGCGGCCAGTGAACGTGAGGAGAGGTGGCGGCAGGAAGATCAGAGGATGCACGAAGCAATGCTGGGGCTACTGCGGGAACAAACGGACATGATCCGGCGTCTGATGGAGGTTCAGGAACGTCAGCTGGAGAGACTGCCGCTGCAGGCCCCGTTTAACTGCCCTCCCTCCTCCCCATGTTCCATAGCCGCCTCCTCACCCAGATGCCCAAGAATGCGGGGGGGGGGAGGGATAGGCTCCAGGCACCCAACCACTCCACCCCAGTGGACAGAAGGCTGTCATTCAACAAGTATTGAAGTGGCCTCTTCCTTCCCTCCTCCCCTCCTCCCCCACCCCACCCTGGCTACCTTGTGAGTTATCTCCCTATTTTTATAATCAGTTAATAAAGAACACATGGTTTTTAAACGATAGTGACTTTATTTCCAATCTGTGATCAAAGGGGAGAGGGCAGTTGGCTTACAGGGAATTTTAGAGTCAACCAAGGGGGCGGGTTTTCACCAAGGAGAAACAAATAGAACTGTCACATGGTACCCTGGCCAGTCATGAAACTGGTTTTCAAAGCTTCTCTGATGCACAGCGCTTCCTGATGTGCTCTTGTAATCACCCTGGTGTCTGGGTGTGTGTAATCGGCCGCCAGGCGATTTGCCTCAACCTCCCACCACGCCATAAATGTCTCCCCCTTACTCTCACAGAGATTGTGGAGCACACAGCAAGCAGCAATAACAATGGGGATATTGGTTTCGCTGAGGTCTGAGAAAGTCAGTAAACTGTGCCAGTGACCCTTCAAATGTCCAAATGCACACTCTACCACCATTCTGCACTTGCTCAGCCTATAGTTGAACAGCTCCTTACTACTGTCCAGGGTGCCTGTGTATGGCTTCATGAGCAAGGGCATTAAGGGGTAGGCTGGGTCCCCAAGGATAACTATAGGCATTTCAACATCCCCAACAGTTATTTTGTGGTCTGGGAAATAAATCCCTTCCTGCAGCCGTTTAAACAGACCAGAGTTCCTGAAGACGTTGATGTTGGTGAAATGTCCCTTGTGATCCACCAGTGCTTGCAGCACCATTGAAAAGTACCCCTTGCGATTTATGTACTGGCTGCCTTGGTGGTCCGGTGCTAAGATAGGGATATGCGTTCCGTCTATTGCCCCACCACAGTTAGGGAATCCCATTGCAGCAAAGCCATCTACTATGACCTGCACATTTCCCAGAGTCATTACCTTTGATAGCAGCAGCTCAGTGATTGCGTTGGCTACTTGCATGACAGCAACCCTGTAGCGGGGTGGTTACCCGCTCCTGCCCTTCCGGGCTTAAAACAGCCCAGGAGAGGCCTGTGGCTGGGGCAAGAAGCCTGGGCTGATTAGGGAAGGTAGGCTCAGCTGTGGCCAAGCCCCAATCAGGCCCAGCTGGCCCCTATAGGAGGCAGTGAGCCAGGAGCCCAGTCAGTCTCTCTCTGCGTTCAGAGAGAGAAGGGCCTGGCTGCAGGGAGCTTAACCAGGGAGCTTAACCAGGTATCTGGAGTGGAGCAGAGCTGGGGAAAGGCTAAGGGAGCTGGGGAGCTCCGGCCTAGGAAATCCCCAGGCTGCAGGCCTGGTAAGGCCTATTAGGTACTGGGTTGCAGGGGGCAGCCCACGGGTAGCAAGAGGCAGCAGGTCCAAACCCCTTTGCCTGTGATGAGTGGCTTATACACTGCAGTCTACCCCAGTGAAGGGGGCTAGATGAGGACTGGCGATAGCCAAGACTGAGGCGAAGTGGGGATAGTGGGTGGGGTTCCCTTGGGTGGGGAGACCCCGAGACTGAGGGGTTACTGCCAAGAGGGAAGCATCCCAGAGAAAGGGGCACCGGGGTCCTGGGAGGGACACGACGCCAGTGGTAAGGCAGATCACTGGCCTGCAGAGGGCGCTCCTGGCTGGAAAATGAGCTAATTCCCAAGGACAACCAACAGGAGGCGCCACAGGAGTGAGTCCACTCCCTTACAAACCCCCACAGTAGATTTGCCCACTCCAAATTGATTCCCGACTGTCTGGCATTGCAAGCTTGCAGAGGGCTATCGCCACTCGCTTGTGAACTGTGAGGGCTGCTCTCATCTTGGTATTCTTGCGCTTCAGGGCAGGGGAAAGCAAGTCACAAAGTTCCATGAAAGTGCCCTTACGCATGCGAAAGTCTCGGAGCCACTGGGAATCATCCCAGACCTGCAACGCTATGCGATCCCACCAGTCTGTGCTTGTTTCCCGGGCCCAGTATCGGCATTCCACGGCATGAACCTGCCCCATTAACACCATGATGTCCACATTGCCGGGGCCCGCGCTTTGAGATAAGTCTGTGTCCATGTCCTCATCACTCTCGTCACCGTGCTGCCGTCACCTCCTCACCTGGTTTTTCAGCTTCTGGTTCTGCACAAACTGCACGATAATGCGTGAGGTGTTTACAATGCTCATAACTGCTGTGGTGAGCTGAATGGGCTCCATGCTTGCTGTGCTACGGCGTCTGCGCGGAAAAAAGGCGCGAAACGATTGTCTGCAGTTACTCTCACGGAGGGAGGGACGACTGACGACTGTAGCTATCCCACAGTTCCCGCAGTCTCCGCCAACCATTTGAATTCTGGGTTGAGCTCCCTGTGATGGTACCTCCCATAAGGCTTTGTGGGAATATGACATAACTGGAATATGTTTTGTGCTGCCTGTGCCCGGTACATATCTCTGTAAAGGTTATGGTCTACTATATCTATTCATCTTTTGTACACCTTTTGTACACATATATCATTTTGTACTTGAGGTTAAGAATATGGATTGTATACTTGCTTAATCTCTAGGTAAGGTTTGTGAGGCATTTGGTCAGCCTCTTTAGGGAAGGAATTCACTAGGTTAAGTACCCGATCGGGGAACAATGCATCTTGAAATGTTCCAATCCACATAAGAAGTCTTCCTGGAGACATGCAAGATACCATGTGGGTAATGGCTGCTACCTGCAGTCCTGAGTCATGCATGGGCATGTGACCTGCCCATGTGATTCCGAATCTCCATTTAGTAACTGGATTCTACAGAGGGTGAGGAGGGGGTCTCCACCCACAAGAGACAGTCTATTTAAACCCGTGGGAGACCCCTCCATTTTGTCTTCAGCTGGCTAAAGAAGGAGCCTCTCCACCCCCCAAAGGTACTTGAAGGAAATTGGAACCAAAGACAGTAACTACAGGGGGTGTGAGTGATTGCTGGACCCAGGCTAAAAGAAGATTAGCCTGTAAAAGGGAACATTTTGGAACTGGTGAGGATCTTATCTATATTTAGTGTAATTAGACATAGATTTGCGTATTTTATTTTATTTTGCTGGGTAACTTACTTTGTTCTGTCTGTTACTACTTGAAATCACTTAAATCCTACTATCTGTATTTAATAAAATCACTTTCTACTTATTAATTAACTCAGAGTATGTATTAATACCTGGGGGAGCAAACAGCTGTGCATATCTCTCTATCAGTGTTATAGAGGGCGAACAATTTATGAGTTTACCCTGTATAAAGCTTATACAGGGTAAAACGGATTTATTTGGGTTTAGACCCCATTGGGAATTGGGCATCTGAGTGCTAAGGGCAAGCAGACTTCTGTGAGTTGTTCTCAGGTAAACCTGCAGCTTTGAGACAGGTTATTCAGACTCTGGGTCTGTGCTGGAGCAGATGGGTGTGTCTGGCTTCAGCAAGACAGAGTGCTGGAACCACTGAGCTAGCAGGGAGAACAGGAACAGAGGTAGCCATTGCACATCAGCTGGAAGCTCCCAAGTGGGTTTCTGTGAACCAACCCGTCACACTCCCAATGCCTGATGTGGCAAAAACATTGTCGCGGGTGGTTCTGGGTACATGTCATCAGCCCCCCCCTCCCTCCGTGAATGCAACAGGAAAAAATCGTTTCTCGCCTTTTTTCACTGTCACCGTATGTCTACTGGATGCTGCTGGCAGACGCGGTACTGCAGCGCTACACAGCAGCATCCCCTTGCCTTGCGGACGGCAGACGGTGCAGTATGATTGGTATCTGTCATCGTCGTCCAGTGGGTGCTCCTGGCTGGCCTCGGTGAGGTCGGTCGGGGGCACTTGGGCAGACATGGGTGCTCCTGGCCGGCCTCAGTGAGGTCAGTCGGGGGCGCCTGGAAAAAAAAGGGAATGACTTCAGGTCATTCTCTCTTTAGGTTCTGTGTATTGGAGATTCAGTCCTGCCTGGAATATCATGCCAGCTGGAGGCTTCTGCCTCAGGCTGCTCTCCCAGTCGGCAGCACCGTGCGGTCGCACCTACCCCAGCCTACCCCTTGCCCCCATGGCTCATGAAGCCTGGACAGTAGTAAGGAGCAGTCCAACTATATGCTGAGCAAGTGCAGAATGGTGGTTCACTCTACTTCCCTGTAAGCCAACCGCCCTCCCCGCCCCCCTTTGATCTCTGCTTGCAGAGGCAATAAAGTCAGTGTTGTTTCAAATTCAAGCATTCTTTATTACTTCATCATACAAATGGGGGGATAACTACCAAGGTAGCCTGGGAGGGGTGGGGGAGGAGGGAAGCAATGGGTGAGGTTATTGTACGGGCACACCCTAGAATGGCATGCAGCTCATCATTTCTGCAGGATGTCTGGGGCTCTGACCTGGAGCAGCCGTTTGCCTCTCTGGTTCTTTAGTAGGCTTTCCTGATATTCTAGGCAGCACTGAATCTCCATTAGACAAAACTTAAAGAAGAGAATGACCTGGGGAGTCATTTCCATTTTTGTCCAGGCGCCCCCGACCGCCAGGAGCACCCATGTCTGCCTAAGCACCCCTGACCGACCTCACCGAGGCCAGCCAGGAGCACCCATGACAGCAGCAGATGGTACAGTATGACTGGTAACCATCTTTGCCAACTTGCAAAGCAGAAGATGGTACAGTATGACTGGTAACCGTCTTTGCTAACTTGCAAAGGCAAGGAGCTGCTGCTGTGTAGCACCACAGTACTGCATCTGTCAGCAGCATTCAGTAGACATACGGTGACAGTGAAAAAAGGCTGAACGGGCTGCATGCTTGCCGTGCTATGGCGTCTGCTGGAGCAATCCAGGGAAAAGGGCGCGAAATGATTGTCTGCCATTGCTTTCACGGAGGGAGGGTTGACTGACGACATTTACCCATAACCACCCGCGACAAATTTTTGGCCCCATCAGGCATTGGGAGCTCAACCCAGAATTCCAATGGGCAGCGGGGACTGCGGGAACTGTGGGATAACTACCACAGTGCGCCGCTCCGAAAGTCAACGCTTACCACGGTACTATGGACGCACACCGCCGAATTAATGTGCTTTGTGTGGACGCATGCACTCGACTTTATACAATCTGTTCCCAAAAATCGACTTCTGTAAAATTGGATTAATTTTGTAGTGTAGACATACCCTTGGAAAAGGCTTTTGATAGCATTCACAGGACCAGCCTATGGCGCATTCTGTGGGCATATGGAATTCCTTTCCGTATAATCGTCATCAAGAGCTTCTATTTCAACTTTACATGCAGTGTTGATCACAGTCAGCTCAGTTTTGAAGTCAGCATATTGGACTGAAAATCAACCACAATAAGACAGATATCATGACCTTTAATATTGCCTCACCATCACCAGTACGGATAGAGGATTATGTTCTCACCAATGTAGAAACATTCACATATTTGGGCAACACCATCAGCCAGGATGGTGGAACAACCAGGACATCCGGAACAAAAATCAATAAAACCAGGAACACCTTCAGGAGCTTAAATACAGTCTGGAAATCATCAAAATGCAACACTAAAACCAAACTCAAGATTTATCAGAGCTGCGTACTTTCAACACTACTTTATAGTGCAGAATGCTGGGGAATGAGAAAGTATGACATGTCCAAACTGTCTTCATTCCATACAACCTGCGTCAGAAAAATCCTCTGTATTTTTTGGCCCAGAACAATCTCAAACCATGATCGATTGACACAGTGCAGCCAAAAGGATCTGAGCACCATCATTGCCAGGAGGCATTGGAAATGAATCGGTCATGTGCTTCGGATGGAAACTGATTCCATCACCAGAGTAGCAATAATATGGACACTTGAAGGCAAGCAAAAACGAGGCCGCCCAAAAACAACATGGCGAAGAGCTGTAGAAGCCGAATTCAAAAAACGTAGGCACAGCTGGGGAACCATTGAAAGACTTGCCAGAAACAGAGAGGAGTGGAGGATCTTCGTCACTGCCCTAACGCCAGAGGTGTAATAGGAACATCATGATGATGATGATGAAAGACCTCTCCTGTACTAGGCACTGTACAAACACACAGGAAGAGTCTCTGGCCTGAAGAATTTACAATGGAAATTGACAAGACAAATAAATGGAGGAGATGGATTATCATCATCACAATTTTACAGATTGGCACAGAGAGATGAAGGGCTTGTCTACACTTGAAATACCACAGTTGCACTGCTTCAGTTGCACTACTGTAGTACTTGAGCATAGACACAACCTACACTGCCAGGAGGGGTTATCCCATCAGTATAGGTAATCCACCTCCCCCAAGAGGCGATAGCTAGGTCAATGGAAAAATTCTTCTGTCAACCTAGTGCTGTCTACACTGCGGACTAGATTGGTTCAACTAAAATGCTCAGGGCTGTGGATTTTTCACACCCTTGAGCAATGTAATTCAGGTGATTTAATTAAGGTGACAATTTTCTAGTGTGGACAAGGCCTAAATTGCCCAAGATACAATGGAAGTCTGTGACATGCTGGGAACTGAACCCAGATCTCCCCAGTCCCAATATGGCATGCCCTCACCAAAAAGTTAGCCTCTAACTTCAGCTTTTAAATCATTAGCAGTCCACATTTTTCAGAGCAGTGCATACAACTATAGCCTGATTCTGATCTCATAGTGGGTTTATGCTGGTGTAACTACACTGACTTCAATGCATCTACTCACAATTTAAAACAGTTGTCATACTGGAATCAGGCTTATAATGTAAATACCCTTTTGATGTAGTTAGCAGTTGAAATGCTGTAGTCCATGAGGAAGATTCCTATCTCTATCAATATGAGAGCACATGATACCTAGAAGGCTCTAATAGAAGAAAGTCTTTGTTTCAAAATGGTATCATCCTTTAGTCTCTGTTGTAGACTTTACAAGCTTTTTAAAAAAAAAATGCTAAAGTTTGTTTCTTTTCATACTTTTAAAGCACTGTGAAAACTCCTTCTAGTCACTGACAATGGTATTTCTTCTGGTAGTTCCCAGTATTGAAGTGCAACCACTCTATAGAGTCACTGCAACACATTGTGAAACATGCTGTGTTAATGGAACATGTTGCATGCTCCCTAGAGGTGGTTCCAAAGGTACAGTTTCACTTGAAAATGAAAACATCTTTAAAAGAACCTGCCTTTAGGAACATCTTGGGCTTGAATCAACCATGCAATATATCCTGTTGGAGAGAATGACAGTGCCACCACAATGATTCAATAAGGCCAGAAGGTTTCAGGACAAAGTTTCACTGAGTTAGTAATTGTCAACGTAATATACAACAAAAATTGGAAATAAAGTTAATCTTCCAATCATTGGTCTAGTCAGAGATTATTGAGAACCTCTGCATACGGTTTTCTCTCAGAGAAAACTCCCATTGACTAACTGGTCTGAGTAACACTTCAAGATTTGTCTCACAGTTTTATACCGGCACATTTCTAACAGAGGTTTAATGGCAAAATGCAGAGCTCTAGCACTTTATTAGCAAATTAATGTACCACAATGCAGACACTAAGTGCTACTAATTTATCATCAGTGATAATGCTTTTTTTTTAATAGCAAAAATAATCAGTTATTCCCTATTGCTACCCCCATTTCCCTGAGAGGTGAGTGGGCGGGAAGGCCTGCTCTCTCTTCTGCAGTCAGAGTTTCAGGGCTGAGGAGGGAAGTAAGGAAAAGGTTTTACTTCCCTGCAGCAGAGTAGTGGCTGTGACATGGTCTAGCTCTTTCTCTCTCTCTCTCTCTCTCTCTGTGCCTCAGCTCTCCACCTCTAGAATAGGTCAATAACATTTCTCTGTGTACCAAAGATGTGTTCTCTCATTCATAAACATTTGTGGCAGGTGTTACATAAGAATCCAGATAGGTGTTTGGAAGGATGAGATCTGAACTGAGAAGGATGGTGAGTGAATTTCTGTGCAGCTTGCGCTCATAACATTTAAATCTGACTACTCCAAAACAAAGATAGCCCTTTCTAAACACGATTCTTACAACTAAAATCAACAAGAAACAAACCACACACAAAAATAACTACAAAACCAGAAGAAACTTTAGAAATACTAGCTTTGCTACACATTTGTCTAGAGGTTGGTAGCCTACTAGAAACTGTCCCAAGAGAAGCAGAAGCACCACAACAACCTTTAACAGAAAGTCACCACAAACTCATGCATCCTCATGTGAGCAATGCTCTATCAAAATAGTAGCTCAATAAGGAAAGCACAATGTGCTGATACAATGTGGGGAACAGCTTATTAAATATTCATCCTGCCTGCCTAAAGTGACCTCAGCTAGCAGACTGGATGTGGAGTAGTCCAGGAGTGAAAGCACAGGCCAATACAGTAGCCTGAGATAGGCTATGAGATGATATAACTGTAGTTCTGAAATGACAGGCCACAATCACCTGAGCGAACAGAAAAATCTCCTCGACCTGCACAATATACTGCTCTAAACACACAAATTCCAAATGTGAGGCTTCCACACGAAGGAATCAGGTTTTTAAGATTAATGAAATTAAATCACTAAAAAAATATGATCTTGCTCCAAAAGTAAGTGCTCCGATTAAGCCTACAAGGGGTCTTAACACACTCAGTTAACAGCCTAAAAGTTAAAAGACATGGCGATTTTTTTTTCTTTCCTAGCATGACAAGATGCTCCTTTTAAAATGTGAACAATCCAGAGATTTCAAACTGTTTTACCTCTTGAAAACATACAGCTGAGAGCAAGTGTTGTTCCATTTCACAGGCAATTCCCCTTTCAGGGTTGTGCTGAACCTGTATTTACAAAGACATGATTATCTCCCTAATCCCCTTCAAATTATTACAGACATCTGCGTTATCTGGAACTACTCATGCAGCTAGCCTGTAATAATGTTAAAATGTAAATATTATGCCTAAACTGAAAACAGGCTGTATCTAGAAATCATTCTATTGGCTCTTGCAAAGACCAAGCATAATATATAGGATGTTCACTATCTGAGGACTATAGCAAATTTCACAGGGATTTACTCAAACTAGTGGGCTTTCTTCAGCTCTCAAATCTATTATTCCAACAAAGGGACAAGTCCTTCCCCCATCCACTGTAGATGCAGTGGTCCCCCCTCTAGAAATGGAAATGGTGTGGCTCTACAGGGCAAGGGAGAGGAGAGAAGGTGGGCTGGTATGTCCCCCGTCCCTGCACAACAATGAACTCAACCATGCAATTGTTCTCCTTGTGGCAGTGTCCAGGATGCAAGGAGGTGCCAGGAGAAGCCAGGGTCAAGACAACTGATACTATGTGGATTTTCCCATCTGCGGAGGAAGTGCCACAGGGCTACTTAATATCAGGCCTATAGCAACTGTGATGAACACACGTTGGATAAGAGGCAAATATATGAGCAGGAAAAAACATTCCTTGAACAGAATTATTGGCCTAATTATTGAAATTTTAGTCCTCAGACTAAGGCTATGTTTGGCAGATTGCATCAAGGGCCTTTCAAATAAACACAGTAATCAAAATATAATCTAGTTATTAACATGTTTAAAAGGAGTACATTGAAAAAGTATTCTATTTTAGTATAGAAGATATCCAGAAAAATCTGTTAGGCCATTGTAACATTATGAAAGTTGCTATTGTAGCTGAATATATAGAAGGTAGATCTTGGAGAAATACTTATTGTCAGTTGTGATGGAAATCTTTTTTAAAAGTGATATGTAACCTGCAAAGTTGATTTCCCCTGCTTTAATTAATCTATCAGTCATTCTTGTGTGCAGCTACAGGCAATAAGTAAATAAGTGAAACCCATTACGTGGAGATCAGAAAAAATTGTTTCCTTCTCTACATTACATGGATTATGTTGCTTTCCCTTTGTTTTGTTTGTATGAACTATATAATGCCAAAAATATACCCAAAAACATAAAAAGCAAAAACCCAAAACCAACCAAAGAAAATCCCTACTCACACTTGTGTTTCAAAATAAAATGAACAATTTCCTGCCTTATTATATGAGGATATTATATTCCTACATACTTTTAACATACTGTAAACATATGGCAAACATATGAAAATAAATTCATGCCAACAGGTCATATTAAAAGTTCCTCTTCTCTGCAGAGGTTGGACATATCAGCTCATTGCTTAAGGCACACAAGTGAAGTGTTACACAAATGTTCGCATAGCACATCATCTCAGCTATTGCCCCGAGGCAGAATCACTTTCATATAGAATGGCTTAGTATTGGTTATCATTCATTCAAACCAGACATATAATCAGAGATTCCAAACCCAAGATATTCTTTTGAATCACATTCATACCCTGGCTGATGGCTAGTAGTAACTGAGTGATTGGCCAAGCATATGTTTTTACGGAAGGATTTTGATGTGCTTGTGATGGATAAAGAAATAAAGTCAGAAGTAGTGTCTTGAAATAACTTGCAGAGAGAGGGACAGGCCTTTGAAAGTGTTCAGACATGGCTGCTCTTCCTGGAGTTCTGAAATTGCCACCACTAGTACACCTATGAATTGTAGGCTCTGCTGCTGTTGCTGTTTATCTTTTCTCTTCAAAGAAATCAAAAGGAGCTATTCATTACTATAAAAAAACAAGAGAGAGTAGGAAAGACTATCCTTAGTCTGTGCCCACTCACTTCTCTCTTAAAATAAGAAAGAGCCCACTCCAGGAGTCCAAAGCCTCCTTAACTTCTCAGAAGCCGAAACAGTATATTTAGAGGAAGTTAGGGTTATATCATGTCATTGATTTTAAGCAAGACTTCACATTGAAATCAAGGTGCTCTTGTGGCCATCTACAAGAGAAGAGAAAGGTTATGTGGAAACAGTGGTCTCGGTGCACAGAGTTGGGTAATAAAATGCCTTAACCTATAGACATTATTATAATACCCTGAAATTAATGGGCTAGCTCAGAAACATGTTAAATAGAGAGAGTCTGGACTATCAGCACATCAAGAATGGGAAAGTAGCCCTGAAAAATAGGACAATTATAAAATTAACTTTGAATGTGGCCCCCTCTATAGAGGATCAGTGAAAAAATCTGGACTATCCACGTTACCCAAAGCAGGCACATTTAACTTATCCCATTCACAATTACTCATAAAAGAGGAGATTGTAAGGACCCAGTTTGGCATTCACTTGGGGCTAGTATAGTTAGCAGTGGAATCATGATTGAAGATCCTGTATGTAATCCTGGCCATTGAATATAAGCCACTTCTGGCAGCAGCTAGCTAGGTAACTCAGGCACATGGACCCAGATTTTTAAAGATATTTACAGAATTCTATGCTTAGGGTTGCAATGCCTAACTGACTTAGGAGCCTAAATCTCATTTAGCAGTATCATGGGAGTTAGACTGCTAAGGGCTTAAATCCCCTTTGAAAACAAGTTAGGCTCTAACATCTAAATAGATTTAAAAATCTGGATCATGCTGTCTACAGCTTCTGATAATGGCATTACAAAGCTACTTGGTTTCCACTCCTTTGCAACATGTTCCTAGCACCATGGATAGGGAATCCTGCTTTAAAACCAATGACATGGATATGCGCCAATTGCCCTTCCTAGGCAAATAAGTAACCCCCTTCTACCATCCAGGGGCAATCATTCACCAAATTCAATTGCTCTTGGACACCAGAGGCTAAGAGCATAATCTTCACCTGAATTCAACAAATGTAAGGATTCTCAAACTTTTTTTCCCCCAAAAGATAGTTTTATCAGAACATAATCCATGCTTCCCATGCTGCTTCTTCTAGCAATTGTTCTTAAATGTCTGCATATAGATTTTCCGTTTACCCTTAATCAGAAGTCTACTACCCAAACAGCAGTGAGATTGGAGGGGTTTGTTCTCCAAGTACTAGTCTCTGGTACTAAAAAGTAAAAAATAAACAAACACTTTCCTCCCCGGGCCCTCTTGCATCTGATATTCTGTATGATACACTATTGGTATGAGGATTCTCTCTAAAATGTATTGTGCAAGGCTGATAGACTAAAGGTCTACAGAAAGAGAAAAAACAGACAAAACTGTTCCTATGTATTCAGAATATTTCTGTAGTTATTAAACTCAGTTCTTTTTGCAATACAAGTAAAATGGGAATTTCACATTCCTTGATCTTTTTTCACCTTCGGAGAAAGACAAACCTAAGGGAATTATTGACCACTAGATGTTCATACATAAATTCTATCAGTATTAGTGGGAGTTATACATACATATTGTGGGATGATAGCATCCATATATATGAGAGGGGAAGGCGGGGCTTATTACAAGACTGAGGACTCAGGAATTCTTCAGTTCTTGTCTCAGCTCTGCAACTGACTATTCTTTCACCTTGACCCCCTCACAAGCTCTGTGTCTGACTGCAATTGGAATTTTTCCTCACCCTCAGGCAGTGGTGGATTTAGAGTTAGTGGAGCCCTGTACTCAGCTTCATTTTTGGGGCCTCTCCTTGGGACCCAGCCAAGAAAAAGAACGTTCTCTCTTATCTCCCTCCTGCCCCCGTTTTTCATTCTTTTTTTCTTCATCCTCCTCCTATAAGTAATAGGAAGTAAATGAAAATAAAGTGAGGTACCTTGATTGTTTTTGTAGTCTAACTTATTTTTCCACAGACCACTTGAAAATTGCTGAGGGTCTCGGCAGACCACTTAATGACCTTTCCAAATATTGTGTGTACCGTTAGCTAACTATTGTAAAGCGCTTTGGATAAGAGTCCTTTATAAAAAAAAATGTAAAAAAACATTGGGGTGCAGGGTCTGGCCAGGACTTAGGGTGCAGGAGGGGGCTCAGGGCTAGAGGTGCAGGGTCTGGGAGGAAGTTAGGGTGCAGGAGCAGGCTGGGGGTTGGGGTGAAGGGTCTGGCCAGGAGTTAGGGTGAGGGAGGAGGCTTAGGGCTGGGCCGGGTGTTGGCGTGTGGAGCGTTTACCTGGGGCAGCTCCCATTTGGTGTGAGGGGTGCAGGTGGTGATGGGCGGGTGCAGGAGTCAGGGAGGGCAGGTGGCTGGGGGTGTGTTGGGGGTAGGGGGAGTGGGAGGTTGCCTGCACTCCTGAGTCAGGGAGGGCAGGGGGCTGGGTGTGTGTGAGAGGGGTGCAGGAGTCAGGACTGGGAGTGTGTGAGGGGGTGCAGGAGTCAGGGAGGGCAGGTGGCTAGGGGTGTGTGAGGGAGGTGCAGGAAGGGGCTGGGGGTTGGGATGCTGGGTCTGGCCAGGAGTTAGGATGCAGGAGGGAGTTCAGGGTTGGGGCAGGAGGTTGGGGTGTGGAGTGCTTACCTGGGACAGCTTCCGCTTGGTGCGAGGGGTGCAGGTGGTGATGGGGGGGTGCAGGAGTCAGGGAGGGCAGGTGGCTGGGGGGGTGTTGGGGGTAGGGGGAATGGGGGGGTTGCAGGAATCAGGGAGGGCAGGGAGCTGCGGGTGTGTGACGGGTGCAGGAATCAGGGCAGGGGGATGGGGACATGGGGGTGCTCCCAGCCCCCTGCCCCACCCCACACCAGCCCCCTGCTCTGAGCAGCTCACAGCAGGGGGCTGGGGGGGGGGTATGTGTAGGGGGAGTGCAGGGCCCTTCCTTTGCTCCACCCTGCCCTGATTCCACCCCCTTCCCCAAGGTCTCCCCCCCGCCTCTTTTCTGCCTCCTCCCCCAAGCACGCTGGGGCCCCGCTCCTCCCCGTCCCTCCCAGAGTGACCTGAGCACCGGCAAACAGCTGTTTGGCAGCAGGGGAAGCGCTGGGAGGGGGAGGGGTGGGAACGCAGCATGCTCGAGTGAGTAGGCGGGGAAGAGGTGGGGGAGGGAGGAGCTTGGTTGGCAGTGGGGGTGGAGCCTGCAGCATGAGCCCCAGGAGCCAGCAGGACCAAGCTTTGGCCCCCGCAACTGCCCGGCCCTGTCATTGGGGAGCCCCGTGCCAGGGCACAGTGTGTTTTATTACATAGAAGGTGACACTGGCGATTACAAATTTTAGTGTCAAAAGGGGGATTATGTTGGATTATGCCCTGATATTAGTAAATCAATAGTTAAAGTATAATAGTATAAAAAAAATAAGAGTAAATATAAGGAAAAATAATATAGTTGTTAAAGGAAACTTCTGCCTTATGATAAATAAGCCTTTATGTTAAATGAACTTCTCTCTGCTGAAACTTGTTGAATGAATCTCTGTAACAAGCCCAAGGCCAAAATACCACTTATCTAAGGCCTATACGGGAGGGAATATGTAAAATAACCAATAAGAATGCTGTTACGGGACAGAAAGTCTGTACCAAGGGATTATAAGAACTTTGGGAAAACAATGATGTTTTCTTAAGCCATACACACTGATTCTCTCATCCTTTGGAAGCCTGATTATGCCTGTGTAAATCTTTTAGCAATGGAAAGAGGGAGAAAGGAATTAAATCAAACCTGTTAAGTCTGGATGTAAGAATGCTGAGTGCATGGGAGTGAGTGTTTGTGACAGGTAGATAATTGATCAGAAACTGGTACCAGCCGAAACCTAAGACTCAACTATCAATGGGCTGAAGATAATGCAGGGCGGAGGCAACCGGATGACCCCCGGAGGGCATGCTGGAACCCACCCAAGCGCATCAAGGAAAAATAGAAGACTCGAAAATAACGTATTGTCGTCATGGATGTGCCATCTGCTGACCAAGCTGATTAATGGTTACCCCAATCACAAATTCAACATAATGAAGCAACCTCCATAGACATACGTTAAAGCAAAGACCTATAAGAACAGAACCAGGGGACTGAGCTCTTTGAGTCTGGTTCTGCGACCACCCTCCAGGAGCATCGGATGTGCATCTGACATGACTCAGCTCCACCTTCGTGTCCAGGCCACCTGGCCAGTGGCTTGGCACGAGCAACTCTTAGGCTGGTAACTATAACTATCTTTGCAGAACCTGTATGAATGCATGTGTGAATGAATGATTATAACAGCTGACAATAATATTCTGTTGTATTTGCAATAAATGTGGTGTTTTGCCTTGTCCCTCTTATCAGATACTGTTGGTATTATTTTATTAGTGTAACACCGGACACATGAAAAAGTCAGCATACACCCATTTGAAAATTTGGGCCACTACCACTTACTGAGCTTTAGACTCTCCTACACACCCCGGCAGAACAACGTATTGTATGAAAGATGCAAGAATATTAAGGAGCATTTGCAAAATCTCCATCTGGAGATTGATTATTGCCAGACACCGACAACAAACCAACCAACCTGTGTTTCTATATCTCTGTGTCATCCACATAGTATATTTCCCAAGTCAACCCCTTATCTCAGCAAATGAGATTTTTCCAAGAGACACATTCTAGGTTCAATGAACATTTTGATAGACTAGCACCTTTTTGGGCCCTGCTCAACTTCCCATGCTTTCTGAATTAGTATCACTGGTGTAAGGAAATGTTTAATGAGCTATACTGCATGTGCTTTCGAGGATTTCATCATCCTAAAATATGTTGTTTTTGAACTATTTTAAAAAACACCTGACATTCAGGTGGCACAGCTGTTACCCAAGACAAGAATTTCACTCATGGATGATAACTAAGAGAACACTGTTGAATAGCTGGTCTATTACAGGTGGAAATTCCTTATTTTATTCATTAAAATTTAAAATATGTTATACTAAAAATGTCTTGAATAGAATTGCCTCCAGAAGTAAGGAATGATTATTACATCATTAAACAATATGATTGGTTGACTAAATAAAAACATAGCAGCCATACCAGTTGAGATTGTAGGTGTCAATACAGTTCACAGTTACTACCTGGGGTTCCTAGATAAGCCACTGTAATTTCTGCATATCATATCTTATAGGATAATATTTTTATTCAATTATTGTGATACAGTGGTCACACAAACAGTTTATTCAAATTCTAGAGATATCACCAATTACATTCTTGGTTCCAACTTTCCTACCTAAACTTAATGGATAATACTGCTAGACCTGGTAGTCTCTAAAACCAGACTAACTGTTTTAAATGTGCCCACAGTAGCAGTGTTAACATTGTTTCAGACATTTTGGATTTTTTCCCCCCTAACTGCTAGTGTCCTTTCTATAGCCTTCCCATTCACAAGAGAATATCAATAGAAGGGGCTGAAGTTTAAATAAGAAACCCAGAAATGTTGTTCAAAATTTCTAGTTGAAAGTGTTCCAGTTTTTCAAAAAAGCTCTGAAAATAAACCAGCTAGTGCAGATTAGGAACTATTTTCTACAATTCTGGCCGGGGGGTTGAGGGGCATTTTGAACATAGAAACAAAAGCTAGAGAATGACTTTTTTTTTTTTTTTTTAATAGTGATGCACCTTCACTGCTGGTTTTATGATACTACATTATCTATTCTCATCGCCTACACTTCTATTGGCTCCCAAACTACCAGATTTATAATGAAAGCTACGTATGGTTGACTAATTTGGCTCTGGTTAGATTTCATTCTTCCTTTCCTATATTACCTTGGTATAAAATAGAGTGTTAAGAAGCTATGGTAATGCAACATTAAATTACAACAAACACAAAAACTCAGGAAATGTAAAGCTAAGGCACCAAGAAGAAGATTAATTCAATTTCATTGAACATCCTGTATGTTTTATCATATATATTTTATAATATATCTAATAACTGGAAAAATAGGTTAAGAACATATGCACAGTTCAGCCTAGTTAATATTGCTGCATAGAAAACAAAATATTTTATTTAACTGTGAGATCTTAATGTTGTATTCCTTTATGGTAGCTATTTAGCATGAAAGGCTTGACTCAACTTCGACTGAAGTCTATTAGAATCTTTCCATTGATTTCAGATGCAGTTTGATTATGCACTTACTTTTCTTGTTTTTATACACCCACACATATATGCACACAAATGAGATAGAAAGGTGAGGGGGAGAGTGAGCCTGTGCTTAGTCACTCTGACTAGAGTTCTCAGTGTTGCCGACTTTCACAATTTTTTCATGAACCTTGTGATATTTGGTGCTTTTCTTAAATCCAGGAACTGGGGCCTTATGTGATTACATAAGCATCCCAGCTTTCATTAAAAAGAAAAAGAGGGTTCTAGCTCTTGTGCTTGAGGATCGGCAACCTCTGGCACGCAGCTCGCCAGGGTAAGCACCCTGGCGGGCCGGGCCAGTTTGTTTACCTGTCGCGTCGGCAGGTTCGGCCGATCGCGGCTCCCACTGGCCGCGGTTCGCCGTCCCAGGCCAATGGGGGCAGCGGGAAGCGGCGCGGGCGAGGGATGTGCTGGCCGCGGCTTCCCGTCGCCCCCGTTGGCCCGGGGCGGCGAACCGCGGCCAGTGGGAGCCGCGATCGGCCGAACCTGCCGACGCGGCAGGTAAACAAACTGGCCCGGCCCGCCAGGGTGCTTACCCTGGCGAGCCGCGTGCCAGAGGTTGCCGACCCCTGGGATAAAGGCTTGAAAATTTAATCCAAGTGAACCCTAAGGATTAAAAAAAAAAATAGTAACAAACAGACAAAAATGTATTATTACCTTAAAAATATGATTTTTTAGCCAGTCTCAGGATTTTCAGGGGACCTGACTCATGATTTTGAATGCCTATAGCTGGCAATACTATGATCCCAATTTGGCTTGCAACTTTACACTTATCCAAGAGGGAGGGGACAGAAGTGGAGGAATGGGTGATCAAGTTCTCACTTTGCTTTCTCCAAAGCATAGCTATTAAGGCAACAGTACATTGTTTATATTTTTATATGGGTAGCTTGCCTATTATAAAGGTTGTCCAATGCTTCCCATTATAAGACTGACTTCGGATGCTTAAAAGTTGGCAGAATTATAAGCATTAGGGTGGAAAGTCCTAGTTTGCACTCCTCGGGCATTTCATCCCATTCCTAGTAACTCCTACTCTCACCAGTCTAGACTCCCCATCCGAGGCTCTCTCCCCAAGTCCCAGTCTCTTTTCCCAGCCATTCCTAGTCCCTCCCAGCGACTCATCCAACCTGTCATTCCCCCCCCGCGCACACACACACCCCAATTCCCAGTGACTACCAGTCCCAGTCTCCCTCTCTGGACCTCTCATTCAATATTAGTGTGCTGCCTTCCCCAGCTTCTTGTCCCACTCTCTTTGCCCAGCCAGCCTCTGTTCTCCCCTTCCACCCTGGCTCATTGACAGATCTGTTTTTGTTCCCATAACAACTCCTTCCCCATGCTGCACTGGTTCCGAGTTCCAATCTCCTTGCCAAACCAGTTGCAGTCTTCCCCCCACCACAACTTCCAGGCCATCTCCCCATACCAGTCTACTCCCCGGGTCCAGCTCTTTTACCCTATGCACTTGAATCAGTTAGTTTCCTCCTCCACACTGCTTGGGCTCAATGGTGGGGGATGAGAGGGAAGCATTGAGAGCACAGGAGAAACAGGCTTCCTATTCTCAGTCCCGTTGTCTGGCCACAGCCTGGTCCGCAGCAGCCCAGAGCTGTAATTGCAGGAAAAGTCCTGCTTAGTCCTAGGCTGGAGCATGCCCTGTGTGGATGCATTTTTGAATAGATTAGATGTTAACGTTATGCCCTGTTTGGATGGTGATCTAAGAAATGCAGAGACTCTTGCTGCTGCTTTTCCATCAGGCTTTTTTATCGTTCTTTTTGGAAATTCTGGAACAAAATTTACATTCCAATTATTTTATGTTACAACTATGTCCCTAATGATGGACTCTCTAAAAATAAATAACCCTACCTAGTGTGAAGTCATGAACAGTTTTATTTTTAACAAATAATAAAAATTCATTTTCTTAAAATATGGCATAAAATATATCTGATCAAACACAATATACATACACCTACATAAAAAAACCCTCATAAAAGTGTGTGCGCGCGCATGCATTGTTATGGAATATAAAACCACATGCTAGTCCAGAAAGGGTTAATGAGAACCTGTGGGCTTAATCAGCCCCATCCTGCTCCATCTGCAGTAGGTGTCAGGCTTGGAGGGAGTTGCTAAAACAGAAGAACCCAGCTCAGTTAGTGGCTGTCTGAGAAGAGGAGCACATCTCTGGTTCTTAGTGGGTGTGAGAAGCAGGGCTGGGAACTGAGCCAGACTGCTGTTGATTAGGGCCTCCTTGAAGGAAGGTAGACCTGAAGTGGGACTATCCTTTAATTTCATTTGCATCACGTCATCTGTTGGTGCTGGGATTGACTCCTGCCTTTCAGCCTCCCTGTGGGAAGGTAGTCCTGAAGCAGGGAGCCTGGACTATTGTTGGCTGGAAGAGACAGACCCTGTGTAGAAGGACTGAGTCCAGCTGGGCACTGGTATGGATGACCCTCCTTTTGAGTTTGTTCTGTTTCTGTTGGAGCTTTGATACCTTTTGGCTCTTTATATTGTGACCATCCCTTGCCTCATCTTTTTTTTTTTTTTTAAATGCCATGATAAATCACAGCACCACCTAATAATTCATGTGATTTATATTCAGTCTGCTGTTGTTGGTCTTCAAAATAATATATTGTGTAGGGTTGTTCAGCAAGTTGTCAATGGAAGGTGAAAATCTACCACACTGTAGTCTCAATTCCAAGGCCTTCATATGTGGATTACACAGTCACCACCATAGATTTTAAGAAGGATTTCTATAGCTTCCTGTCTGTCCTAGCATGATTTTCTGTGCTACAGTAGGACATTTACTGAGCAAGTCCCACTTTAAACTCAGAATCAATCATATACAAGTTTTGTCTGATTTTGTAGAAGATTAAATTTAATCTCTTTGTTACAGTTTGTCAGACATTTCAAATAATTAATCCAGTCATGTTTGCTTGATGAATTTTTAAAATGCATTATTAAAACATTATTTTCTAATAACTTTGCTTTTGCAGCAGTGCCATTAGCATGAATTTAAGAGTAATCACAGTGTGAACAGAACCACTGCATATCTTATTAAAATCAAACTGTATGGAATTTAAACAAAATGATTTAATGGAAAAAGTATTTTAATGAACAAAGTCCTTTTAAGCTGAGTCCCATTAGTTAAAATACCACATTTTATAGATTTGATATGAGACAGACATGTTTGGTCCTTAGAATATATAAGCACACATTTTAGGACAATAGATGAAATGTGGAGTGCTTTGGACTAAACTGTCTTCAGTTATACCCCAGGAACTCTTCTGAGTTCAGCGGGAAAAGACAGATGTGTGGAAGCAAAATTTAGACCTATTTACCTTTCTATCGAATGCAACTGCTTGATGTCAATTATCATTCATCTCATTAATATAAATCCTGAAAGAACTAAAACATACACATTACGGCAATATACTGAGCTGGATTCAGTTTTGGGGCTCTGCTAGCTAGTGGATCACAGGCTGAGCCTTCAGCAGTAGAAAGTCTACCCAGAAGAAACCCAGCTCTGGATGTCTGAGTTGGCTGGTGTAGCCCTCAAAGGGTAAATATACATGGCAATGACAGAAAAAAAAAATCTCAAATGCACAACCCACAGCAGTGAGTCTCAGAGGCTGGGTCTACAGACCTTGCTGGGTTTCAGAGCCCGAGCTCCAGCCCACATGGGAACATCTGTACTGCTGTTTTTAGCACTGTGTCATGAGCCTGAGGCTGCAGACCCAGACTCAGAGACTCATGGCTCTGGGTCTTTTTTTGTTTTGTTTTGGTTTTTTTGGTTGCAGTGTAGAATAACCAAAGTGACATGGGAAGGAAAGGGTAGGGTCAGGGCACCACTGAATCAGGTGGGTAACTATTATTGACGGGGGCCTCAAGAAGCTCCAGCTGAAACATATAGCTGCTCCTCTCTGGAGGAACCTATCTGGGAAAGCAGTAGCTGTACTGCCATCTGCCATCCTCTGGGAGTGAATGCCCATGGGAGCAGGGGTGTATAAATATCCCCTGTGATGGTGAATCAAGCCTTTTGTATAATAGACTCATAGACTTTAAGGTCAGAAGGGCCCATCATGATCATCTAGTCTGACCTCCCTGTATCTCCCATGCTCAGACCCCAGCCTATATTAATGTGAATGGTCAACACTATATCTGTTTTTTTGTAATTAGGTGTAAGGGTAACACAAATGGTGCCTCTGAACCTTGAAAACACAGACATTTCATGTTTCTAATATGCAGCTATCTCTGTGTCCCCCCTCAGTTTAATGAAAAAGCTGATCTCCCCTCCTCTCCCCTGGTTATTATAAACCCCAGTAGGCTGAGCACTTAAGCGGGGGCTATTGCTCAATTAGCTGTGCTGGTGAAATTTGCAGCAGACTGGATGCGTGCACATGCAGTAATGCTAATCCAAAAGGTTCAAAAATTAGTGAGACCTCCCCAAAATTATGAGATGGGGTTCAAAAAAAATTATTTTTTTAAAAAGAGATTTAAAATAATTATCCCTTTTATTTGCCGTCTGTTTTTTGAGCTTCAGAGTGTGCTTAGGCGATCCTGGTGGGTGTCACATTTTCCAGGTGTTCTTTGCAACTAGAAGGGCTAGAAACCTTTTTGTTAAATGAATGGCAAGATTCACACAGTATTACACGATCCCAGGAAATGAGGTTCAAATAACGCCCCCAGACCAAATATCATGAGACTTGTGACAAAATCATGAGAGTTGGCCACATTATGCCTCAGGTGTGTCAGACAATAAATTGCGCCCCTGCCTTGCATAAATCCCCCCAGTGAACAACTCCAACCCCGCGTAGGTCAGCTCTTCCCTACATATAGGTCCATATGCAGTCTGCGACTCTCAGGACTACTGCTAGTGGCAAGCCTACAGGCAGTCCAGCTGCACTGAGGCTACGTAGAGGTGACTGCTGACCCAGACTGATGTTCCTGTGTATTCTCCCTGTCTGGCTTGTGCAAAGCGCTGGACAAGGGCTAAAGGCTGTTGCTATACAGCTGCTGCTGAGGCAATTTCCCTGAGAGAGACTGATGGAAAAGCAGCAGCAAGAGTCTCTGCATTTCTTAGATCCAAACAGGGCATAACGTTAACATCTAATCTATTCAAAAATGCATCCTTCCACATTCACTCTCAGACAATATTGTTGAAAAAACAATATATTCAAGACTATACAAATTGCAAAGTGATAGTCAATTTGTATTCACTATAACCTGCAATTTTTTTCTTGTTTTAGAAACATATACCTTGAAAATGAATTACAAACATCATGGTACTGATCAGGCAAAGATTTATATATGTGCTTAACTTTATGCACTCTGGCTCTACTTCTCTACTATTCCTAAAGGAAATTAAACCAACCGGGAATCAAGTGTTGCAGAGCGTGGGTCCACCATATCCCACTGCCAGTACCTTTCCCCCACCCTCCCACACCTGCCGTACACCAGGGGTATTCTCAAGCCCAAATCACTGTCTGGTTTAAGTTCACTTTATACTGCATAAGCATTGCAAAGTGAGCTTGGCAGACTGGAGAAACTGGCCCCATGAATAAACCCAATGGGGCTTCTCAGGGTGAGTATTCGAAGTTAAGCATATGTAAATCTTTGCAAGACTGGGGACCCTATGTGCTCCAAGAGACAGTACTAAGCTGAAACACTGTATTAAATGCTGTCATCACTTTCTACTCACAACTTCTCCCCCATTCTTGCCAGGCTTGCAAATGCACAGCGTATTCCAAATCCATTCCCGATGCACTTCCCTCGATTTCTGAGATATTGTACCAGGGTTAGATTTGGCCCTATGGTTGAGATTATGTTTGCTTTCTCTTCATGTGGGAGACTGATTTTTTCCAGGGGCTGTTCTGAGTCTGGAATGAACTTCTATATGAACTAAGGACCATCACAAACCTCACCATCTTCTGCTCTAAATGCAAGGTGCATATCTTCCACCTTACTTTCTCTAATAGAAACACTTAGAAAATACATATAATACACATGGCAGTTTTAGTCACATCACTTAATGCGCTTCGGGAAGGTGCTCAGATATTATGGTGATGAGACTTGTATAAGAACATATAGAACAGAATAGAATATTTTTTCCTTATGCATCCCACCTCATGACTTAGTACATATTTCTGGACTATGACCTAGTCCTGGAAGGTGTTGAGTGCAGCTATGCAAATAATTCATTTTTTAGTTCATCTGGAAAACCAAAAAATAATAATAAATAATAATAATAATAATCAGGGAACAAGTTTTGTTTTGGTTCTTAAAATATTTGCCTTCAGTTTGTTCTGTTCCCTGTCCTGGCAGCTATTCTTTTTCATGTTACCAACAGTCTTGGATTAGCACAGGGGTCGGCAACCTTTCAGAAGTGGTGTGCAGAGTCTTTAATTTAAGGTTTCGCGTGCCAGTAATACATTTTAACGTTTTTGGGAAGGTCTCTTTCTAGAAGTCTATAATATATAACTAAACTATTGTTGTATGTAAACTAAATAAGGTTTTAAAAATGTTTAAGAAGCTTCATTTAAAATTAAATTAAAATGCAGAGCCCCCCGGACCAGTGGCCAGGACCCAGGCAGTGTGAGTGCCACTGAAAACCAGCTCGCGTGCCGCCTTCGGCACCCGTGCCATAGGTTGCCTATCCCTGGATTAGCATATGCTTGAGTAATGAGGCATTTGTTCTAGTCAGAAAGCAATTTATGTGCATGATCTAAAATTCAAATGATTTGTGGAGCTAAATTAATGAATCATATTTTAGAATGATTGGTAGTTTTTCTTGAGCTTTATGTAAGTCACAGTTCTTTGAAAATTGGTGGTGTTTATAGTCAAATAATTGTGCATGCCATAAGTAAAAATTTAATCTCCTATATGCACACGCAGACTGATTCATCAACATGCTTCAGCACATGCTTTTGATGAGACTACTTATGTGCTTACCATTAGGCATGAGTTTAAGCATTTCCAGTCTGATTTTAAATCATTTTCACAAGCATAAAACTATAGTAATGCCCATAATGAGTCAGGCCCAAGTATGTATTTCCTCAGAGTATGTGTTAGAAGTGATACAGTGTTTACACCAGATAATAATGTAGTTGAAATATGAACTCTAAATTGCCAAAGTTCAAAAGAAAGTTAGGCCAAGGATAATTAAGTGTATTCAGTGAAATTTACATTATAAGAGTTTGGTGAAAATGCTTTTAATATGACTTTGTATACATTCAAAAATATTTATGCATGTTAATGTACATGTCTCATGGCTTGTACTCCCTTGAATAAAGAACTGATGAATGATTAAAAAAAAAAAAAAGAATACACAGGTAGCTAAATAAAAATGAACAACTAAATTTTCAGAAATACTTGCATCATTCAGCCAACCTTTCTACTTATTTTATTCAGAATGTATGACTCACCATGCAAAAAATCTAATAAATAACACAGAGATAGTTATTACAGGACTATCGGCACATTTCCAGAGAAATAACAGAAATAAAAATAATAATATCCAATTGAACTACATAGACCAGTTGTTTACTTAATTTTTTAGGCTACTAGCTCCTAAAAAAATATGATGCTTGCTGAGTTTTTACATTCCCCACAGCATATGTGTTGGTTTAATTTTACAGTAAAGGAGATGATTACTACCCTGGAAGAATTTGGGATCAAGTACTGGAATATGAATTATATTTGTCATGATATTGACAAGATGGTTGAGGGGAAGGAGTCTTGTGGTTAAGGTGCTAGGCTGAGACGCAGAAGATCTCAGTTCAGTTCCCTGACTCTGCCACAGACTTCCTGTAGGACCTTGGGTAAGTCATTTAATTTCTCTTTGCCTCAAATATCCATCTTTAAGTGAGGAAAATAATATCACACCCTTTATCCAAACCTTTTTCTTTACAGAATGTAAGATATATAGGGGCAGGGACTGTCTCTTACCACAGTATGTACATTGCATAGCACAATGGGGCCTCAGTCTTTTTAGGTGCTGCTGTAACATAAACAAAGAAATAACAATGCCTTTGTTTTGGGATTTTTTAAAATAAACTTTTTCTTTGTACTCATCGTGGGTACAGTATTGCAAATGATTTAACACCTTCAGTTGAAATCAAAAGAAGTTGAGAGCGTTCAGAATCTTACAGGAGGCACTCAGAATCTCACAGGATTGGGCTGCATGTTTGTAACAGAAATATGCCAAATGATTTACACATGAAGAGAAAGCAGCAGAGCAATTGCCTTTGTATGGTCAAGACATGTCACCCTTTGCCCTGTTCTTTTGTACACTTAAAAAAAAAAAACCAAACAGAAGAATGGTTTAGTGAAACCAAATGTGATACAGTATATCAAAGTGGGGAATGTCACAGTAGGAATTTTGGGGGTTGAAGGACCAAGAAATACAGGCCTGGTAGGATTCTGGGATAGTGTTGGTGGACTCTTTGGACATGAGTCTGGGGACCCAGGCTTGAGCTTTGTCCACACTGCAAAATGATGGTGTTTGGACCCAAGGCCCAGCAGGATTTGGGCTCAGACCCCCCTCCCCATGGCCTGGGAGGGTTATAACACCCAGGTCGTGAGGGGCTGCTGATCTAAGTCAGAAAGATTTGTGTGCGTATAGTAGGATGCGTTGGGCTCAAACCTTAGTCTGAGCCTGGGTTTACAACGCAATATAGATGTACCCTTAAGGAGAGCCTGGGGTTGAACTTGAGCTGCTAACCCAAATTGAAAAGCAAGTTGTGTGTCTTCACTCCTATTTTAATCTGTTTTAGCTAACTCAGGCTTGTTAATCCAAATTAAGAACACACTTATTTTGTCCTCTGCAGTGTAGCCAAAACCTAATAGATGAACGCTGGATATATTTCTTACAAAAGCCTATGTGGCAGAAGGTTTCGGGTCTGTTGATAAATTATATTACAAAATAATAGAAAATTGATAAATTCAGGCTACAAGTAGGACCACTAAGATAGAAATGGGATACAACCAAGATGAGAGCATGCTGAAATCAATGGTGGCATGTCAAATTACATTAGCTGAATAATTAGCTCTACAGAGTATCCACATGTATGGATAGCACTTTGCTGACCATATGACTTGCATTTCACATGAATTATTACTTCTGTAAATTTAACCTTCTGAAAAAAATATTAAAAGCATGATATGCAATTGTTTTTAGATTCACTTTATGAACATAGAAGTCATTCACCACTGTAAATATAAAGTGGCGTTGTTCAGTCAGTAACAATGCCATCTGCAACATCAATTATGCACTCAGTAAGTACCAATGTCAAGCAAGCTAGATACAGAACAGCAATGTTCCCTATCTCTACTCCCATCTGACTACGTATTTTCCAATAAATTAAACAGTATTCCCTTGCATTTATATTTCATTAATATGCAAATATTCTTCCACTGTTCTAGAAGCAGATTAAATTTGTCTTGATATCTTTTCCCCAATCCCTACAGAAGTTAAGAGGCCCAGAGTATCCAAGTAATCAATCACTTTTTCCTTTTGGTTTATCAGTAGACAGGAACAAAGGGGTTTTGTGGATTTTTTTAAAATGCTGCTGTAACAATTTCAGCTTCTTAACCAGTAGGGTTCCCAGATTGGTGGGGAGTCTCCCGGAATTGGACTTGATCTCCTGGTGACCATTAAAGGCCATCTGGGAGATTTTAATAGGCCAAAGTCCGGTCGGTGGCACAGCAGGGCTAAGGCAGGCTCCCTGCCTGCCCTGGCTCTGCACGACTCCCGGAAGCAGTCAGCATGTCTGGCTCTTGGGTGCAGGGGCAGCCAGGGGGTCTCTGTGTGCTGCCCCCATGCCGTGCTCTGAGCGCTGACTCTGCAGCTCCCATTGGCCAGGAACCACGGCCAATGGGAGCTGCACAGGCAGTGCCTGCAGGCAGGGACAGTGCGCAGAGCCACCTGGCTGCCCCTTCACCTAGTATCCGGACATGCCAGCCACTTCCGGGAGCCACCTGAAGCCCATACACCTCACCCCTGCCCCAGCCCTGAACCCCTTCCCGCACCCAATCTCCATGTCAGAGACTGCACCCCAAACCCCCTCCCGTACCCCAACCCCCTGCCCCAGCCCTGAGCCCGCTCCTGCACCCAAACTCCCTCCCAGAGCCTGCACCCCACATCACCTTCTGCACTCCTGCCCCAGCTTGGAGCCCCAGCTTGGAGCCCCCTCCCACACTCCGTACCCCTCAGCCCCACCCCAGCCCAGAGCCCGCACCCCCTCCTGGCCCCAAGCCCCAGCCTGGTAAAAGTGAATGAGGGTGGGGGAGAGCAAGCCACAGAGGGAGGGGGGGATGGAGTGAGTGGGATTGGAGCCTTGCAGAAGGGGTGGGGCAAGGGCGTGGCCTCGTGGAACAGGCGTGGCAAGTGTGTTGCGTTTTGTGCAATTAGACAGTTGGCAACCCTATTAACCAGTCTTACTTCTTTTTTTTCAAAGTTTGTTTTAGAAATTTACAAAGATTCTGAATCATAATAAACCTTGCCTGTTCTTCACTACAGTTATTGCATAGTTAGACTTTCATAAAGAGAAATTAAAACAATATGGGGCTTATTCTACACTGACTTGCACCTTGTTTGGTTATTTATACCCAGTGCAAAGTGAATGGATTTCCTTTTAGAACAGGGATCGGCAATCTTTGGCACGCGGCCCGGGCCGAGGGATGTGCTGGCCGCAGCTTCCCGCAGCCCCCATTGGCCTGGCCCAGCGAACCGCGGCCAGTGGGAGCCGCGATCAGCCGAACCTGCAGACACGGCAGGTAAACAAACCGGCCCGGCCCACCAGGGTGCTTATCCTGACGGGCCGTGTGCCAAAGGTTGCCAATCCCTGTTTTAGAATGTCTGTCCTGAGCCTAGTTTCTTCTGCCCAAAGAGTTTCTTCTAACTCCTTATTAAGAAACTGTAACTTAGTGAGTAAACTGGACTCAGTCACCATTTCCAAGCAGGGTCTCAACATGTGCTAACAGACTTGATCAACAGAAGATCCTGCCATCCTGTTACAACATCTAAAAGTCATTCCCTCCTAACTTTGCATCTTTCCTACAAACTCCATTATCACTTCTTTATTATTCAGTCCCTGACTCTCTTAAATTCTTGCAAAAAAGATTTAAAGTTGTCCTAAAATAGTAGCCAAGAACTCCACCTTGTGCTCCAGCTTTTCCAGGGTAAGGAGCGGAGCTGGAGTACAATGTGCCTTCTCTTTTATGCACTGATATTGACTGGGATGCTGGAAGCCCCCACAATCAGGGAAGCAGAAAGTTGGCATAAAGTCACCCAGGCCCTCCCAGTCTTGGCTTAGTGCTCCGAGCATTGCTCTGGCATAGCTGGGGATCTATCCCTTTGTCTGTAAAACTTTGTAATATTGTGTTTTAAAATAACTGTATAAAAATAAAAGTTGTATGGCATTTAGTCTTCCCCCAAGTTTTCTCACTGGGGACAGTGAGTATTGCTTCACATGTGGACAAGAATAAAAGCAACTAAGCTGAACTTCATTTTGACCTCCTTAGCATTCCATTTTGACATGCTACTCTCACAGCTTTTTCTAGCACCGATTAGTTTACATTGGCAAAACTGCCACTGTTTAAGTCATAAAATGGCAGCTGGAAGAGTCAGATTTCAAGGCCAGAGGGAACCATTGTGATCATTTAGTCTGATCTCCTGTATAACACAGGTCAGAGAACTTCCCCAAAATAATTCCTAGAACATATATTTTAGAAAAAACATCCAATCATGATTTAAACATGTCAGTGATGGAGAATCAACTATGACCCTTGGCATATTGTTCCAGTGGTTAATTACCCTCATTGTGAAAAAACGATGCCTGATTTCCAGTCTGAGTTTGTCTAGCTTCAACTTCCAGCCATTGGATCATGTTCTACCTTTCTCTGCTAGATTGAAGAGTCCATGATTACATATTTTTCTCCAGGTATATACTGGTAGACTGTAATGAAGTCACCCCTTAACCTCCTCTTTGTTAAGCACCATAAGGCATGTTTTCTAATCCTTTAATCATTCACATGGCTCTTTTCTGAACCCTCTCCAGTTTATCAACATCCTTCTTGAATTGTGGACACCAGATCTAGAGACAGTATTACAGCAATGGCCACACCAGTGTCAAATATAGAGATAATATAACCTCTCTATTCCTACTCAAGATTCCCGTTTATACATCCCAAGATCTCATTAGCTCTTCAGGCCACAGCATCACATTGGGAGCTCATATTCAGCTGATTAGCCATCACAATAGCCTACATTCTTTATTATATGTATACATTTACTTTTAGCTGTATTAAAATGCATATTTCTTGCTTGTGCACAGTTTACCAAGTAATCCAAATTGCTCTGAATCAGTGACTTGTCCTCTTCATTATTTACTACTCTGTAATGGAACCCCCATCCTGTGATGTCCCAGACTGTCCTATAAGTGGCAACTTTGTGTGATTTATTTATATTCCCATCACCAGCACAGTCTCATGCAGCAAATTATTTACAGTGCCTTTCTATCTCTATCCCTTTCCCTCAGGGCCACTCTTCCTTAAGATCTCTGAACACACTGGGCTCTGGTGGCCTAGATAGTCCCTCAGTCCCACTTACTTCCTGTTTCTTTCTTATATCCCTCAGCTGATGGGCTACTTGATTCATCAGCGCTCCCAGCCTGATCAGCTAATTAGCTAGCACATATCCAATCAGCCTTCTCCAGGGAAGTTGACTGATGCCTAAGTGATCAGAGTGCTGGCTCATCTGCTAGCTCCTAGCACTCTGTGATACACACTCCAAATTTTTGTAAAATGTAATCAGTGATATTATGTTTTCTTCCAGATCATTGACAGAAATGTGAAATAGCATAGGTCCAAGAACCGATCCCTGCAGGACCCCACTGGAAACATACCAGTTCATTGATGATTCCCCATTTACAGATACATTTTGAGATCTATAAGTTAACCAGTTTTTAATCCATTTGACATGAGCCATGTTAATTTTATATTGTTCTAGTTTTTAATCAAAATGTCACGTGGTACCAAGTCAAATGCCTTGTAGATGTCTTACTATATTATGTCAATACTATTACCTTTATCAACCAAACTTGTAATCTCATTATAAAAAAAACATAGCAAGTTAGTTTGACAGGATCTATTTTCCATAAATCCATGTTGATTTGCATTAAGTACATTACCCTCCTTTACAGGTTTAATAAGCAAGTTCTGTATTAGCAGCTCCATTATCTTGCCTGGGATCAACATCAAGCTGACAGGCCTATAATTACCTGGGTCATCCCATTTATCCTTTTTAAAAATTGGCACAACGTTACCTTTCTTACAATCTTCTGGAACTCTCTCAGTGTTCCAAGACTTATTGAAAATCAATATTAATGGTCCAGGGCATCTCAGGCAGCTCTATTAAAACTCTTGGATGCAAGTTATATGGACCTGCTGATTTAACAAATGTCTACCTTTCATAGCTTCTGCTGAACATCCTCCAGAGACATTAGTGGAATGGAAAGAGTGTTATCACCATATGATGAGACTTCATCTTCTGTTTTTCCCCAAAAATTACTGCAAGATTTCCCTTCCCACCCAAAATTCTGCAAAACCATCTATATGGAAAATGCCAGTTTTGCATTATTCTCAGAAATTTCCAGACAGCCCTGCCAATGAGTGAGGTCTTTCTTTTTGGTGGCTAGGTTTCACTGTTTCATCTCTCCCTAATCATACCTCTCTCTGCTGGCAGTTTTTCAAGTATATTGGCATATGTGATATAATATATAACATAATATATGTGATCAGTTGCTCAGAGGTGAGATGATAGATAAATATCTAGCAATTCTTTAATCATACACACAGCCTCTCAAATACTTGAGATTGAAACAACTGACTGCTGTTATTCTTTTCCTGTGGCTCTGTATTGCCGGGCCCTAAATCCACAGAATTGCAACAATTAGAAAGATGCCTTTATGGCTGGCTTGGAATTAATAGTCAAGGAACAATCTTTCATCACTTGTAATAGAAACAGTGGCAAACAAACAAAACCTAAACCCTGTCCATTTCCCATTAATTTCTTGTGAATACATGCACAACAAAAATGTACTTATGTTCAAGGAGTGAGCAAGAGAATAAAACAAAAATAAAATACAAATAAGAAAGGAAACCATCCTTAAGGGGACTACTCATTTATTTACTGCAAGAAATATTCATATCTTAGGTTCCAACAGTGAGAAGACTTCTGCACTCTTAATTATAGAATCACTACTACAACTCAATGCTAAAGTGGAATCCCTTCTTAGGACAGGGGGCGGGTTCCGATTCTTGGACAGCCAGTGCATGATTTCTCAAGAAACAAAGAAATAAGTGACCCTTACTCTGTCTGCTGAATTTATAAAGCCCTTGGATGGAATTGGTTTGGCCCATGAGCTATCTTTATAAATAATTGTTTAAAAGTTTTTTTTCCTTAAAAAGAAAAGCTCCTAAACAAGAAGATACTTGGGTGGAGTGTATTGGATATATTTCTCATATTTATTTCTCAGCAAAGAGAAACCCTGCAATCAGGGCCGGTGCAACCACTAGGCGAACTAGGCGGTCGCCTAGGGCGCCAAGTGGTTGGGGGCACCCATTGGGTCTTAGTGTCCACCCTTCTGGTTTTCCTATCCCTGTTCTGACCCTTCCTGCAGGCTCCGAGTCTTCCTGGGAAGGGGATCTAGTAGTTAAAAGAGAAAAAGCCTCCAGCCTGCCAGACCTATTAGCACAACACTGAAACTGTTAAAGAGCCATTCAAGTGGTAATGAAGCCACTTAACAGGCATTTGCCTCATATTTACTCAGGACATGTCAGTCTACAGGATCTTAGTTTAAAATTTGCTTTAAAAATATTTCATTAGTGAGTTGGTGAAGATTATAAAATCACATCTCTAAAAAATCCTTGCATAGATTTTTAGATGCACAATCATCTTTAGCCTTAAATGCTTGGATCTTCAGACATATGTTTTTTTAAATAAATCCTTCAAAAGACCTCCCTTATCTAAAATACACATTTTAATTACTATAGTAAAAAAACTTACTTCCAAAGTCTTCCAGTCCTTTCTGTTCATCCATTTCTCCCTTTACCCCCTCTCCCCCCACCCCCATTGAAGAGAGCCCTTAAACGGACAACAGCCCTTTGCTTCCAGATAGCTGGACAAAGAGTTTCCCTTTCTTTACTTCTGACTATCTGATGAACTAGTTTTAAGCAAAATCAGTACCTTAGTAAGATATAAAATCCTTTGTTATGCCTAAAATCTTTGGAAACATATTTTTTAAAGTTGGTGACATTTCATAAACATGTGTATTGTTATGGAGATCACACACAGTAAATTAGTGTTCCCTTTTTCTAAAAGCAATGAACATTGTTATGAACACACTAAACCTCTGTAACTGATTAATTTAAAATAATGTCTGTTTCAGTGAGTTAAATATGTAGTAATCTGGAATGATTACTTTATGAAGGTTTAAGAGTACATTTAAAATATAAAATCAGCTTAGAAATACTGATTAAGAAAATGTAAAACAGAGAAGAGCTGCATCATGTGTTCCATAATATTTAATGTTGTATTCAGCAAGACAGCTTACTCACCCTTACTACAAAGTTTTTGCAAATAAATGTCTGACAAACTTCAGGGCATATTAAAAAAACCTGTGACTGACATTTTTTATTCCCAAGTTTAGTGCTTTTAATTAGGTACCGTCTGCATGTCCATTCTGCGTGAGGGAGAGGGTACAGGGATCTCTGCGGGGAACTGTGACTCTACGCCACCGTGAGGCGGACCGGGCGTCTTGTTATTCTTTCTGCTTTGTCCCTCCGCCCCCGCCGGGCTGCAAGCTCAGGCTGCCATCGGTCATAGGGGCACCAGTTTAATAATACTGCATAGGGGCCCCATAAATCCTATGGACGGCCCTAGGGGCGCCAAAAAGCGGTGCCCTGGCTCGGCAGGGAGGAGCTGCCTTTCGGAGACACTGGAGAGCCAGAGTGTCGGTTTGCGAGGGTGGCGAGCCCCAGCCATGGAGGAGCCGGCACGGCACAGGGGGGCAGGAGCCCTGCAAAGGCGGCGGCGCTGCTAGCGGGGAGCAGCTGCGCCCCTTGCCCCTCCTGCCCAGGCTGCAGCCTGGCTCCCTCTCCGGGGGCTCCTGCAGGCTGCAGCAGATGCATGCAGGCAGAGGCTCCCGTGTGCCCCTCAGCTCCCCCCTCGCTGTGCTCGGGGTCTGCGGCTCCCAGGCATGTGAGCCACTGCTGGGGTGCGGGGCCCTGAGCCTGCTCTGGGAGGGGCAGCAACGGCGGCAGCTCACACTCCCGGGAGCCGCAGAGCCTGAGCACAGCGAGGGAAGAGCTGGAAGACGCATGGGGTCCTCTGCCCACATGCATCCACTGCAGGAGCCCCCGGGGGGGTGCCTGGCCGCAGCCTGGGCAGGAGGGGCAAGGGCTGAGGCTGCTCCCCACTAGCGGCGCTGCCGCCTTTGCAGGGCTGCTGCCCCCCTGCGCCGTGCCGGCTCCTCCATGGCTGGGGCGCGCCGCCGCCGCAAGCCGACGCTCTGGCTCTCGGTTGCCTCCGGAAGGCGGCTCCTCCCTGCCGAGCTACTGCAGCGGCCCAAGCCCGGCAAAGCCAGTGAGTGGACTCGGGGCAGGGGCCGCCGGGGTGGAGTAGAGAGGGCTCACAGGAGGGTTGTGCACCCTCCAGGGGAGTTCAGGGGGTGGGGAAGGGGGAACCTGGTCTGGGGAGCAGCCCCTGGGCATGGCTGGCCCCTGGGGTCTATAAAGGCTTGTTGGGATTTGCCCCTCAATGAACTGATGGCGGGGGGGGGGGACACAAGGTGGAAGTTTCGCCTAGGGCGCAAAATATCCTTGCACCGGCCCTGCCTGCAATCACTATAAAAAAAAGCTAAGAACGTTCTTAATCAACACAAAGAAAAAAAACTTTTATTCTAAAAAGCTAATAATTGGCCTCGGATTCCTTTTCTTAAGGTTTTAATAACAGCAGGGTCCCTATCAAATGCCTCACAGTAAGGGGAGGGGGACACTTCAGAAAACAAGCACAATGCAAAATCACCCCTGGATACCTCAGGGACTGCTGCCTCCTTTTCAGCTGCATCAGGAACTGGATGGTGGACCTCATTACTAGAAGTGCACGGAAGACTTTACTTGGGGAACTCACTGATATCAAGAAAAAATGGGATCATGCCGAGAGCTGGTAGCTTCTCTCAGCCGTTCAAGGGCTGTTATGCTCAAGGGATCCAGATGTTGGCCCTGATCCAGGCAGTGCTGTTGTTTCAAATCTTCCATTACAAAGGAATATATAGCAATTATGATTCTATAGTAAAAAAAGAGGAGGACACGGCTTTAAAAAACAACAACAACCCACAAAGGACACTTAAAAACTCAGAGTTTGCGACTCTACAGTGAATTCAGTACCACAGTATGGAATCCCCCATTTTAAGTACATAAAAAAACCTGAAGTTACTGCAGACCTGAGTAGCACTGACTATTTACTTTTAAATGACACCCAGTTATTGATTTATTACAAGTTTTCAGAGGAAAGAAAATATAAACCCCCCACAAATGGCATTCATCTAACCATTGCTACCACACACATGCCAGATACCATTTTACAAACTTGAAAGATCAGAATAGGTAACAACATTTCCTGAGCAATATTCCATAAATAATTATGTTCCAGCCCCACAAGCTGTTTCCCTCCCACACTCTTCCCTGTCACTCCATCTGTGGTGTCTTCTAGCAGTACATCCCAGCACATGCAGTGGTCACGCTCTTTTATTATTTGAGACCCAGTGGGTTACTCCACTAACTACATCATCTGATTAACTCCAGCACTGGTAAGGAATCTTAGATTAAAATATGATGGCTTTAAAGGAACACATCCTTGCACCATTAGTTCCGCTCCGCCCAGAAAACCTATGGCCCATTAAGTTGGTACTATATTCAGCATTGATTAAATAAAGAGAATATTTTGAGAAATATTCATAATAGAGAACGAGATCTGATGATGAGATGTGGTTGACTGAGTTATAGGAGAGCCTTGCAGTGCTGACAATTCTGCAGCAACTTAGCTCATCAAAATAAATAAGGAAGAGGAGCTGAGGTTTAAAAGGGAAGTGTTATTTATTAAGGAAATTCAAGTCAATTGATCAAAATTCTGTTTAGCTTCCCAGATGGGCTGGCTGGGGTACAGGAGTGCTTGTTGGATGCTTCATTATTTTTTGTTGTCACTGTTGTGTTTTGTTTGCTTGTCTATGAGGGAGAAAAGTCATATTGCACAATGGTAGAACATTTACGAGCATTAGCATGTAGAGTGAAATCACAGATTCAGAAGAAGAGATCAATTCCCTAATATGATAAATAACTTCTGTTTGCAAAGTTTGCTCTGAATAAAAGCAGTATTTTTTGGAAAAGTACCTCATTGCAAAGGGTTTTCTCCAGGCTCAGACTGCAGACCATGAAGTTCAAAATCAGATTAAAGATATAGATTGAGGTGTTCAAAGCAGTCTAGAGTAATTAGACACCGCTTTTCTATTCATTTATGATATACACTATTTATCTGAAGATGAAATTAGAAGAGTGGCTACGTAATAAAGTTGTCACTTTACATATCTGCTCACAATATGCCAAATTTTCAGAAGTGGCCTCTAATTCTGGTGCCTCTGTTTCTAGTTACAGTTTTAAAAATCTCAGCAGGATTCTCACATGTCCTGAGCACCCAGAACTCTCATTCAGTTGTGTTTGCTCAGCAAAACTGCATATAAGGTTACCTGGGTGACTAAAAGTTAGGTGCCCCAAAATGAGGCACTCAAAGTTAGCGATCCCTGTTGAAAACCTGGGAATAAGTCAAATCTCTGATTCCTTTCTTCACAAAAAGGCTGTACTGCTATTAGTACTGAAGAGTGAAGAGCGCTATAGAAGAGAAAGCTAGATTTTAAACAGTTTCACATGCTTCATCAACAATATTGTCAGCTAAATTCTTTATTGCAGAATGTTTATTACTGGAGAAGATGTGAGAGGCAGAAAGAACATGATTTAATTTTCATATCCCAGGCTGAGTTTGCAGAGTTAAAAATAATATTTGGACTTGTAAACTAAACACATTTGGTAGGGAAAGTTTTTGAGAGATGTCTTTTTTACAGAGTTTATTTCTAACAATCACACTTCAGTCTCAATATGGACTCTTTAAAATTATATTTCACAAGCAATTCACTTTTACTCCTTTCTCAAGTCCCAGCATCATATTTCAGTTTAGTTTCCTTAGCACTGGCAACACCTATACACAAGGGAAGAATACTAAGGGCCAGGGATTCAAATAGGTGTGTAACTAAGTGGACTTTTGCAGCTGCCTAATTTAGATACACAATCCCCCTATGTGAAAAGCATCTCCAAATTGGATATACATGGGTGGTTGGTTGCATGAACACTCAGATGTGCACCTGGATGAAAACGTGGCCCTAATGGATCAGTTCAATAAATATATTTTCATTCTCTCTTTGTGCTGAGAAATCGGTCTATTCTTTGGATGTTCTGTGCAATCTCAGCTTCAGGGAAAACTGTCAGTTTTGTGCTAGTGTTTAAATATTTTAAGGGCCCCCACATCTGAGAATTCCTCAGAAGTTTACATTGAACACGAGGGAGCTGAAATCTCATCTTTGCTTTCTTTAGGCAATTTAGATGGATGAATCCAACAGCCATGCTCACCATGATCAAGTCAGGGAAAGATCAAATTAATATTGATATTTTTTCAGAGACTATTTTGTGTGTGTGGGGTGTATAATTTACTTTAAGTTCCCTTTAGTATGTGGGCAGTTTGCTGAAGGGAGACAACCAAACACAGGACATGTACTGAGAATTACAACAGAATCTTGGCTATGGGGAAAGAGGCTTTCCATCTTGTCAGTGAAGTTTTGCTAACTAATTCTGCCACTACAGCATTGCTTGCAGTTTCTGATCAATATTGTATCATCATTATCCCCTTCTCCTTTGCACTGAGCTCTACAAAAAATCCTCAGGAGAGAATCTTTTAGCAGCAAATAGAGACAAGTCAACATATAATTTTCTTGTACTAAAATATACATAAAGCTGAAAGAATGTTACAAGAATTATTTGTATCATAATGTTGATTGCAAGCTGGTTGTTAAGCTACATCAGAAGGTTGTTTTTATATAAAACACAATCATATTAGTTATCTGAAATGGTGCATGGGCTTTATACATGTGTGTATATTTCCAGGGAGAGGGATAAGAGCAAGCGCCATATAGATTTGCAACTCCTTTCTTCACTCAAACTACTTGATTGTATAGACAAGGGGGTTCTTAACTTTTTCTCTACCGCAAGCCCCTTTTCATAAGGAGATCTTCCTACAGTCCTCCTTCCCATCTAGCTAGGATCTAGACCCTCCCATTTAGCCATTAGGGAAGGAAAAGGTGCTCATGACTCCTGACACCTATTTGTTAGCTCTATATTGAAAATGCCTGTTGTTACAAGGATATGATCAAGTCTGTCAAAACCAAAAGGTATCATTCTCTAACATTCTGTTGATATCCCCTTGACATTGAGGAAGGAAAAAAAATGCAGCAATTCCAAGAGTAGGACACACGTTTCCCCAACTAGGCAAACTGCCGCCGACAAACCCTGCATGCTTTTTAGGGGTGCAGTTGGTAGGGACACAGTATTGATGATTTCACACTGTTCTTCTCAATACTGTGACTACTTCATTCCTGTGCACACTGACAATTTCATTTCTAAGTGTATTCTAATATAGTAGGGAAATCCACAAGAATTTCAATACTTCAGCTACCATGTGAATGGAGCAGGCGGGAACCATGGGTGATACACATACATCCTGATTCACCTACCTAATATCCCAAACTTCTTGCAGGCATGTTGCACAGCTGAACTGTTACCATTTTAACAGGTTTGGAAGCACTGATAGATTTTCCAATATTAGGGTAAAGTGTGAAATTATGCCCAGTGGGTAGGAAGAGGGGTCATGGGTAGGGGGAGTAGTAGTAAACCTTGAAGGTTTTCTATTTTAAAATAGTTTAGAGCCAATACATATTAGTGTGAATATTGCATCCTCCAAAGGCAATGTGGGAACTTCCCTTGAAACAATGCTCTAACTCAACAGTCTCCAACCTGTCACCCAGAGGACACTAGTAGCCTTCAAGGTTCTCAATGGTAGGCCTTGAGAGGGCCACTGTTAAGAAGAAAAGAAGTATCTGATTATGAATTGAAAGTATATTCCCTGGTCTATGCCTTATGATTTTTAAACTCATGTGTTTCAGTCAGGCCTGCCTCTATACAGAAGCAGTAGGGGGTTACCATCTCCCACTGCTTTTCCTGCAACCTCAGGAGCAGTTTTGCCAACAGTTGTGACAGCTGTCAGCCGCTGCTGGACTTACCCTGCTGCATCAGTACCCCCTGCTGAAACCCTCCTGCATTACAGGGGAGAGAAGAGGGACAGCAAAGAGTGCTGATGTTGCTGTTCCATTAATTGCTTCCCTGTCAGGCTGAGAGAGCTTCAGGGAGAGCAGGGCAGGAACTTGACTGACTCTGCCTGAACCTAGGGAAGTAGTTCAAGAACTGATGATTGTGGCTTCTTGATATCTTGGAAATAATACGTTTGGCCCTCGGGCTGAAATTGTTAAACATCAATGACATAATTACTGTAAACCTGACCATTCCATGCCACGATTTTATTTTTCATCTTTATATTTCTTGGGTAAATTTTGTTCCAGTGAATGCAACTAATTTGAAATGTCCATTACACAATTGTTAGTTATTTGTGTTGATCTGTGAATCATATGCAATTGCTTTAATATAATTTTGTCACTAAGTTCAATATTAAGATACTTACTCCTCATTTCTCACAGATATAACTTCAAGTCTATAATTTTCCCACCCAATATTAGATATTGACATACACAACCAAAAGTAGCTTGGATCTCTGTTGTGCTTCTTCCTTGGAGCTGAGAATGAGAGGTCTGTCTACCTTCCCAGGCTGGGGCCTTCTGAACTAAGCTTCTCCCTTTCTAAGGCTCCTCCTCCAAGCATGCCTCACAGGTGCAGCAGGGCAGGATTGTCAGAGCCCAATGTAACTGTGCCTTGGTGGGTAACAACTGAGGATGCCAAATTTAGGACGAACTGCTGAGAAATAGGGCAGATACACCCAAAGACTGGTGGCTAATACCCCATAGGATATATCAAACCAGCAACAAAAGTAAACTTCTGTTTCACCACACTGGCTAACAAGAAGTCAGAAAAGCAGTTTCATTGGGCATCCCAGTCCTTGTATTACAACCGAAAACACTGGATTTAAAGGGGAGTGATTCTTTACAATCAGTATAATCAAAGAAAAGGTTCTTCTGATCCTAAAGGACAAGCCACACACCCAGGTCAATATATAACTTAGATCTTACCCAAAAATCATGCTGGTGCCAATCCTTTATTATCTAAAATCTAAAGGTTTATTCATAAAAAGAATGACAGGTGAGCATTAAAATTGGTTAAAGGAATCAAATACATACAGTAATTGCAAAGTTCTTGGTTCAGGCTCATAGCAGTGATGGAATAAACTGCTGGCTTAATAAGTCTCTGGTTGCTTCCAAATCATTGGAGGAACTTCAATCCCATGGTTAGAATGCTCCCATTAGTATAAGTTCTTAGTCCAGAGGCTTGGGCAGGACAGAGGCAAAATGGAGGGGTTTCCAGGGCCTTTTATAGTTTCTGCCATGTGGAGGGAATCCCATTGTTCTTACTGTGGAAAATTACAGCAACAAGATGGAGTTTGGAGGCACATGTCCACGCATTTCGCCTAGTCACAGCAGGAAATTCCATTAAGTGTAGATGGGAGTTTCCCAGGGTCCATTGTCAGTTAAATGTTCTTTTGATGGGCCACTCAATTTGAATAGTTCCTCCAAGATGTGCTGGCTAGTGATTTTGTGGGCGTCACCCCAGGAGCAGAAATGATACATGCATACAGATAGCATAATTATAGCCAGAAAATCAATCTTTTCATAGACACCTCACTTGACAACCTTTGTACAAGATTTTCTGAAAATATATAACTTTGGTTGCAACAATGATCGATATGGTCATATTTTAATCAGATAATGTCACACCCAACACTGTTCTTCAACCCCCTCTTGCCTCATGCATCGCTTGTACATGCTATCACAGTCACTCCTGCAGTTGGCTATAGTTAATATTGATTGGGAGCTTTGTTTGTGTCAAGATTACAGAATTGGGCCCATTAAGGACAATGATTAAGGACAAATGCCTGGAGGTAAGCTAGTTATGGGTCTGCTACCGCTCAAGTCTGGTAAAGTTAGAAGTAAAAAAAAAAAAGAATAATGCTGGAGAAAGATCAATGTAAAAATAGGATAGGAAGAAACAAGTGGTATAAAATATGTTTATGAGACAGACTGGAAGAAGTTGCATGATGAACACAAAGCCAGAAACATTCCCAGGAGGGAAGTAAGCAATCAGGTGCAATAATACTTCTGAAATAGTGGGAGAGTTATTTAACACCTAGAACTTTCAGTGGCTTTGGAGAGATGTTGATGATTCTGATTGGTTCCCAGACCTGATTTTCTCATTTTTGATTGGTGGGTAACTGTCCCATTAACTAGTAACCTATTAGAGATCCCTCCCCATAAACTGGAAAGGAAGACTGTGAAGCCAGGGCTCAATTGATAGTATAATCCAGATATGACTGAATTGCCAAGATGGAATTTAAGGGTAGTAATGCAGGAGAAAGGACTTGTGCAATCAGTAGAGGTACATGATTGTGTGGCTTTCCACGCTGGCCAGTTTCCAAATGCTGCAGGAAGTGGTGATAGTAACTTGGCTCAAAGAACTGAGCAGCAGTTCCTGCAGCTATACAGAGCCCCACAGATGATGAATTATGCATGTTCTAGGCCTCTTCCACAAAGCACACAGAAATGTCAGAGCACATACATTTTTAACTGATTGGTGTTTTGCAAAGAGGCTGTTGCAGGCCCTGACTGAGCTCTTCACCTCTAGGTCTGGAGCTTGTGAGGTCGTCATGAAAAGGCATAAGGAGGCACAAGTCATGGCGTTACTGAAAGTTGCAGGAGAACGTACCAAGAATGGTTAGCAGTTCACGGAAAAGGAGAAAGAACAGACTATGTTTGGCTACTCAGCATGAACCAGCACAGCTCAAACACTGTTCTAACTTACAACTGGCTGCCTGCAGTATGCAGCGAGAAGTAGCGAACACACAGAAGCATCCTGGCCATGCTCTCATTCTCCAGCCACACACTTTACACTGGGGCTCAAGGCAGAGGAAGTGTAGAGCAGCTATGACACTTATAATTCACCTGGAGAGTTCTCATTTTCTTAATCAGTACATGTTTTTATGTATGTTTTGCATCAATCCAGCAGTTCCAAGCTGCTGGTGCTAGAATCTGTGACTGCTACTAAAGGAGGGGTAGATTCCTGGATGATTTTCAGGTTGACAGTAATTACACTTATAATCCATTAAAACCTGTGAGGTGCTCAGACACTAGGGCAGGGGTAGGCAACCTATGGCACGGGTGCCGAAGGCGGCACGCGAGCTGATTTTCAGTGGCACTCACACTGCCCGGGTCCTGGCCACCGGTCCGGGGGGGCTCTGCGTTTTAATTTAATTTTAAATGAAGCTTCCTAAAAATTTTATAAATCTTATTTACTTTACATACAACAATAGTTTCGTTATATATTATAGACTGATAGAAAGAGACCTTCTAAAAACGTTAAAATGTACGACTGGCACGCGAAACCTTGTAGTAGAGTGAATAAATGAAGATTCGGCACACCACTTCTGAAAGGTTACCGACCCCTGCACTAGGGTAATGAAGACCATATAAGACCATATAAGTAACATAGGCAGACAGACTTAGTGCCCATAACTTCAGACTTAAGCCCCTTTTTAATAGCTTTTCCCCCCAGCAGAATAATAATGCAAATAAATTGTGTGTACACAATTTTTCTGTAAGCATCCTGAATCAAGAGTAAGGGTAGGATTTTACTTTATTTTTCATTCCTCATTGCAGCACTATAGCTCAATTTTTGGATTAGAGAGATACCCAAGTGCCTGATATATTATTAGACTTTTGCATCTATCCATCATGTTAATAGTGGATTTGATTTTATCTATGATAAATGATTCGTTTATACATTGAGATATGTATTTTAAAACACTGAATTTCATCCCACTACATTGGAATACAATCTAGCATGATATAATGCAAGTACAGTATCTACCCCCATATTTCTGCTACTTCATCTTTAGTAGAACTGCACTAAAAGTTGCCAATTTTAATTTCTTATATCTCTGTTGCCCAACTTTTGTTTCCAGACACCTCTTTGCAATGGGTTTGATGAATGGACGTAATCCATTCCACCCTGGAACTAATATCACTGTCCTGTACTTTCCTGTTTCTGTTCTTTTTCCTTCTGTTTTTTTCTTCCCCTTCTATTATTTTATATACCGATATATAGCTATAGATATATATCTTTTCTATATTAAAAGAGAGAGAAATATAATATTTATATATTACATAAGTTACATACATACGTAAACACACAACCACTCTTGTACTAATTAGACTAGAACATTTAACTCTTTGGCAAGGGGAGCCGGAAGGCACCTTTACCCTTCATTCCAAATCTGGCAACTTTTTCAAAATTCATTAGTATGTATTTTCAAACCATGGCTTTTGGAATTTGGTTCAAACATACAGATGATGAAAAATATTGAATGCAAAATTTTGTCCAAAATTCTGTATTACCTTTTCCACAGAATTTGACAGAACAATTGCAAACTTGAAAGCAGACACTTTTCATGTAGAAATAACTTCTGCAAGAAACATTTTATATCTCTATACAGTTTTTTTTTTATTTAAAAGGGTAACTATTAGTTCTTCAGTTGAAAAAATGATCTCTAAATAGGCAATGATTCTCTCCATCCTGAATTCCAGTCACTGTCTCTTAGTATAAATTACTTTCACTTCCTTGTGGTAGCATTTTTCTACTATAAAACTCTATTCCAGTCAATAGATACTATTAATATATATAAAATGAGGCTTCTCTTTTTAGAGTTACCTATCACAGATAAATTTCATCAGCAGCCCTGCCTGCTGTTCTTATACCATCAAATATCAGTGCTTTCTCAGAGACCTTGCTACAATGCAACAGCATTTCTGATAGCATATCTGGTCCCTAGATTTCCACACGCCTTCACATGCAAGTGATGTTCCCTGTCCACTCCAAATGAAGAAGCAATAGGGTGACACAAGGTGTGAGAGCGTCATTAGGCCTGTATCCAATGTCCAGTGGAGTTAATGGGAGTTTTTCCACTGACTTTAGCGGGTATTAGATCAGACCCTTATTGTCACTGCTACATTATAGGCTTGAATCATTCTGGAGACAATTACTGTTTACTCTCCCCCTTTCCCCCATATACAGCTAGGTTTAGATAGAATTAGTTTAGATAAAGTTAACCCTCCAAAGAAAGTCATGGGTAAGCAAGCATATTGGGACATTGGTCTGACTGTCCTAGTAGCAGCAGAATCATTGTTGTTTCATGACCAGTTCCCTGAGCGTACATGAAAGGACCATGGTAGCAGCGTACAGGGTTCCAGTGCTTCTCTAATAACATATGCAACCTATTTAAAAATAAACTGGTAACAGAATGGCTAAGATTCTCAGAGACAAATGGTATTAATCCTTACTAGTCAATACAAAGTATAGTGCTCTCTGATTAACACAGTACAATTTTAGAAAAATGACTGGAATGTGTGGTTGACATTATGTTGCATTACATTTTGTTGATTTCCTATAATTAGAAATCTCAATGTTTTAAAATGAAATGTCAGTCTGAATCACAAACTGCCTTCCAGCCACACGAGATAGATTAATGATAAGTATCCTATTATAGAACCCTTTCCTTTTTTTTTGTATTCTTCAGCAAACCTAGGAAACAAATGTGGAAAACTTACAATTGCAACAATTTGAGATGGCCAGTCTCCTGCCATGCTACATTTTTATTACATACAAAAACATAACATTAAAAGAATACTGAGGTTGCAAAGTCAAACACTTAAAAGTNTTCTTTGCTGCTTTTACAGATCCAGACTAACACGGCTACCCCTCTGATACTTAAAAGTTAGTTGATAGAAGAACTGCGTTCTGCAAGGAAGATTGTGGAAAAGCCAGAACTAGAACTCAGCCCTCCGAGATGCAAACTACTGCTTTAAACACAAGGGAACACACTTGCTCTTCTTGTACCTCTTTGCCTTATTTGCACCAAAAGACAAGAAGTCTGTGAAACAAACAGTATGTAATTAAATTGTGACACTATGTATCTCAAAATAGCATCCTGGAACCCCCACACTCACCACTGTGATATGATTATGATATGTTTTGTACAAAGTACGCCTTGTGAGGTATCACTTGAAAAGTCATGATTTGCTGAAACTCATTGTTCTGTCAACATATTTATATCATCATTGTATATGAAGTTATGAGATTTTGCTATATGGTTGTTATTGAAATATGTTGTATATCTTGGCGATGCCCACAGCTAGCTCTCCAATGGCAACAAGAGAAGTGGCCCACACCCAGACAGGTGTTAAGCAACCATCACCAGTCATTGACCAGCAGGGGAATTGTAAACTAGAGATTTACAATTTAATAAGAGTCAATTGCTCAAGCTCTGCACAATGAGGATTGCTTAACTCCATGACTCAGCAAGGCATCAGGACATGTGATACTTCACTCCATGTCTGAGCCAGTGTTTTTCTAGGCTTGTGAACTGAGAATATAAAATAAGGGATAGTTGCTTCATGACTCCACCTCTCTCCTCTGAAGGGAACAAGAACCTTTTGAAGAAAAGATTTTGAACTGAGGAGGTTGGCCCAGGCTGAGCAGGGAATTCATCCTGTGTATTAAGAAGTGTGAACTCCTTACAACACCTGCTGGGGTGAGAAAAACTGCTTGATTAAAATCTTGCTTAGTCTGATAAAGTTTAGGATTTAGACTGTGATTTTACCTTTTTTTCCCCCTTACGTAAGGAACTCTAACCTCTATGCCTAACACATACAATCACTTAAAATCTATCTTTTTGTATTTTATAAACTTATGTTAATATTTTATCTTTACCAGCAAGTTTGTCTAAAGTGCTTGGGGAATCTGCTCAGATTACAAAGACTGATGCATCTCCACTGATGAAGTTGTGAACTAATTAATGAGCTTTCATTGTTTAAGATCTGAGGCAGTGTATAATGGTACAGGTGAATTAGCTGGTGTCTCCCTGTGTTATAGTTCATGAGAGGCTGAGAAAGCCTGCATATAACTCTGGGTGTGCCTTCTGTGATACTGTATGATTGAAATATGACAATGTGTATCATTAATATTGCCACTGTTAGACAATTGCAACAAATCTTATACAAAGTATATCATATAAGGTGTCAATGGAAAAGGTATGATTTGCTAAATAAGATTATCCTGTTTAAATCCATGTATCATCACTGTATATGTTATGAATCTGTTATGAATATTGGCTATGTCTGCATCCCAAATGTGTTTGTTACTAGGGTAACACTCACCAGTTAAAATCTACATTGAAGCAAAGACAGCTAGTTGTTGATGGCCCATTAACTCTCACAATGGGCTACAGAAGAAATACCCAGCAAGTCTTCCTATGGATGCCTTTGCATGGATATGGATTAGGCTATATTTTAGTCATGGGTATTTTTAGTAAAAGTCATGGACAGGTCTCGGGCAGAAAACAAAAATTCACAGCCCATGACCTGTCCATGACTTGTACTACATAGCCCTGACTAAATCTTCGGTGCTCTGGGACAGGCAGCGCTGCAGGTGCTCTGGGGGAAGAAGGGGAGTGACCCAGGAGGCGCAGCGGGTGCTCTGGGGGGGAGCGGCGGCACGCAGCCTAGGGACCGCCCCCCACTGCTGCTGGGGGGCGGGGGGGGGGGTGGTGTTAGCAGGACTGGCAGGCTCCCTACCTGGCTCCACGTGGCTCCCCGGAAGCAGCAACATGTCCCTCAGCTCCTAGGTGGAGGGACTGCCAGGCAGGGCCGGCGCAACCCATTAGGCAGCCTAGGCGGTCGCCTAGGGCACTAACATTTGGGGGGTGCCGGCGCCCCGGTCGTCGGTGGTATTTTGGGGGCGGGACCTTCCACCGCCTCTGTCGGGGGCGGCATTTCGGGGGCCGGACCTTCCGCCGCCTAGGGCGGCGAAAAAGCTGGCGGCGCTCCTGCTGCCAGGGGGACTCCATGTGCTTCCCCCGCCCTGAGTGCCAGCTCCGCAGCTCCCATTAGCCAGGGACATGTAGCTGCTTCCGGGAGCCCCCAAGGTAAGCACCACCCAGATCCCTCACCCTCTCCCATGCCCCAACCTCCTGCCCCAGCCCTGAGCCCTCTCTCACACCCAAATTCCTGCTCCTGCAGGCCGGGGGGAGGGTTGTGGTGCCCCGAGACTGCCACAGCAGCAGCCGGTGTGGTTGGCCCAGGGGCTGCCTGAGCACTGGCCACTGTAGAAGTCACGGAGATCCTGGAAAGTCACAGAATCTGTGACTTCCATGACAGACTCGCAGCCTTAGATATGGCCAATGGCTGTCCTGTGAGTCAGCAAGCCACATAAGGGCATGTGACCTGCTCATGTGACCCTGGACTCCATCTTGCGCCAGTACTTTTCCACAAACTGTACTCATGGCAGAGGATATAAAAGGCCCTTGGAACATCTCCATGTTGACTCTTTCCTGCTCTGACACTCTGGATTTACAACTAAAAGGAGCATATTGACTATTGTTGCCTGTCTCTCTGCGGTCAGACAACGAACTTCCGGGGACTCGAACCCCAACACTATGAACTGAGGACCTTCCAATCTTTTGGAACTTACCAGAGACTTTACAAGCCAGCAGTCTATAATTTCACTGATACAAACCTGATATGAGAACTTTGCAATGACTGTATTATATGATCTATTAACCATTTTAATTCTTCTTTTTCTTTATAAATAAGCCTTTAGATTAGTTACTAAAGGATTGGCAACAGTGTGATTACTAGGTAAAATCTGAACTATATATTGACCTGGCTATGTGGCTGATCTCTTGAGATAGAAGAACCTTTTGTTTGATTAAATAGGATTTCAATAACCGCTCATCAAAGTCTAGTGTCTGGGTGGTGGCATAAGTGCTGGAGTGCCTAAGGAGACTGCATTTTTGATTTCATGTTAACTAGTGTAGTGAAACAGAAGTTTCCTTTTGTTACTGGCTTGGTATAGCTATAGTTTGGAGTGAGTCTGCCATATTATTCAGCAGTTTGTCCTTAAGCTAGTATTCTCAGCTATGACCCACTGAGGCACGTGACACCTTCACATGCTAACGGCTGTGTGAAACTGAAGCCTGAAGGCATTGCTTGTCACTAGCAGAGCAGTGTGAGAGGTACTCTGATCCAGAGAGTTAAAGGGGATACAGTGGTCTCACAGTCCAGGTTGTATCCGGGGGGGGGGGAGGGGCAGGGGAGAGGGTGACAAGGGGAAGGGACATTCCTTAGCTTTCGAGTGCTTGACCTTGCAATCCTTTTAATGCAATTGGGCTTTGTTTGTTGGCAATTTCCAATATTTATTTTAAAAGAAAACAGGAAAACCCCTACAGAAATTCCATCAAGTGAAATCATATTGACTCCACGTAAGTCATCAGCAGGACTTCTAAAACCACAGAACAGACTCTACCAATGGTGCAAAAGGAGTAACTGATATCAGTAGTAGGCTGTTTTTCCTCTGTATATCAGCCACTAGAGGGGACACCACACTTTGCCAGTGCTTTTCACATTTGCTAGACAGCAGTCACATGGATGTTGCAATTCCTGGGCTCTTGAGGGAATTGGGTCTCATGGTTACAGACATAACTAACCACATAGCTTTGACACATCTAAACTGAAAAGCAATCTAACAGTGGATGAGTCTTGGGTTTGCAAAGTACTATTCCCATCTGTCTTTGAAATATCCTTATGCAACCTCTCAACTACCTCATCTGTAAAATGAAGAGAATGATACTTCCTTGCCTCCTAAGGTCAGGGTCTGAGCCTTTGATAAGTAGTTTGTGCACTTCACAGCCTCCAACCAGAAAGCTGAAAAGCCAAGTCTAGAACTCAGTCTCCACCTGGCTCACAGATCAATACTACTCCTAGGCCAAAGGGGCCAAGTTTTCGGCTTGTCCTGAAGAGAGATCTTAATGAGTGAGAAAACCTCTGGTTAATACTGCAGCACTAACTGAAGTATATGCACACATTTAAATTGTTACAAGTCTCTTAAAATATTTAAGGCCCTATTAATTCAATGAGACCAGGCACTTAAAAGTCAAGCACATCCTAAATGCTTTTCTGATCTTGGGCCTAAAACAGGAAAGAAGGGCTATCTAATGGTTAGAGAACCGAATTTGGGATCTAATCCAAAGCTTAGTAAAGTCAATGGAAGTTCAGGCAATTGGAGCCTAGACTCCTATGTTTTATTCTTTGTTCTGCCACAGACTTTCAGTAGTCAATTAATCTCCCCACATTTCAGTTTGTTTTATTTATATTGTGAAAACTTCGCAACAGGGACCATCTTTTTGTTATGTTATACAGTGCCGAGTACAATTGGGCCCTGATCTCTGATAGGGGCCTGTCACAGGGTACACTCACCACTAGTAGTGCCTCCTGCTGGCCCTCCTAGCAATTAACTCCACCAGACTTGCGCTCTCCCTCCAGTGGTGTCTTCCCCCATCTTGTCTTGTTCTGCAGCCTCACTCACTCTCGGATCTGCAGTCTACAATTCATGGCTTGGTCCTCTGGCCAAGTCACTAAGGTCCTCCCCTTTCAGGGAATTCAAAGTCCTTCCAGACCCACTGTCTGTCTGGTGTCTCCAATGCCCTTGCCACCTCCCAGTGGCTGGTAGGGGGATCCAGCCCAGGAACCCTATAACAAGCAGCCAATGTCTCTGCATGGATTGACCCCTTGCTGCTGTTTGCCTGGGCTTCTTCCTACTCATCTGGCTTCCCCCCGGGCCTGCAAGCCTCCAAAAGCCCTCCACTCAGGGCATAACTTGCAGCCTACTTCCTTACCTTCCTGCAACCTTCTTGCTGCTCACCACTCCTGGGCTTGATCCTCCTCTTGATACTGGCCCTGCCTGTTCCTGCCCAGCTGAGCCTACTTCTAATTAGTGGCATACTCCCTGGTTCGTCCTCCAGGTGCATGCAGTGGAGTTAATTGGCCTGCCTAGCCACCTTAACCCCTTTCAATGCTGTGTGGGGAAGAAACCTCATAACAAGGTCCCTATGCAATACTATAACACAACCACCAAACAACAGGGGATGTTTAACCAATTCTTTATAAATCCACTTGCAGCTCCTCAAATGAAAAAGATTATAAAAGCAAAAATAAAGTAAATAATAAAGAGTGCACTGAGGAATGCTAAAGAAACACGGCCATGCATGTATTTGCCAAAACAATATTCTAAAGGAACACATGACAATTTGCCACTATAAAATATAGATGTTGACATTACATATCTCTCACTACAAATATAACAAAATGTAGACTTACAACTTGTTAAAATACTTAAGTATACTTTTCCAGCAAATTTTATTTCCAAAAGATATTTTTAGATATGCAGGCCTGTTAATACTCATGATCACTTCCTGAGCAGTTAAAAAAAACCTCATTTTAGCGAGCACCTCATTTGGTCTCACTCAACTTCAGTTCATTTGATGTCATGACGCAAAACATTAAAGACTGAAAAAGAACAGTTTTTCCCTTTCCTGCTAAGTAATAATTTAAAGGGTCTTTCCCCCTTAAAAAAATATTTCTGTGACATGATAGTAAGGAGATTGGAGCAAGTTTGTGCATTTAATACAGAGGGAACTATTCTGATTTCTTACCTAACAGCGAGCAAACCACATTTACCCTGAAGAGAATGGGACACTCAAGGGCTCAGCACCTTCAAAAATTCAGGCCACTTCTATTTCAGTTTCTGTGTGCGCGTGTGTGTGTTTTCCACCCATCCCTCAGGGAGAAGAGGAGAATGAGTAGCAGCAGCAAATATTTTAAGCAGAAGATATCCAGGCAGCCATACTGCATACTGCAAAACTTCAAGTAACAAAGCAAAGACACATAGTGTTTGTTTCTGGGGTAAAGTCTCAGCTGAGACACATATGGTGAAATGTCCAGTTGGTTAAAGCTACTTTATCAAGAGTTTTTATTTGTATTCCTTTTACTCCTTAAAACAAAAAGTGAAAGTGAGTTTAACAAATCTCACCTCCTCACAGAGAATGAATTTACAAAGGGATATAATGTCCTTTTAGGTGTAGTCCCTTAGTAAGGGGCAAAGTGTAAACTGTGCTGCCTCAGCAGCAGTCCCAGAATACATTGTATCTCGGGGCCACAGAATTCCTCTTTCGCTCCCCTTTTGGTCTGGAGAAGAATTACCTTACTGTATCCCTTGAAAGAGTATAACCTATATCCTCATCACACCTGGCCAGCAGATGATGAGCAAGGAATCAGCACTCCATCTAGTCCCCATCCACTTGCTGGCAGTGGGGATTGTTTGGAGCATGGGGGCTGTGTTGCACATCAAAGCAAGACCCAAGCTGCAGGTAGATCTTGGACCCTCAATCCCCTATTCAGCTGACAAGACAAGGATATGATCTAGCCCAAACCAAGTAAAGTAGTTTTGCCAGGATGAATTTCTATAGTTAGAAAAAGGATTTAAAACCTAGTTACAGGTGACTAAGACCAATCAGTAGTGTTACCAGCAATTCAGAAGAAAAAGTTGCCTCTGCTCCTTTAAAAAACAACAACACAATCCTATGCTTAATATATATTTGAAACTTAGGCCTTATCTACACTGGCAAGTTTCTGCGCAGTAAAGCATCTTTCTGCGGTGTAACTCCCGAGGTGTACACACTGCCAAGCCACTTTGTGTGCAGAAACTCCTCAGTTGCAGCATTGCAAAAAACCCCACCTCCACCAAGAGTTGTAAACTTTAAAGCATAGAGTCTCCAGCACTGTACTGGCAGTGTAAACACATTATAGCGCAGAAAGCAATCAATTGGCCTCCGGAAGTATCCCATAATCCCTCAAGTGGCCATTCTGCTCATTGTTTTGAACTTTGTGGGATAGCTACGACAATGCACTGCTCTCTTTGCCATTGCAAGAGCTGCTAATGTAGATGCGCTCCACGGTCACAAGGAGCACAGTGTGGACATGCAACAGTGGTTTAATTCCAGCGCTTTAATAGAAGTGGTATAACTTGTTGCGCAGAAACTTGCCACTGTAGACATAGAGTTTATTTTCATATGAAATGGTTTAACAGAATGGCTTGTAGAGGGAGGGTATGTGGAAAAAGAATAAAATATTTACTATAGTGGACAGCATCCATCTGACTTGTAACCAAAATATATGAACTGGGGAATATTATTTTAATGCATTGGAGAAGCACTGCAGGAAAAGTGTTTTGTATTAAATTAATTCATGGTTTGGAGCACTTCAACTCCCAGTCCACAACATACTGCATATTGGAAATTTTACAATTATAAATGGATTCTAAATATACATATAATTCTATGGAGATGTAGGAGATAACCCTCTCCAACATCATGCCTACAATTTTATGTATCTTTATTGTATCTATCAGAGAGCTGGCTGCCTAATTAAAGTACTTTGTTAATTTTATCAACAAAAAATAAGCTGTTTAATGTCCCAGTAAGGTGCCATCTGGGGCAATAATAATGTTCATCATTTATAGGCTGTGTCCTTAGATCTCAGACAGCTATAACTGCCAAATTAAGAGCCTTTTAAAAAAACATTTGTATGAATTATATTAGTAATTCCAAGTGGCTTTGTTTAATACTTATAAAAGGAGACCTAGCTCAACACAATAACAATTATACACTTTTTCTTCACTTAGTAATATTTGAGTACTAGGGTGACCAGACAGCAAGTGTGAAAAATCGGGACAGGGGGTGTAGGGTAATAGGCCCCTATATAAGACAAAGCCCCAAATATCGGGACTGACCCTATAAAATCAGGACATCTGGGCACCCGATTGATTACCGCACATACGGCAGCCAAAAGTTACTCATTATCAGTGTTTCTTTACACTTCTACTAGAGAAGAGATTTGACAGAGTAAATTTGGTCACAGAAGGCATCGTGAAATGGTAGAGCACAGTGCTTAACATCAAGAGGAAGTGGACTATGACTGAATGCTGCCTAGGCCTTCATATGTCAGGGAGCTCTGGAATAGGATTTTGTCACTTGGGGGACACATAGCCTGAAGCTTGCCTTCTGTTGAGCTAGAGGCAGAATAAAGCCTGCACAAGTTTCAGTATTCAATAGGTGCTGTGTCAATTGGCAAGGGACCAAGATCTGTTTTTATGTTAGACTGGGATTTGTTATCTAGGATTTCTATTCCAGTATTTTGGTTTGTGCAGATTAAAATGTGTGTTAGGAAGCAAACATCTGGAAACAGTGGGTCCCAATTTTATCCACTACAAATTATGCAAAGAATAATATCTCAAAGGATCAGCACAAGGTCTATGCACCCTTTTCCTGAAGGCTTATGTAGGATTTATGGGGTACACAGACCTTCCAGTATTACCATCTGTCATGATTTTATCAAGCAGCTTAGAATATTTGGTGTTCTTCTTAAAGCCCAAGCTCCTGGAGTCCTGAGTATATATAAAAATCTCAGTTTTCATTTCAATAAAAAAAGTTTTAGCCCTTACGGGCATGGATAAGCATGAAAATGTGACCTAAGCATTCTGTAAAGGCTCAAAAAAACAGAGCATACAGAAAAAGAACCCTTTCCTCCCCACCCATTATTTGTAAATCAATCTCATTATTTGTGGGATTCCAACTAGTAATTTTTGAGCATCTTGGGTTGGGGTTGACCCTTGTCCCGTCCCTCAGCACACGGGTGAATTTCATTCAGAGAGATAAAAATCCATTTTACATTTTATTTATTTTATGTCTTAACAGAAGATGGTGTCCCCATCAATAAGTGGTTAACACATTTCGGGGTTTCTGCATAGGACAGGCCTGAGCAGTTTGCAAGTTCTCTCTGTTCATTCTGTCTCAGGTGCTACATTGTTGCTTCCACTTCCACCTAAAGTAGCAGCTAGCCTCTCTGAGCTTCCTCTTTTAAAAGCACATTTCCACCATGGATTACTCAGGAATTCTTCCTGGAAAACCTACTGGTGGTTTTATTAGGATGTGAAGAAGTCATTTAAAATTATTTAAAAAAATACAAAGAAAAAAAAGAGGCCCCCAACTCTGATCCAGAAGAGTATTCAGCTGGAGGAAGAGGTCTACATTTTAGTAGTCACTCCAACATTTCTGCCCCACAGTGTTCAATGATGGGCCCTAACCTGATGATTACGAAACACTATAAAGAGTTGTGTATAGCTAACTCTGATTATACAATTTGCATGTTCCACTGCTTGCTTTACTGTGAGCACCTACCCCCAGCAGAATTTACCTCATTACCGCATGACCAGTATCTGAAGTATTTTTTTTACTTCACATATCCCTATTATCACAAGATTATTTATAATTGGTTATACAGGTCTGTCTCATCTTACGCTGGGGTTACGTTCCGCGGCCAGTGCCTAAAGTGAAAACCGCGTATAGTCAAAATTACATTGAGTGTAATGGCGGGCAGAATCGCCCGCACTACAGAAACAGTATTTAAATTGTTATTTTTCTCTTTTTTTTTTTCCTTGTTTTTGCCGACCGTGTAAAGCTGAAATCACACATGTTAAATGCGCCTAAGATGCGACAGACCTGTATATGCTCCGTAGGTTAATTTAATTACAATACTTTGCACTTCTAGCATGTCTTTCCTCGTACATTTAGTATGGGCCTGATTTAAAGCCCAGTGAAATCAACAGGAGTTATTGATTTACTTGATGATATGAAAAAGCAACAAAAATGAGGAAAATGTGAAAGCGTGGAAATTACTACTATGACTTTTTTTAAAAAAAATCTCATTGCTGGAAAAATCAGCAATTAGAAAATAATCAGTTCAGTTATAAAGTAATTAAATTAAAACAGAACAGAAATCTCACTGTTGAATCACAGATTCTTTTCCCCAGTTTTGCCAGAAATCCCCCATTGGATTGCTGACCCATTAGCATTCAAAGTTGGGTGGGAGTCTGTTCCAAAATGCACATTTTGTTTACACATCTATTTCAGTGGAACTATTCACAGACAGATCTCAGCCACAATACTGCATAAGAAAGCAGAAGAGAAAAGTTATAACATTGTTTTAGCTAATCTGTATATTTGAATGTCAGGACATTGGTTTGGATGAACACAGACCCATATCCTGTGGATTTTATGTAGAAAATATGAAATAATGTGGTCTAAAGGTTTTATCAGCATGGGTTTGGGAGAGCTACATTGTGCATGAGTGTTGCTCAGTCAATCTAAATCAAGAGCCACTTAGAACAGTGGGGGTCTGCAAAGTGCTTTAGTTTGGGTTTGACAAATACTCTGACTTTATGGGCCTGATCCAAAGCCAACTGAACTCATTGACAGTCTTTCCATTTACTGGTTTCAGAGTAGCAGCCATGTTAGTCTGTATCTGCAAAAAGAACAGGAGTACTTGTGGCACCTTAGAGACTAACAAATGTATTTGAGCATAAGCGCCCACGAAAGCTTATGCTCAAATAAATTTGTTAGGCTCTAAGGTGCCACAAGTACTCCTGCTCTTTTTCCATTTACTATGGGTCAGGTTTTATACCGGGTGAAGCGGGTTTCACACATAATTAATACATCTTTGGTGCTTACATTCTGTCACAATGGGTTTTCCACAGGGCCACCAACACAATCACAACTCAAAGGAAGCATAACATTTGAAACTTAAAAATACTTAAAAAAACACCACCACCATTTGGCAATTCAGTGGTTGCTTTTCTTTTAGGAGTTAGTGTTACTCAGACTTTTCTCCTTAAAAAGGAAAATGTTTAGATTTCTTTAAAGATAACCTCCACTGTATTTTGACTGAAAATACAAATGTCTACCTTCCTTGTTTTTTGTCTCAGTGTGCCTTTAGAGGGAAATGTCCTTTGCCTACAATTCTGAGAGACATTTTAGTAGCAGCTGGAAAATGGCTTAAAGTTAATCAAGTAATGAGAATAGAACCAGGACTGTGACGTTCAAAGAAATGAAGGATGAAAAAAGAAAAAAGAAAAAGATAAAACAAGAATTATGCCCACTGAGATGTAAAAGAGAAGCAGTAAGAGTGTGAAATTCATCCATTGCAAGGACTAGCCTAAGGCAGAAAGACCAGGACAGAGCACTTAGAAAATTGAGTCATTGGACATGTCTACATTGCAATCGAAGGTGTGATTGCAGCTCAGCTAGGAGTATCCATGCTAACTTAAATCTAGCTGGCACAGCTACAAATAGTAGTGAAGATGCAGTGGCTTCTGAACTGTTCAAGCCCGTCCAGAACCGTGGGTAGGTACTCCCATTGCTAGCCTACTCCAGGGTCCATGCTGCTTCATCTTCACTTCTATTTTTAGCTGTGCTAGCTAGATGAACGATAGTGCAGGTGTGCCTACCCAAGCTGAAATCACACCTCCGATTGCAGCGTAGACATACCAATAAACAAAGGGCGGGCTTTTCAGAAGTGTTGAGCAATGATTTAACTCCATTCACAATTAAGAAAAGTGAGCTGAGAGGCCAATGCTAAATACTTCTGAAAATCATCCCTTAAATGTACTACAGTACCACCTACTGCTTCAAACATTCTCTCTTTGCTGGGGTGGCGTGGCTGTGCCTCAGAGAAGGATCGATTCCTTAGTTTCATATGTGTTTCCTAATTACTTCGATAAATTTATTCTCCTTTTAATTCTATTTATTTTTCTGTGCAATGTTTAAACTGAAATAGAGTTGTTTCAAATTGCGGGGGGGGGGGTGTCATATTTCATTACTGACGTATCCATATATTTCAACTAATGGTGGAAGGTAATGAGAAAAGCACAAGGGGGGTTCAAGTAGATTACAGAGACTGTTTTGGGTTAATAAAAACAGGCTTGCATTGACAAATTCTGTGTCTGCCTCACTTGGAGATAAAGAATGATTACTTTTTGCCTCAGTGTGAGCAATGATTAAAATGATGGATCATAATTAATACAGATGACTATTATAACATCATGTTCTTTACTCAAGAGGAGGAGCAAAATGATGAATGATTTTACTTGAGGAGATAAGCAAGCAAGGAAGGTTGGGAATACAAATTAACTCCTGACCAGTGGCTCATAAACTGTATTAAGAGTTTCACATTACAAAGAACTGCAATGGCAGAGGTAGGATCAAAGGCTTCCCAAGAGCATTGCAGTCAATGCTACTGGTTGGTGTCATAATTAATTTCATTTCATAGTAAGAGATGGAATAGTAATGTGTCAAACAGTTCCAAATTATTTTCCACGTAGACCCACCTGGCTGACCTATGGACAGGGCAGAATTTGTGCAGTAGACAGTTCAATTAATTTTGGTACATTTAAGTGTGTGTTGCTTTAATATATGTTACAATAAACTCATTAACAGAAGTCTTTTTGGGGGGGAAATTAACGCTACCCAAACAAATTAAGAGAGAATGAAAGACGTTGGTCTAGAACCTTGGGCTTTGAATGTTAATCATTTAACAAGAAAAAGGATCCACCCCATCTGTCCACCCATCATATTGTTATGGCAGGTGTGATCAAATGGTACTGTTACATAGTCTTCCAAGTTCATTTTCTTAGAATGTAATCAAGTTTTAAATGCTGGAAGAAATGTTTCAGTTATTTGTGGAAAGAGTTCCTTGGAGAGGGAACTGGGCACGGCAGTTTGTTCTGTCTTGGTCTCTAATTATAATTAGTTCTTGGGGCAGAGTTGGTCCCTTGGAACCACACATTGGTGTTGAGCTGAGATTCCTGAAAGAAAGGATTGTAAAACAATTTATACCTAAAATGTACCTAAACTCCAAATCACTGATTTCTTCTCCAGTGGGAAACGGATCCTCAAGGCCCCAGACACTCTGCTACCATTCAGCAGAGGGTTAACACAAGTGTCAGAATAGGACACTGGTATTGGAAGAAGGGGCAACAACGTTAAATTATATTAACAGGAACTGCATCCTCATATCCCCCATCAACGTGAGCCTTGTAGGTCTCTATTCAGACTGAGAATATGTGGTGGTGCTTTTTGCTGTCTTGTCTCACAGTAATCATATCAGGTCATGAAGTTCAAGAATGAATTTGGCAACTCTTACAGGGTTCCTTTCTAAGGGCTTGATCCAAGGTGTCAGATCCGAAGAGCATCACTTTCCTTACAATATTACAAAGAACATTTCTGAGTCCCACAATACATTTGCAGATGCGTATTACATTCAAATACAGATGTTAGAGGCTGCAGTAGCAGGGACCACAAAAGGTGATGTATCGGTTTTCCCATACTCAGTAGTATCCTGTTTCTGAACTCTCTTCCACAACTTAATGGTATGTGGTACATTTCTCTACAGTACTCTTCATACTTAGTATTTCCTAAGTGTAGCTAAGCCACTTTTCATTCTTTTGGTTTAAATTTTGTCTACAGGATACATTCACGCTTCTAAAAACAAAAGACCCTCTATGTCTTTGGACTTGTTCTGATATGGAGAAAGAGGTGGGGAGGAATAACTCAGCCAATGATTGTTCCTATACTTCTATCCTAAATTAGCAGTGCTAAAACAGGACACACAAAGTTGTTTTTGCTGATTGAACAAACTGGGCCTTGGGATTTCTTTTATTCTCCAGTATCCCCCTCCCAATGAAAACATACTACATGCGTAACAGCTATGCACTATGTTCACTCACATCAGTTACCTGCAAAAATTCAGTACTGAGACTAAAACATTCTGCCATGATTTACACACAAACTGGTTTATTATGGATGTGTTAAAAATGATAACCAGAATACCTAAAACATAGTGTATGCCAGTAGCAGTGGAATACAAGAATATTTTGTCCATTGACTCAAAACTATAATAGTCCGCAATAAGCTTCAACAGGAAAATAACTTGTCAAAATCATCACCTGAAGAAGTAGGTGTCAGCTTGCTAGAACACTGCTTATTATATGCTTGACTGGAGCAACAGAAATCTGTGAAGGAATATGTTGGCATGTACAAGATAGGCAAGGCTCATATTATTTTCATCCCACTGAGTGAATCCTAATGTGAGTTACATTACCTTTCTCTGCCTATTTGAGATGGTCACTTGGGAAGTCAGTGAAGATGACACCTTTCAGCTAGGTGATGCTTTCTATGATATTCCTGCTTTGCATCTCTTGGATGAATAAATGTGCAATGGTTTTGAAAAGCAGACTGTAGAATAGCAGTGCTATAGTAATACAGTATCACCATCTGTAGCAATACATTAGTGACCAGCAAATAACATTAGTGATTTATTAACAACAACAATGTAACATATGGATCATATGGCACTTTATCATCTCCAAGGAAAATGAACAACATTTATGAGACAAAGTCAATTTACTTCAAGAATAGCTTAAAACAAGAGAACTAGTCAACAGATGTGTATGTTATAAAAAGGTGATAGATCCATGGAGGCCTCTATGCAGCATTAGAAAAATAAGTAGTAATGTTTAAGCTTTGGCCAAAATTGTCATTCTTTACCTGAAATGCGTGGATGCAATTGATATACTTGTGTATTTAGGCCAGTAATAATGTAACAAGCAAAAGGATGCCAATTTAATGTAGGAAACAATCAAAGACTGAATTTTCAGAATTTGAAGCTGGTAAATTTATATGTTCTTCTCCAAGATAAAAGAACACTAAAGCCAGGTACCTCCCCTAGTAGGGGAGATAACACCTAGTTATAATTGTAACTGAAATTGTAACTATCATTACATTGCTATTTACAATATGGGACTTTCATTTGTGTACACCAGGGGTTCTCTTCATTGCAGAGGCAATGTGTGGGAGGGGCATGCAGGGTCATGTGCCACCCCAGATTTCTCGGGATGCCCAGCAGTGAGGGGACAGTGCTTTCCCTGGCAGCTGCACTCTCCGCATGTCCATGCAGCATGCGAAGGGAGGAAGCCCCCCCCAGCCCCCATGGGGCTGCTTCTCCTTCCCTTCTGTTGGAGTCACAGCACTGCTGCCTGCTTTCCAGACAACCTGCTGAGGTGAGTTAGGTGGTGGAGGTAACGTATTGGGTGATCACTTACCCCCCAGAACCTTTCCATTGTGCCCCCCCCCCACTAGCCACAGTTATATGTTGCCTTCCCCCCTCCCCACGTTTACAAAGTGGTTTGCTGAGGGCCTCACAATAAATCATGGCAGCAATAGGATTTCCTGACTTTCTTATTTGCCTTATTGTCTTGCTCAATCCTGTATACCACAAAATAAGGCTGCTTTTGCATTGCTGTCAGTTTACTTCTCATTAAAATCAACTCTGCTTCTTAAAGTTTAAAAAACCCACATGCAATAAAAATAGATTCCAACTCATCCATGCTTTTCTTTGAATGATGGATATAAAATTCACATTTGAGGATTCTATCCCCAACACATTAGTGATTTCTCCTCTGAAGCTCTCACTCTGCACGAAAGCACATTCTTAAAGCCATCCTTATACACAGGAAAGCCCTTAAGCAAAGACTAAAGTCCTTTGTTGAATCAGGGCCAAACTATATGAAGACAGTATTATATGAAAAGAAATATAACACATAAGTGGTATAGCCTGCTCCTCTGGGAAATGTCCAGGTCTATCTGGTTAGAATGCAAAGCCATACACCTGCACACTTATCATATTTTCTGTCTCATTTGCTAATTATCAAAAATGTTTGCCTATCATCAGGGTTTACTCCCTCCCAGCTCATCGCTTTCAGCTTTATTCTGCAGTGAAGGAGCCATGCCGAATGTGTGATGTCATTCATTTCCATGACAACTGTTAAAGTATTGCAATTTCACTGCAGGTTCACATAAGAGAATATGAGTAGAAACAAAAACTTGTAACAGACACAAATCTCTTACTGTGGGCAACTCTGGCTAAATATAATGGGTGATTTTCAGTGGAAAAACTCCAGTTGACCTCAATGGGAGCAGAATTAGGCCCAATCTGGGTTCCTTTGAAAATCTCACCCTATATCTCTGAGATCATATAGACTTGGCTCTGTCTTTCATAGCTGTTTCTCCAAATTGTGATGGAGGCAGTCAATATGTTTAGTTCCAAAAATCTCAAGTCCAGTAATCACTATTTTATATAAATATTTCTTACTGTTAACATACCAATAGCATTAGCAACACCTAGAATTAAGTTTGCCTAAGAACTCCTGTTTCCAGTTACTCAAAACCTTCTGAAATGTTCATGTTTCAAGCTGAAATATTCCAGGCTTGGTCTCTGCCATAGGTGAATTATTTTGGCAAATTTAAGCACTGATTGTTGTTTTGGGGGGAATATGGAGGGAGGCAAACCTCCATTACCAACAACAGAAAATATATATTTTATTTCAGCACCCCCATCCTGAAATTTCTGGTTGTAGGAGGCCAACATATGGCAGAAAAGTAGTCCTCAGTGTGAAGTTTCTTTTGAGTGTTCCAGTGGGAATTGGTAATGTCTGTCTGAGCTATGTGGGGCTGAAAATTGCAATCCCAGCTATGAGTTATCAGTAATATGAACATGATTTTGCATAATAAGCAATTGCCAGTTTGCCACTTGCCAAATTGACAATGTTTGATAAGTATCACAGAAGAGATGACTCTTAAGGAAGAATTTGATGGAGGAAGTAACCCATAAAGTTAGTTTTACTATATAGTACCAATGGGGATTTGTGTGTTTATAAAAGACCAGAGAAGATAACCCCTTATCAGCTGAATTTATACCTAAAATTTATTCATATCATTCTTTGAATGCTGTACAATTTCCATTTGATATAGTGAAAACCATTTTTAATTTTAAAACTGCTTTTAGTGTAGACTAATGGTTCTCAAACTGTGGGTCGGGACCCCAAAGTGGGGTGCAACTCCTTTTTAATGGGGTCGTCAGGGCTGGTGTTAGACTTTCTGGGGTCTGGGGCCAAAGCCAAAGGCCAAGCCCAAGCCTGGGACCTGGGCAACAGGGCTCAGGGCTTGTGCTTCCGCCCTGGGCTCAGGTTACAGGCCACCCTGCCTGTGGCTGAAGCCCTTGGGCTTTGACTTTGGTCCCCCTCCAGCCCAGGGTGGTGGGGCTTGGGCGGGCTCAGGCTCCGGTTGTGTAGTAATATTTGTTGTCAGAAGGGGGTCACGATGCATAGGGCCAGAGTTTTAAAACTATTTAGGCACCTAGATGCCTAGTGTCCCTAACTCCCATTGAAATCTTTGAAGGGAACTCTGCTAACGTGAAATAAGGCCAAGTTACCTCTGAATGAGACCATCTGCACAGAGGTTCAATGCAGTGTAACTAGTGTGCATTTAATTTACACCTTTAGTTAATTTGGCTTATCTTTCCTCAGAGGGTGTGTTTGCTGAAAAAGAAGGTTCTAGATTTTAAAGAGACAGGGATAGAAATACAGAGGTCTGGGGTGAAATTCTGGTTCCAAAGAAGTCAATGGGAATTTTATCATTGACTCAGTGGGGCCAAAACTTCACCCCAGGTATTTTTATCAGTTTTGTGTAGAACACACACACATTAAAAGTGATATTTACACTGAAGGAATATTACAGTGGATGTCTTTCTTGAGAGTGAAAATTTAACAAAGACAAAATGTTGCCGTGCTAGCTTCTACATTGGCATTTCAGTTATTTTATACTACGTAAATCCCATTAGTCTGAAAAAATGAAACACGAAGTATTTTGGGTTCTTTTTTATGCACTATTTATGTGTAAAGTTGTAGTTTTTAAAATCAGATGAAGACATGCAGCCCATAAGGAAGAAATAAGTTGACTTCACTAGTAATAACCCATTAGAAAGGGAGCCAGAAGAAGGTAATTTTTCATTAAAGATATATTCGTGGTGAATTTCTAGCTTCACTTGACCTTTATAAATCCCGATGAAAGATGTTTAATTCAAGACAGGAATGAATCTATTTTATAGTAGCATCCGTATAAACAAGCCAGCGGTAATGGGAATAATTTCTCTATTTCCACAGTCCCATACCTTGCTTACTACAACTGGTTGCATAGCCATCTGCAACATTAGCACTGTATAATCTAAGAGAGTCCCAGTTGCAGAAGGAAGGCAATTAGCAGCAGCACCAATGTCTGACATTTAACAAGGCACAAAGTGTGTGACCTTAGTGCAGGGAATAGAGCAATAGTCTGCTCTATCAGTTCTTTCAATATTGTTTTACACTTCAAGTTTAGATAATTAATAACAATGGACTGTCAATAAGGTAACCAAGTACTTACCCAGGGTTCTCCTTATCATGCTAACTAATTAGCAAAGCATTTGTAACATGTTGGACTTCGACCCATTTCCTTCAGATGTAAAGAATGGAATGGTTCATTTCCTCACCTCCTCCCAGCCAGGGAATTCCTTTTATTCCTAGAATGGGGCGGGGAGGGGAGAACGGGAGAGAAAAACATTCATTGCATTCCCTTTTCTTGCCTGAGATTTTGGTTTCAAATGATTTTGCAGGTAATGTCAAGTCAAACAGATGTCAAGTTCTGCAGGAAATGACCAGATCCAATGTATCTTATTTCCTTTTTATTTATTGCTTTCCTTTAAAAAAAAAAATATTTCATTATTACACAGTATTCTTGAGTAATGTAACTGATGCTGATCAGTACTACATCAGTGCTCCTTAATCTTTGAATGTAATTGACTCTCTGTATATTTTATATACCTTAAATGTCCCTTTTGAGAAAAAGAAAGATACAATATCTGTTAGCAACACTTGATATGGATTTCTTTGTGAATTATTGACCTGCTCTTACAAAGACAATAGATTAAAAAGTAGTAAATGGTGGACAGTTAAGGAGCTAAATAATTCATCAGAACGGATTGGGTTTTTACCAACTACGAAAGTAAAATACCATACCTGTCCCTAACCCGACAAGAAAATTTCCCATTTCAATTAATTGGGATCATTCCATTGATTTTTGTAACATTTATTGTTTGTATTATAGCAGCACCTACAGTCTCTGACTGAGACCACGATCCCCGTTGTGCTAGGTGCTATATGCACAGTAAGAGACAGTCCCTGCTCTAATTTACAGTTTAAAACAGGAAAGACCAAACAAAAAACAAAAACAAAAAACACCCTCATTTTACAGAGGGGGAAACTAAGGCACATAGATATTAAGTGACTTGCCCAAGGTGACACGGGGAGACTGTGGCAGAGTCAGGAGCTAAACCCAAATTGGAGTTCCACTCCTATGCCTTAACCACTGCACAATCCTTCCTCCTCTGTATTAATATTCCTAACTACAATTAAAACAGAGATGAAAGGGAAGTAAGAGCCCTTTAAAAAGCTTGTAGTCTTTCCCCAGCCCCTGGGACTGCATACAATTGTAACTCTGTGAGCAAGATGGGATTTTATTTTCACATAAATTTTTGCAGAAAATAACATTGTGCTATGAAGAGGGACTGTATGGCATTTAAAGATGTAAATAATAGCTTGTCGAGAAAGGACAAAAACCATATAATATACCTAGTTAATAGAATGAGCAGGAATTGAATTGGAGAGAAATCCTCCATCAGATTGGAAGGTTGTCCTCAATTTTTTTCTCCTGCTATTCAATTTGTAAGAAAAGTGAGGGGCAGGGATAATTGTACCCCAATATAATTTTAGGGTAGGATTTACAAGCACACCTAAGCGAGTCAGGAATCCAAGTCCATTGAATTCCAATGGAACTTTTGCTCCTAAGCTCCTTAGGCATCTTAGAAATACCACCCCCAATTTAAAAATAAATGCTGTAGAAGACTTTGGGTTTTAAAGCCACCCTATGCTCTCTAATGCCAACCTCCTTTCCTGATGTCTGAATCGGAGCCCCTGTCTCCCTCATAGCAGCAGCAAATGGCTGATAAAGGTGAATCCAGGCTGCTGTGGAGAAATGAGTGCAGGAAATGAGAGATTATGAACAAGAACCGCCTTCCCTGCACCCATAAGACATCACTCGGCTCAGATGGAATAGGCAACATACTCCTCAAAGAGAACAAATACAAAGGGCCTTCCCACAGGGGACTGTGTCTGTATCTTTCTATGCAACCCCACCAGAAGAATTTGATGGTGAATATAAAAGATCAGATCAAACACTGGATGAAAGAAGAACACAGCTCATCACAATTATACATTGTTAGTAGTAGTAGTAGTAGTATACTAGCACCTAGAGGCCCCAATCACAGATTAAGGCCCCACTGTGCTAGACACTGAACAAATGTATTCATTCCATCTTTTCTTGCCAAGATTCACACACAAACCTCTGCTCATAGTTCAGCACAATGTGTTTTTCCTCCTTCTAGTGCTTACTCTGATTCTTCATACTTACTATGAATTTTTTTTCCTCTTGGAGAGTTGCTGTTGGGAACTCCTCATAGGTACCTGAGCAACAATACCCATTACTGAATCCCTTAAATTCCATAATGTTCCTTAATGGAGAGCCAAATTCTCAGAGCCACTTCCCAAACCACACATATTCCACTCAAGGTTTGGGTTCCCAGTCAATAGAACAAGTGAGCCCCTCTTGGGTTCCAGTCGTTTATTTTCTAATTCTTTAACCTTTTCAAGTCATCAGTCAGTGAGGGATACTTTGATACCACACATTACTATGGTCAAGTTCTAATCAAGTTCCTTAGACATTTGATTCATAGAACCCAACACCCTCCTTGTGGTTCAAACTCTATCAAACCTATGAGATGGTTGTTGAGATGAGTCCTGATCTGTGGTGGTAGCTTATGAGCAAAGTTAAGATTTTGTCACTGTAAAAGTCACACACAGGTCGCAGGCAATAAACAAAAATTCACAGAAACCAGTGACCTGTCCATGACTTTTATTAAAAATACCCCGGGAGGTGGGGAGTGACTAAGAGTCTGACCACTGGCCACTGCTCTGGCACAGGGGCTGACCGCCGGCCGCTGCTCCAGCCCCTCCACAGCAGCGAGGGTGGAAGTTATAGAGGTCTGCTAAAATCACGGAATCCGTGACCTCCGTGACAAAATTGTATCCTTACTTATGAGCCAACACAAAAGATTAGCTTTCTACACTTTACACAGACCTAACTGTTAATTCTCCTTAAAAATCCTGATATCACTTAATAGCATCAGTTCTCTAACTGTCAGAATGTGCTGCATGGGCCCCAATACATTTATAACTGGAACATTAAGTCAAGGGAGAAATAAGACAATGCATTAGTATCAAAAATCCATCTTTAGTGATTTAATTTGTGTGTCCCTGCATTACAAAGGGCGGTAATTCAGATTATTTTGAATTCCATAGCTACATTTTTTTCCCCCCAAATATTAAGTTCCAGAAACATCCCTGGTGGACCTTCACATTTTCCCTTATATTTTAGGATATCTTTCCTTCCCCAGAAGTATACAGCTAGGCTGGAGAAGTGTTGTGTTGGTCCCCGTGTCCTGATAAGCTGAGACACACACAGTTATAATTTGTTTTAACCTATGCACAAGCATTCCCTTCTGTGCTCTGTGAAACTAATTTGAAACTGAGCTTGGAGTAGAGGAATAGCCACCATAGTACAGTATGTAGCCTTATTCCATTCATATTCACACAGGAAGCTCTCCAAAGGTTTCCAACTGCAGAAATGCAAACACCCGGGTCAGTTCTAGGGGTGGGTGAGCAGGGCATTGTTGAACTGCTGTGTCAATTTTTTTTTATTATTATTTTTGCTTTGCTCTGATTGGCCAGGATTTATTTTGTTGGTTTGTTTTGGGGCTGAATGGCTGGCTATGTGGATTTTGTTGTTGGTATGTTTTGTTGTGCTCAGCTGCTTGGGAGGTGGGTTTTTGTTTGTTTGTTTGTTTTGGGAGAGGGGCAGTGCCAAATGTATTTTCTGCCTTGGCTGGCAGAACAGCTAGGGCCACTCCTGCAAAACACCCTGTGACAGAGTGCCTGGAATCAGCCACTGATCTTGCACTCTAGCCACTGTTTAACCAGTTATTCAGGCCTTCCATGGGGGGTGTCAAAGAAGAGGAGTTCCTAATTACCAGATCAGATTAGAACTAGGTAGGACTAGGAGACAAGATAAAAGAGCACAGGAAGGCAGGACAAGGGGAAAAGCAGAAGAAAGAGCTAGGCGGGCCTGACAAAGACAGCTCTCTGTGTAGAAAGAGCTTTTACCACACATAATTTATTCTTCACTTACAAAGTATAAAAGAAGGTATTGCAGGTTTCCAGCAGGAAGAGACTTCTATGCAGCCTTCTCAGCCCAGGCCCAGACTCATCCTTTAAGCTTCCCCTGCTCCCTGTTCCTCCCAGTTCCTGAATCAATTGCATCATTAGCCCAGCCATTGTCAGCCACCTGTCAGTAATCCTCAGACTGATCAATTGGCTTCATTTAAGCCTGCATTCTTCCCATTGCTGCAGCAACTTCAGTGACCAGGGAGCTACTAATAGCTGTTTAGCTACCTCTGTTTACAGTAACTCAACAGCTAAACCAATTTCATAAACCTTTCATCAGTTTCTGACTTTTATAATCTTTGGTAATTTTGCTCTCTGCAACAAAATTTCACACATTAAAAATGTCTGCAGGGCCATCTGTAGCCTTTGTTTTTAAGGATGTAATTATTTTGGCCAGGTGGGTGTTGATTATTCATAACAGTTGCTCAGATACTAGCAGTTATCAATGCGTAATTTAACATGCTTAACTTTGATGTCTCCCTTTATAGATATCTTTCAAATCAAGTAAATAAATGAATGACAACTTGGACCAAATTCAGTTCCGCATTAGTGGGTACAATACCCATTATAGTGGATGGAAGTTGCAATCCTGCATCAGGGACAAACGTCAGCCAATCGTCTATGCATTGTCCCCAGTTAAGCATCACCCAATGCCATTACTAGTCCTTCAATTATTTATAAATTCATTGTCTGGGTACAACAATCTAGTCAGCAGACTATTATGTGAAACTAGATAGTGGGTTTTTTTAAATAAATAAAAATTTACATACAGGTTCTTAGCTAGCTAAGACATTTGAAATAATTATATTTTCATACTGAATGGTACTCTGGAGAGTTGAGTTCTATTCCTGGCTTTGCCACTTGGGAAATTCACTAAATGTCTGTGCCTCCGTTTCCCCACCTGAAAAATTGGAGACAATGAACTGTATCCCTCTTAAAAAACAGTTTGATATCTACCAGTGAAAAATGCTACATAACAGTTAGGTATTTATTATTATTAAATCCAGGTTCCTTTCATAGATGAGGGGGAAAAAAGGATAGACAAGGAAAATACATAAAACTAATATCACCATTTTCATTATTTTATGGGAAAGCACTGACAATTTAGAACAATTGTAGCATGCTTCATCCAAACATGATTGAAGACTCGATTGACTTTAGGAAAGTTAGTGCCTTGAGTGAAATAAGCAGCTTGAAGTAGAATGTTATTGCAGCTCTCAGCTGCCAGAAGTGTTGTTTGTTTCCCGAGCTGATTTTTATAGGTTAGGGATGAAGAATGAGCTCTTGTGGGAAGATTGCCAAGGAGTGCAAAGAAAATACTGACTTGTGCTGTTCTGCTGAAAAAAGAAACATTATTTGCTCTCCCACTTGTTGACCTATAAGCCAGATATTTATAAGGCATTATAGCTTGCCTATGAGCCAGATAACTTCCCAGAATGCTGCTCTGCAGTCATGCTAAGAAGAGCAAAATGCTAAGTTTGTTAGAAATTACTAGCTCAAGAATAATTAAATAAGGATAAATATTTTTAGCGTTTTATTGTACTAGCCACAGACACTTTGGTTAGCAAAGTTTGATTTTTTTTTACTGAAAAGATGACATAAATAACAGCTGCTTGATTATGTAATTAGCAATTTATTGGAAAGTTAGGAAATGTGTTAAAAATAAGATATGTCTGTCTGTGATAAAGAGGAAATAGTGAAAATGAAACTGGAAACAACCTCTGTATAATCATACTAAACTATCAGCATTTTATGAAGGCCTGTCAGTCTTAAAATTAATCTGTCACCAACTGCAGAGTGGTTTCACAGATCATGGTAATATATGCCTTTCTGTTATGATGTCTCTCTAATTATTGAATACATTCAAACCTATGGAAAACATCAATTATTGATTTGTATGGATTATTATGTAACACTGAGGTGTGTTTTAATACTGCACAAAAATAGCAAAGTTTGCAAACTTTGTAAACATTGGCTAGAGAAAAGGTATAACCCCGCTCTGTGCAGCTTTTAAATGAGCATAGAAATTGTTTGCAAATTGCACAAAGCTTGATATTGCCCATTTTCATTTTAGACAATGTCACCTTAAAGACATGCAAATAGTTATTGCTAATTTGCTAGAGTGTTTAATTTTGAAGATTTACATAAATAATGACTTTTACACACATGGTGAATTCCTGGCGTCATTGAAGTGAATAGCAAAACTCTCATTGACTTCAGTGGAGCCAGGATTTCACCCCTGGAGTCTTAAACTGTACAAAAAGCTAAACTAGATAATGTAAAATGTCCAGCTTGTCAGTTTTAGTTCTCCTCTCAACTAGAAGAATATGTATTTAAACAATGTATTAGCTAATTAACTTGTTGTAAACCACTACCTATTGTCCTATGCTGCACAGGGCTTTTCAACACCCAGCCTTTCCTCAGGTCATACATCTACCATTTTCTACGTCCTGCAGCAAGCTATCCTGCTGTGCACCATCAGGATGGCCACTGGAAGCACTATATTCACCCACAGCATGGCTCTACATGCCAAGGGCAGGAGTTCATACTAGGGAAACAAACTCTCCATTTCATTAATATTTTGATATCATTTCTGGGAAAATCTCAAAGGGTTTGAACTGGTATCTCACAAATCAGATGCTTTCCCAAACCTTGTCGCAACTCAGACATTCAGTCAGCAAAATCAGGCTGTAATTGCTGTGAATTCAGTGTGTGTGTGTGTGTGTGTGTGTGTGTGTTCGCACGCGTGCAGGGTTGTAGGAGGGGGAATTTTTTGATAGCCCAGAGCCCAGTATCATGCCAACCCCACTGCGCTCAGCTGGAATACCAATTGTTATGCTTATTGCTGAAAGCAGCTGAAAGGAGGACTTTCTGAAACCTTAGCACAGAGCAAGAGGGAAAGTGAGTGACCATGAGGAATAAATATGATCCTGACTTGAGCTTTTTGCTGAAGGATGTAGTTCTGCAAGATGGAAAGTCTGGCAGTAGTTAACTATTGCTATGTGAAATACATCTGATAAACTGACGAACAATTCTCCACCTGACAGACTGGAAAACTACATACTACAGGTTGGAAAATTCCACACTTAGTGTTACATCGCTTTTTTTAAGAACAAAACTCCTGAGGAGATGCTAACAAGTTGGGTATAAAAAGAGGAAGAAATCTGAGCTCGGTGGACATTTGAACACCTCTCAAGTTCCCCTGCAGATGGAAGGCCAGCCACTGGATGTCTGCAGTTATCCACTCTAGACATCCTCAAGACCTTGGGTAAATATGAATCTGGGATTTTTTGGGGTGTTTTACTAACCTGTTGCGGATGTGTGCAAGTGCTTGAAACTAAATAAAGTAAAGCTTTAAGTAAAAGCATTCTTGTATTATACTGCTTGGGCCAACCATCTAATCAGTCAGACGTCCATGTCCCCATTGATATATTTTCTGCTACTGCCTTGCCAGGAGTAATAGTTATCAAGAGCTTCTGGTGCCTCTCCTCTCTGACTAGGCTAATGATACCAAGAAAAATAAAGACTCACAGGATTTTGTCTCTTCTTTTTCCATTCTCAGCTAGAGCCAGGATGCAGCACAGGCACATACAAAAAATAAATAAATGTTTAAAATGTTGATCAAAAATATTCAGAGCTTAAAAAGAGATTCAATTCAGCTTTAATTTGAATTTGAGGCAAAGGTTTGGGCCATTTTTTATCTTAAATTGTTTTATTCCCACCGAATATCTATTATTTTCCTAAAGAAGTCTGGGTTTCATCACATTGGAAGTTATAATTCTTATGTTGCTTCCTGAGCTGGGGTCTAACTTTAAGCATGTGGGAAGTTAATAGGACTACTCACATCCAAAAAATAGGTGTGTGTTTACATACCTTGCTGAGCCAATGCCTTGATTAGCATTCTCCTTCACTGACTCTCATGTAATCGGCGTAAGAAGTACTTTTAGGCTGACCCTTATTTGATGAAGACAGGGTAGCAAAACTAAGACAGACACATGCCATAAACTTAAGCTGCAAGCCACAACTTTGGTTAAATTTTAGCACAGGGGAGGGATGCTACCCACCCATCACCTATCCTCTCCTGTACCAGGAATTTAACTGGTTCCAGTGAGGGAGTTATAGGGCTCCTTACCATATAACCCATAATTTGAAGTAGTTTCTCCTGAGCCTATCCCTCAAGATTCATCTCTCTGAGTCTTAGCACCACTCCCCCAAAAAGGGTGGGGACTTCAGCTTGCGAGATCTACAAGGTCTGACCTTGGCCCACTAAGGCCACAAGGTCTCACTCCATGAGCTCAAGGCCCATCACAAAAATCCTAGGTCTGTTATCTATGGGAACTGAACTGTTCATTTTATCCTTTCAACTGCACTGGAAACCGGCCGCAAGCTGCAACAAATTAACAAATCAACCCAAGTACCTCAGTTAGGTACTAAGCACACTCCTGCTTAACTGTGGCATGGAGATGCTGGGAGGAAGGGGAAAAAAAAAACCCCAAAACCCCCTGGTCTTCTGCCAATTGACCCATGGGAGAAAAAATCTTTCCTGAGTCCCAAACAGGAGATGGCTAAGCCAGCAGCACCTATCAGTCCAGACTGTCATTCCTAGTCCAGGGTGGGAATGCTGGAACAGAGGCAGAAGAGGCTCTACTCAGACCTTGCTCCATGTTCAATCCTGGGAGCTGGGGTATGCTGGCCAATCAGCATCTTTCCCCTCCAGCTGGCCAATGGATGCCAGAGACTCCTGGGGAAGGGAATGACTTGGTGTCTCTCAGTGAGTGTCTCCCTACCTCACTGAGGGTACTGGCCCTCTTCACCATCAGCCCCATCAAGTTCCCCCGTTGAGGCAGATGGGTGACATTTTGATCGACAAACAGACCACTTTCACCACAATATCCTGAGAATGACTGAAGTATGTTTTCATAAAACAGTATTTTTCACAACACAAAGTGAGCTGGCTGGACAAAGGGATAGTTGGAATCAACTATGCACCCCTCTGTGTAGTCTCCTTTTTCTATCAGATAAGAAAATACAGTAAATGTCTCAACAGAGAGGGGAAAAAAGACAAACAGCATTATCAACTTTATTTAAATAGATCTAGGTTGCTTAGGCAGTAGCAATAGCAGATGTTCTCAGAAGATAAGCCTCACATCTCCCTAAACTGCTAAAATTTTCTTGAGCCCCATTGTGGGGTTTTGGTTCACTTATCCTTCTGTCTCTCTTTCACAAAAGGAAAAAAAAAATTGAGGGTCAGACAATGCATTAAGAAGGAACTGAATACTCATCCCATGTCATAAATATGATTGAAGATAGTGGATTTAAGAAAAAAGTATTTATTTTGCTCTATTTTTAAATTTTCACCAGCGGTCATATTTTGTATCTCAAAAAGACCCTCTCTTCCCTCCCCTCCAAAAAGGACCAGGAAGAGGAAACTAAGAGTCCAGGCTTCATTATGAGGACTGTCCCACATCCATTTGCAGGTACTCATGTTCAATTTTCTGTCACGGATGGCACCACAATGATGAGAAATACAGTTTTAAAAATAATCAGTCCAGTCCATAATGTTCCATCAACATTAATTGCAACTGAATCAGTCCCCTCTATTCTCCATGAAAAAGAACCCCACTCCTAGTGTCTAAATTTGACAAGACCTGAACAATAATTCACAAATAATTTTATAAATTTGGCTCCCACTTCTGTTCAGATTGAAATTGTTATTTGAATTATTGAACCAACATCTTTTAGAATGTTTTAGACAGTGGATATTTGTGAATATTTGAAATTCAGATTCTTAGTTATTTGTGCTTGGTCAGCTGAGTCTCAGAATATTAATTTTGTTCCCAGATTGGACAAATTCAAAGACAAAAACAATGGATACTTGTTCAAGTGAATCTACAATCTGATTACCACTGACATTTTTGCCAATGAAAATTGCATTTAATTGCTCTTTACAGAAACAAACACAAAAGGGATGCTAACAAGGCCAAAGAGTGCTAATCAAATATCCATAGAATATGTTTTATTCTTTTGCTCAGCTCTAATGATAACAGAGGTAAACTAAAGCACCTAATAGCCATAGTTTCTCATCTGGTTGGTGGTCAAATTAATCCATATAATGGACTGCAACATACATAAAACACCTCTTTCAACAGTCATGTTACTAATGCAATAGAAAGATTCACCAATTTCCTTAAAACACAACTGATTCATTCTAACAAATAAAATACATTTAACAATGCAGAAGTTAAACTGACTAAATCTGTCATCAATTTTCACTGCATTCCTCTGTCTGAAGGAGCTTTGGATTGAGGCTGAGAGGCACACACAAAACAACTATACAAAGCAAGCTCACAAAAACAAGTCTCCTTTAGAATTCAACACAAAAAACAAACAAGATACTTTTATTATCTTTCACTGTAACAAGTCTGGCATGAAGACCTACCTGTGGTGGGCTGAGAGCTGAACAATCCACCTGTTGCTAGGATCAGTTCACTTGGCACAGCGATGAGCTATAGGGTTGCTACCTTCACAAAGTATTACAAGTGGGGACAGAAAATCCCAACCGAGTACAAGTATTGAAAGAGGCACTTGCTGCACACACAGAGCATTATTCTTGCACCAATTAATGCTAAAACAAGAGGTTGCAGCATGTCCACACAACAGCATCTTTCTCGTCAGACTGGGATATAGTGAGAGGTTCCACGGTTAGGCAAGACAATACATTTGGTTCCCTGACAAGAGAATGTGGTTGTCCCGATTTTTGGTCTGCAGTCTCAAATACGTGAAACTGTTGTCTGGTCAGCTTTGCACTGCTAATATTTATTTATTCTCACAGGTTCTTCCCCTTTGGGCAGCTACCCAAACTATTATTGAGGGGGACACACAAAACAAGGAAAGCATTTATCTATATCTAACATCCAAATAAGTCCACTCATTAATATAGCAGGATAAAGCTAAAACAAAGAGATAGCTCTCCGGCTTATGAACATACACTCACATACTCCTAAGATTCAAGAAAACAAAGATAGAAGGAATCAATCAGTGGAGCACATCAGAGTACAGGCTCGGATCCTATTGACACATTTCTGTGACCTGATGTACCCAAGGGTTTGGACAAATATCCAGATCTTTATATACCCTTTGGTTTTATAATGTACATGGATCTATGGCCACATTTGATTATTTCCCTGGTCACAACAACATAGACCAGCTTTTTGTCCATGAGTTGTTTGAAGTGTTCTTGTAGCCGTGTTAGTCCCAGGATATGAGAGAGACAAGGTAGGTGAGATAATATCTTTTATTGGACCAACTTCTGTTGGTGGATGGCACAAGTTTTCAAGCTCCGCCGAGCTTTCTTCGGGTCATCTGCGGAGCTCGAAAGCTTGTGCCTTCCACCAAGAGAAGTTGGTCCATGAGTGAGGTTCTGGGTGACCATAAGTAGGCTCCTGACCAAGCCGTTTGCATCAATTAATTTCTCAAAACATCATGTGCGTTAATGTGGATATCTCCATAATTAATTAATTGTGAAACCGAAAAAAATCCCCTATTTTAAACTTATGCAATGATGTGCTGTACTTGTCTTTCTGAGGTTAACTGGTTTGTCACACAACATGAAAAGGCAATTATATGACCTCAGGTCAAACCCGCAGGCCTACCTTGGCTAATTACAGTAGGCCCACAGTAAATAAGTGTTACCTTTATACTAGAGCAAAGCCTAACACTCCTGTTTTTAAAATTCCCCTACCTGCTTTCCAGCATATTTCACTCTAATAAGCCCTATAAAACCTGTCAGCATTATGCCCCTTAGTGTCATTATACTATAACTTTTCAGCAATACACTCCATAGCAAACAAATTAAATCCCTGTTCTACATTAAGGACAGGTCATAGGTCAACAAAGCTAAAATATTTGTTGCAGCTGTGATTGTTTAAGAGCATTTCCTTTGCATTCTGCTTGTTGTTGTTTTTTTAATTGTTGCACCTTAGTTTTCAAGTTTTATTCTTGTTTAGTGCAGCTGACTCTCAATTGGTCTTGTCTGTTTAATTTGTTCTCTTTAATATAAATTAAAATGCTATTTCATTATTCTGAGACTGAGAGTCAGGAGTGAGACTGTGATAATTTATTTCAAATTCAAGTAATAATTTGAATAGCTAAGCAGTATGAGGAATAACGTCCATCTGGTTTGAAAGCTAGATCTGATTATGGAGAACAGCACTATGCTAATCTCCCACTAGTGCTGCCTGCTGTTGCTGCTGAGTGCTCACTGTGACTATGTTCATTAATATATTTTTTTCGTGGTCTACGTTTTAACCAGTAGTTAAAAGCTTGCTAGGGGATGGAAGACCTCTGAACTTGGGTTACCCCTTTTATCATCATCAAGCCCTGGAATGTGTTTTGATACATATACATGCCCACAAGTGCCAACTTTGTCCGTTCCCAAGGGGGTGCTCAACCCCCACTCCACCCCTTTCCCCAAGCCCCCACTCCACCCTGCCCCACCTCTTCCCTCCCCGTTCCACCCCCTCCACTGAGCATGCCCCACCTTCACTGCACCCCCTCCCTGTGCACGCCGCCAAACAGCTGATCTGCAGTGGGCGGGAGGTGCTGGGAGGGAAGCGCTGATTAGCGGGGCCGGTGGTGGGTGGGAGGTGCTGGTGGGGAGGGGGAAGAGCTAATAGGGGGCTGCTGGCGGGTGCTGAGCACCCACCTTTTTTTCCCCATGGGTGCTCAAGCCCCAGAGCACCCTCGGAGTCAGCGCCTATGTACATACCTTAAATAGATAGATGCAGTTGTTTGGCCCCCATTACCATAGTATCTGAGCACATCACAGTCTTTTATTCTCACAACACCCCTTTGAGATGGGAAAATACCGTGATACCCATTTTACAGATGGGAAACTGAGGCACAGAACGACTAAGTGACTTACCCAAAGTCACAAAGGAAGTGTGTGGTAATGTAGGGAATGTAGCCCATGCTTCCTGAGTCCCAGGCTAGTTCCCAAAGCAGCATGCCATCCTTTTACTTGAGTTTATTGCTAATTCACCTTCTATAACTGCAGTGCTACGGGATAGTGAGAACAATACAATTTCCACCAGGAGCAACATATACTGAAAGTCACGTGGCCTGATAGTTTAAAGTGTTACACGTGGCTGCGCACTGTTATTTGTTTTGGATCTGATGAGATTTAAGTATAATGTGTAGGGCATTCGTTTTCCTCCTCACTCAGTACCTCTATAAAGTGATCCAGCAGATTGTCAATGTTTGTTTGTATCATTGGGCAACTGTAAGCAGACAACAAACATGAATGGCAGTCACTGTAGCAGAGTGAAACTAGCATTCATATGTTTAGTGACAGCCTCAAGCATACAGATTTACTTTCTTTCTGCAGTTTTGCTGCTACAGACCCAGAAATGTTAACCTTCTTCATATTTGTCATCTCTATGGATTTTGCATAGAATCCTGCAGTCTTTTGTTCATGTTTCAGTTTTTGAAAAATGTCAACCAACCAAAAAATCTTCTGTGAAAGGTTGAGATATAATAGTGATAAGATTCATTAAGAAATGTGCCCACAAATTTCCCTATCTTGATCTTCTTAAGAATGCCCCTAAGATGGGCTGCATCTATCCCTGAATCAGTATTTGTAATATATTAAGATGTGTTCCAACCAAATGACAATTTTTGATAATTACTTCAGTGCTCTGAACTGACTAGCAACCAGTCATAATGGCAGATATCTCCAAAAAAGCTCACAGTTGTCTCAATGTCATCAGCAAGAGCCTGAATTTGTAGACAGGCCTAATGTAAAAGTCCACTTCTTTCTTCATCAAGAGATTAAATCTATGTTAACCCATTATATTCCCTGAATGTTTCAACAGTGAAAAGCTTTAAAGGTACTGTCAGCTACAATCTTTGAGGGAAAAAGTATACTCAAAATTACTTTATAACAGGGTGGAAAGGGGAACAAATTCTATCCATATCCATCTGGGTGGAATTAGGTATAAATTCATTGTATTAAACCATATAAATGGGCAGCTAAGGCCCCTTACTACTATACCATTGCCACAGGATTCCCTTGACTGAGGAAGCTGTCTATTTGAAACTATGGAATACTGATTGCCATTGCCGCAAACTGGCTGAAGTGGGTTCTGTGAGAACTGGAGGGCATACAAAATAAAGTTACTCAGATGTAGCATTTAAGGTAATCAGAAAAAACAACAACTTTCTTTCAATTAGAAGATTATGCAAAGAGAATTCTAACACTGAGCACTAACATTAGGAGGTAGGAGCTAATAACTCTGAAAGATTTCTTGCCTACCTTTTTTTCTTAAGATTATGATGCCTGAATCCCTTATCTTAATCTGCCTAGAAACAACATATTCTCTAGATTCCTTAAAGTATATCATTATTTAAGTTCATAGATGCAGTAGTCACTCTTAAACTTTTCAGTTGCATCTTCGATGCTATCTTAGTGTCTGAAATATTCCTTTGTGCTTCCCTGTGTTATAGGAAATACATTGAATACTGAAAATATTGAGATGAAGGAGCAGACTGTGATATCCATCTTCATTGAGTAGTATCTTCCATCACAAGTAATCCCTGGAAATCAATTTTCTACTTGGAGCATAAAGCATTACTCAGTGTGAGTACAGGTATCACAAATTAACCCAAAGTTATGAGTTATCTAAGGGAGAAATCCTGGTTACCTTACCCATGTTGAATAGTATCTTACTCCACAAAATGTTAAATGGTAGTCAATGGGACCACTCAAGAAGAAAGAGCTACCTTGGTATGAATAAGGGTGTCAGAATCTGGTTTTAAAACAGGATTATTTTAGTCAATTAGTAATTTTTTATTTTTTTTTAGGTTGACCACTGGGTGAAACTTTCTTCAAAACTTCCAATAACATGGACCATGTCAGATGAAAGACCCACTCCTGTATTTCTTAATCAGCCATGTAAGGGACATCATTATTGCCCTGGAATTCTCTGAAGATAAAGAGGATTATGCTGCAAGTGTAAGAGTTTCAGGTTAAAAGTTTGAAATATGACTAATCGTTTATAGTTTAAATGTAAATCTCCCAACACTTTAGAATAAATATTAGGGAAAATAAGGAAAGGTAATGCCGTGATTCCACTCTTGTGAACAGAATCCACTCCAGAATTTGACTAGCATCTCAGATGAACTGCAAGAGGGCAAAGTGTCCTCTGTAAAGAACAAGCAGAGTAACTCCTCTGCAGATTTTCAGTAAAGCAAATCTTTTATGGTTTAACACCTCTCCTCTTGTTTTCATTTGTTGCATTCAGAAAGGTCATTAAGGTATGCTCACTCAATCTACACTCCTCTATTGTGTTATAATCAGCCTTGGGGGAAACAAGAGCAAGCAACTATAAGCAGCACCAAGGTGGAAGAGGAACTCCTCAGAAGTGTAAACTCTGACCCCCTGTGAAGAATGACAATCTAGTCTCACTCAGGGAAATCAGGATTACACTGGAAATTTTAAGGGTGGCAATGTTTGTCTAATTATTTAAAGTTAGGAAGAGGAAAAGCAACATGCTCATTTTACTTAGTACAGCAGCATTCTTGCTCTGTTCCCAGTGTTCAAAATGTCAGTTCACACAGCAACACAAATAAAAATCTTCCTTCCTTTGGTATTCTACTTCATTTATATAAGGTGATCAGTTATAGAATAATAGTCACCTACCCAAGATCTGGGAACCCTTACAAAATATAGATGTTATAGTATTTATTTAATGATTTGCTGTCACACTGGGAGGGTGTATCCAGTGAGGTCTCAGAGGGGTCAGTCTTGGATCCACTATTATTCAAAGGTTTTCATTAATGATTTGAATAATGGCCTGGAGAGTCTGCTTATAAAATTTGGGGATGACAACAAACTGGGAGGGGTTGCAAGCACTTTGGAGGATAGGATTAGAATTCAAAACAACCATAACAAATTAGAGAATTGGTTTGAAATCAACATGATGGTATTCAATAAAGATAAGTGCAAAGTACTTCACTTAGGAAAGAAAAATCAAATGCACAACTAGAACATGGGGAATAACTGGATAGGTAGTAGTACCAAAAAAGAATCAGGAGCATATTTGACACTGGAAAGTACTGTGTCCAATTCTTGATGCCACACTTTAGGAAAGATGTGGACAATTGGAGAGAGAGAGTCCACAAGAGAGTAAGAAAAGGTTTAGAAAACCTGACCTATGAGGAAAGGTTACAAAAACTGTGCAAGTTTAGTCTTGAGAAAAGAAGATTAGGGAAGGGAGGACCTGACAACTGTCTTCAGATACATTAAGGGATGTTATAAAAAGGATGATGATCAATTGTTCTCCATGTCAGCTGAAGTTAGGACAACTAGTAATGGGCTTAATCTGCAGCAAGGGAGATTTAGATTGGAAATCAGGACAAACTTCCAAGCTACCAGGGTAGTTAAGTTTTCAAATAGGCTTCCAAGGAACATGGTAGAATCCCTGTCACTGGAGATTTTTAAGAATAGGTTGGACAAACATCCGTCAGGGATGTTCTAGGTCAGGGGTCAGCAACCTTTCAGAAGTGGTATGCCGAGTCTTCATTTATTCACTCTAATTTAAGGTTTCACGTGCCAGTAATACATTTTAACGGTTTTAGAAGGTCTCTTTCTATAAGTCTATAATATATAACTAAACTATTGTTGTATGTAAAGTACATAAGGTTTTTTAAATGTTTAAGACGCTTCATTTAAAATTAAATTAAAATGCAGAGCCCCCCGGACCGGTGGCCAGGACCCGGGCAGTGTGAGTGCCACTGCAAATCAGCTCGTGTGCCGCCTCTGGCACGCATGCCATAGATTGCCTACCCCTGTTCTAGGTTTACTTGATCCTGTCTCAGCACAAGTGGCTGGACTTGGTGGCCTCCGGGGCCCTTTTAATCCTACATTTCTAGCATGCTATGATAACCAGTAAAACTATATTAATATCCACTTACTAAGATTGATACTGAAGATGCATCAATAATGTGGAGAGGAAAAATTTGGATTCATGAAACATCAGATTAGCTTCTGTAGTAGATCTATTTTAGTGTGATGTTTAGTACACTTAAACAGAAGGGGAGCCAACCTCCTGAATTCAAGCAGGGCTTGTCATCAAATGGCCTTAGCAGCAGGTAAAAGAGGAACTTTTGCACAACTCATACAACCCAAAAGGGAATTCGGGAACAAAATATGAAACAGAAGATTAAGTTACTCTGAGATGAAGATGAAGATCAAGCAGGCATTAGTTATACCTGGTGAGAAATGCTCATAAATGAAATGTCAATATAGAGAAAAGGAAGAACAGGTGAAAAGTGGCATTATATAGTGGTCACACCATTAGGAAGTCAGCATTTGAAGGAGGAAAGAGGGTACCCAGCTGCAGTAGTTTCAATGCCACAATATTTTCTTAGAATAGAAGACATCTAGTATTCCAGATACTTAATCATCTGGTTTATAGAAAAAATAAATGCACCTATGTAAAAGCTCTAGTTGCATATAAAGTCAGACACTACAATGCATATAAAGTATTAATACAGGAACAGTTCATTGACACAGAAACTCATCCCCTCCTGACACAAGTCAGCCCCTCAGAAAAAGCCTAAGGAAACAGAGAATTAGTCAATATATTCTTCAGGCAACAAATCTAGGCAAGTAAGCTCCATTGTCAAGGATCATTCACTGTCATTCACTGAGAAAGTCCTGCCTACAAAAATATATTTAGGAACTGTCAGTGCTAGTGATACAATTAGTTTCAAATACCTGTGGAGAGGGTGGTCTCTAAGATTTGCAGGAGCCAAATCATAAAGAACTTCAGTAAATCACAGCCAGTGCCTTGAATTACCCCTAGAAACAACTGAGAAGCCATTTAATTCTCTTGAACCTAAGTGTAATATTCTGCCTACAAAAACAGTGGTATGTAAGAGGGTAGTCACATACAAGGCTTCCAAGTGGTCTTCAAGTATGGCCCTAAACAGAGATTATTACTATAATCTAAACTGGTGGTGACAAAGGCTTTGATAATTATGTATTGACCTTTTCATGGAAATTATTACATATCAAAAGTATTTACAATGCCAGAACACTACTATTCAACAATGAAGAGCGGGTGGGTGCAGTTTTCTAGATTAGGATACAAGGAAAGAAAACCAAAAAGGAAATTACAATGAACATTAATACTGTTCATCTCAACTAGACAATACATTTCTTCTGTCTTTAGATTATATGCAATTTCATACCCAGAAAGAGATGTTGCTGCAAGGTTACTCAAATGATATCTTTATGGTTTTGGTTTTTGTGGCTTTTTTAAACAGCTGTGCAGCTCTGTGGGTGGACTGTGTTTATGGCTATTTGAATTGCCTACAAGTCTTGTAATGCACTCTTTAGCTGTTGACTCAGATCAACCTAATAGGCCAAACTCATTTTTTTTAGGCTTGATGTTCATCAGGAAGCTAAAGAAGAATACTGATATTGAAGATCTGGGACTTGTTTGCTTCAAGTTAGGATTAGGAAGACAAAGAATTACCTCATATTGCTCTCAAATTACCTCCAAAGAATAATTAATATGCCATGGTCTGGAAGAAGCAGTATGTAGCCCTTCTGCTAATGGAGTGTTACCGTGATACTTAGGTCCTTTGCAAAGGAAGAAACATGAAGATTGCAAATTGCTCAGAGTGCACTCAAGGAGGGGTGAAAGGGCCCTGAAACAGTTCCTGCAGTAGTCTCCTAATTTTGTTATAGCAAAGCTTTTCAGATCTGATAGCACAAATTTCAATCACTGCTCATCAGGAAACATTAGCAAATGCAGATCAAATGGCTGTAATGGGACACAATTATATTTTAAAGTGTTTTTTTTAATTAAATTTCTATGGTTACCACTTGTATGAACTCTAACCATTGACAACAAACATCCCTATCTAGCTCTCCAGATCTATTTAACCTGAAACTAAATGATCAACCAACTCCAGACACGCTTTGAGTTTTGTAATTATTATAATTCAACTGTACTTTGTAGGAAAGCAGGAAACAGACTGCCAAGTTGATCTCAAAAGGAGTACATAATTATTAGTGTTGCCATGTACACAGCTATTGTAGCACTACCATGTTATCTTGTATGGAAATGGTACAGCAATTACACACCAAAAGTAGATATCAGTCTTGATTTCTCCCTTCTAAACTCAAAAAGATGTATAACATTTATTTGAAAGAATCACAAAGGAAAGACCTAAGAATTAAGTCTGGACAGTCTCCATGGTTTTGCATTACAACTAATTAAAACTAATTTCAAAATGCTTAATGTACCTTAATTTACTTGCAATTAAAACCATCTAATCTACATCATATTGACAGAATAAGTGATTTATAGCCATTAACTGTGGAAATTAAACATCTCTTCCAAGTTTCATGTCCTTTGCCCATGTTATATTTTAAGTATTACCAATTACATGGTCTTTTGTTACCTAAAGCTAGCTACATCACAGTCTCATATTTTATTTTACAAAAAAAGAGGTAGCATGTTAGGGTAGATAATTGATGTAGCAACATAAAGATATATGATTCGATTTTATTCAAGTTTTATGTAGATCCAGATTTCTAATAAGTACAAAAATGCAGATTTGGTGACTCCAAAAATGTTTCACATATTTATGTCTGTTTTGCCAAATTGTTCAGGCTGTAAAAAAAATGTGAAGTGACTTTGTTTTGAAATTTCCTTCATTTTCATTTTTTTTATTTAAAACAAATCCTTAAAAATGCTCAAAATCAAAACAAAATGTTTCATTTAACTCCCCGAAAGATTTCTTTCAACTTTAAGTCATTGAACATTAAAATGTTGGTTTTTTTTAAGGTCAAATTTTTTTCCCTAAAAATGTTCAGCAAATCACTAAATCAGTTATTCATACAGCTCTATACAATAGCTAATTATAGATGAGTAATTAGGTAGCATACTAAAGACAGGACAATGACAATAAGCTATCTAATTGGGATGTTGTATTTTTATAGAAATGGAGCAGTAGTATCATAGTCACAAGTCCTTTTTAAAAGAAAAATAGTTATCTTTTTCCTGGAACTGAATGAGGGAGAGAACATATGATACTAAAGACTAATATAACAAAAACCAACAAATATGATAACATTAAACATATTTATCTATTTAGTTTTCTACAAATATAAAACAGGTGAAGAATCTCCTGCTCTAAAGTGTCCATATACCTACATGTGAAGTCTAATGCAGTAATCAAATCCCAACAAAGGGATGGATCATAGCAACAAATTCAGCATTGGAAAGAAACAATGCTTACAATCTCCTGGCCAGGCACAAATAGCTAGATGCTTTCCTGGAGACTACTGCTATGTGATCACATAATAGCAGCTGGGGATACAACACTACCCCTAGACTAGGAATATAAGTGACAAATGGCAGGAATATGCCTTTAGTCAAAGGGAAAAATTAGCAGAAGGATGGTTGGTATATAATTTGGATTCCCATATTACTTCCGTCATTGAATTTGTGTGTCAACCAAATACATCTGAATGCGTTCACAGTCCATGTGAATGCAGTTATTTTTGTGAAATGTGATGATTCCAAAGCATGAAGGCCCAGATTCCCAAAGTATTTAGGTGCCTAAATACCTTTGAGGATCTCAGACAAAGTAGCTTTGATCAAAACTGGGGAAAAGTTTGGCAAAATTTAATGAAAGTTCTTTTCCTAATTTTCATGCATTACTAACCCCGATACAACTTTCAGCCTGCCTTCTCAAACAAACCAAGATATATTATTAGAGAACCTAGGAAGTCTTGTCATGTACCAGTACCCTGCTGTAGTAGGTGCTGTACTAAGACAGAACAAAAAGACGTCTCTGGTCCACATCGTTTAAAATTTAAATATAAAACAAGAGAAAGATAAATAAAAAAGGTAGACTGAGGAGTACAAAGAAACAATGAGTCAACATGATAAGCAGTGGTCTCAGCACCACAGTGTCCTAATCAGGATGGGTTTTTGTAGGTATCACAGCAAATAAGAGTTTTAAGGAAGGGGTTGAAGGAGGATCGATCAACAAGGTAGTTTTGCGGATGTTGATGGAGAGCTTCTCCCAAGCATGAGGGACACCATGGAAAAAAGCACAAAAGTGTTTGTTGGCATATGTAAACATGTGGGAGACAGAAACCCACATCATGGTCAATTGGAGGCAGAAGTTGATATCTCGATAATGAGTGAGAGATGAAAGATAGGGTGGGGTTAGGGCATGAAGGGCCTTGAAAGAGAAGATAAGAAGTTTGAGGCACCAGAGAAGAGGGCGATAGTGGAGTGATGCCAAGAGAGGGTTGACATGATTAATGTGACAGGCAAGAAAAGGGATCATTGTAGCAGCATTGTGAGTGGAGCAGAAGGATGTTGCAGTAATTGAGACATGATGAGAACCTGAATGAGAGATCAGATAGGAAAGTACATACCTTGGAAATGATATGGAGAAATAGGCTATGTCTAAATCTTGGAGATTCTATGTGAGGACCTAGAAAACCTAGAAAATTGAAGATGGTACCCAGGTTGTGGACTTCAGTGACAGGCAAGATGGTGGTATTGTCCACAGTGATTGACAAAGGAGAAGTGAAGGACTTGGGTATGTGTGGAGATTAGGAGCTTACATCTAAACCCCATCCTAAACAGTCTCCAATCTGGCTTCTTCCCCTTTCACTCCACTGAAACAACTCTTGCCAGAGTCTCTTCAAATGACCTCTTCCTAGCCAAAGCTCAAATCAGTACTCAATACTCATCCTATTTGACCTGTTAGTTGTCTTTGACACAGTTGAACATTCTCTTCTTGAAACCTTGCTCTTCCCTTTGTTTCTGAGACTGTCCTCTCCTGGTTCTCATCCTACTTTTCTAATCACTCCTTCAACATGTCCTTCGGAGAATCCTTTACATACTTCCCTCCAGCTTTCTGTGGTGATTCCACATGGTTCTGCCCTTGATCCCCTGCTCTTCTCCCTGTACACCACAAATGCAAGTTCATCCACCATCTCTATGCTGATGTTTCACAGAACTACCTCTCTACTCTAGACCTGTCTCCTCTGTCCAAACTAATATCTTGCCCTGTCTCTCTGCCCAGAGATTTTCATAATGAAGAATGGGTCCATTTTAAAGCAAAAAACCCTCAATGATTTTGAAAATTAAAATGTTGCAATATCATTATCTTTTGCCCTGCTCTGCTCACCTCAACACTAAGGTTAAGGGAGAAGAGTTGGCAGCTGGGTTTTTGTTCCCAGGTCTATGAGAACGCAGGATCATGATGTCAGGCTCCTTCACTGTGTGATCCCGTACTGGTGATAGTGATGAGACACATGTTTTGAGTTTACTTGTAATTTATAATCCACAAGGGCAAACAAATTCGATTAACTGCAGGAGGCACTTTATTTTTTTGGAGGTAAAAAGGAACAGTAGTAATGATTTCTCAAAACCTGCAATGATAAGCACAAGCAATGATTTGATCTGAAGTCTTTGTTATTTTTGTTCTTATATTTTAATCTCAATAATCATTAATTCTATTTTTATACCAAATTTATCACTAATGAACAGTTATACCTGTAAACAATAGTACACTGCAAGCAGCAGCTTTCTGTGCCAATGCTACTAAATCCATTTTGAATACTGTGTTTTAAATTAGCTTGCTGGACTGCTCTGGAAAGTCTTGATTTTAACTTCCATTATTGATACAGAGGAGTTTCAGTGTTAATTCTCAGTGTTTTTGGAGAAGGTGACCATTCCAATATATACCTAGGCACTCTCTAGTCCACTAACAGCTGTACAAGCCGCCTATTCCATGATCAGACTTGTATATTTTACCTTAGTAATAGCCACACAGTGCAATTCAGCATTACAAAGGTTCCAAGCTTTCTCCTTCCTGGATCACAGTAAGAAGCTCAAAGAACACACAAAGCATATTCAGTACTTTTCACAAATCTGTATGTGGAGAAAAGACTCCTTTTGGACTGACTGACATTTTGTGAGCTGTGAGAGAATTTTAAAGAGTACAATGTTGCCTTATTTTGTTTCTTTCCCCCCTATGATGCTCACCACTACAATATCTGAATAACTTATAAACATTAATGAGTTTATCTTTAGAACACCCCTGAGAGATTGGGAAGGATTGTTATCTTTATTTGCAGATTAGGAACTGAAGCAAAGAGCAAATTACTTACCCAGGATAACAGACTGGGGAATAGAACCTATATCTTCTTATTTCCACTGCTTTAACCACAAAAGTATCATCTGCTCCTCCTCCCTTGATGGCCCAATGCATTTCTACCTGGTTGACCACTCTATTCTAGACTCCCCAGGCAAAATTTTCATCTCATTAGATTGTATGGCATCTTTTAAGAATAGTGCTACTACCCTACCTCTGCAGGTTTGTTTATATCCAGGTAACAGAATATCCCATTGTGTTTTGTCATTATATTTCAAAAATGCATATTATGTCAATGTCCTCTACCATTGCCTGGCATTCCATTTCACCCGTTTTTGCTTTTGAACTTCTCATATTGGTATGCATATATTTATACATTGTTATTTTTGTCTGTGGACTTCTTTTTATATAATTCCTTCATCTGACCCATTACATTGATGTGTAAGACACTGAGATCATTGCACAAAAGGCTATAGTATATTTGTACAAAATACTATTACCAGCTAATTTAAAAAAGAATGCAACAAACCAAATCATATTATTTTGTCTTAACGCTTCTTTCCTCACCACCAATTATTTTGTGTTGCCTTTAAATAGAGAGTGATAACTTGACAGGTTTTAAGCCAGAAGGGACCATTATGACCAACTAGTCCAAGCTCCTGCATAATATAAGACACAGAATTTTTCACTCATCTATTTTGGCATCAAGCTCAATAACTTGTAGTTGTAGAGATGTAGTTGAGCATCTCTTTGAGAAAGACATTCAGTCTTGTTTTAAAGACATCCTGGATTCTCCATCATTTGAAATCTCTTGGTAAATTTCTCCAAAGGTTAATTTATCCTCACGGTTAAAAATGTGAATCCTTTTTCCATGCGAGTTCATCTACCTACAACTTCCAGGAATTGGATCTTGTTATGCCTTTTGTCTACCAGATTAAAGAGCCCCTTGTTGTCAGATATCTTCTCCCTGGGTAGATTGTGATCAAGTCATCTTTTAACCTTATCCACTTGATAATCTAAGTAGATTTAGTGCCTTAAGTACAAGTCACAGATTTTTCAGTTTGCTGTCAATTCGGGGGGTGGGGGGGAGGGGGATAGTTTTTAGGACAAATGAAAGTCACTTTGGGTCAAATTAAAATGTTTTGTTTTAAAAAAATCAAACTGTGAATTCAATGCACAGAATATTACCCTTGACAACCCATCCACAAAAAACGTATACTGTTAATCAGGTCTAGTGAATCAATGTGCAGATGTTACATTACACGTACAGGTTTAATGAGTGTCTAAGTAATCACTATATTTTGTCAAAACAAAGGAGAGTCTTTTTAACCCAGGTGTATATTTAGTCTCTGTTAGCCTAAAGTTTGGACCACCATGGTTTTTTTTTGGATTTTTATGGAACCATTCCCTTCTTTACCTTGTCAGTAACTAGTATATGAACTACTGCTTACTTCATTCAATATGATGCTATTCTTGGAATCTTTCTTGAAAATGACCACAATCAATGGTAATTTTTGCTTGGTTTGTGAAGATAGGATACAAGTTCTCCTAAAGCTATTATTAGAGTTGGTCCAAAGTTGCAGAAACTATTTTGTGGAGGGGAAAAAAATCGATTTCATTAATTTTTCATTAATAAAAAAAAAATCAAACAAAAAAGAAAATCGACAATTCTATATAAGCTGGCTAGAAAACTAAAATTTTCCATGAAAAATGTTGATTTCCCCCCCAAAAAACGTATGTCAAAATTTGGAATATATAAATGACCAACACTAATTACTAACATAGGGCAATAATATGGAGCCTCTACTCACACTAATAAAGTCCAGCTAACTTGCACCCAAGAGTACTAAAAGAGTTGGCTGAGAAAATCTCTGGCCTTCTGATGTTAATTTTTAATAAGTCTTAGAATACCAAGGACATTCCCCAACATTGGAAGAGTGCTAATGTGCCAATATTAAAAAAGGCAAGTGGACAACCCAGGTAACTATAAGACAGTTAGCCTGATATCAATCTCAGGCAAAATAATGGAAAAGCTATTATAGGATTCAGTTGATAAAGAATTAAAAGCTCAAAATATAATTAATGTCAAACAACACAGTTTTATGGAAAATAGATCATGTCAAACAAACCTGATGTCAGGATGCTGATAGAGGCAGTTGGGACAAAGGGACAGAGCAGGGTCAAACCTAGGTAGCAGAAGAGTTGTAGTCAAGTTCCAGGCAGAGGTTGCTATCAAGGATCAGAGTCCAACTCGGGTTTCTGGGTCCAGGTCAGCAGGCAAGGTCCAAATCAAGCCAAGGTCAGAGCCATCAATGGTCATGACAGCTACAGGAGATCCACACTCTGGCATGGACACTTTGTGGAATGCCCCTTGGGGAGCTAATCAGGAGCCATGAGGCTGCTGCCTGTCGGACCCCTTGAGGTGGAATGTCCCATGGTCTGTGTCCATAGCAGGTCATGGGTAGTGGAGCACATGTTGATTTTAGCTATCACAGGGTAGCAGTGTGGTGGTGTCTGTTACCTTGCTGCTCTGCAGGCCTGGGTTCAAGATCTGATGGGCCTTACATCTGAGTTCATTCTTTGAAAAGATTCATAGGAAGGAGTTGTAGACCAAGCTGGATGAGCAAGCATCTCAGAGAGGTGATTAAGAAAAAGCAGAAAGCCTACAAGGAGTGGAAGATGGGAGGGATCAGCAAGGAAAGCTACCTCATTGAGGTCAGAACATGTAGGGATAAAGTGAGAAAGGTCAAAAGCCATGTAGAGTTGGACCTTGCAAAAGGAATTAAAACCAATAGTAAAAGGTTCAATAGCCATATAAATAAGAAGAAAACAATGAAAGAAGAAGTGGGACCGCTAAACACTGAGGATGGAGTGGAGGTTAAGGATAATCTAGGCATGGCCCAATATCTAAACAAATACTTTGCCTCAGTCTTTAATGAGGCTAATGAGGAGCTTAGGGATAATGACAGCATGACAAATGGGAATGAGGATATGGAGGTAGATATTACCACATCTGAGGTAGAAGCCAAACTCGAACAGCTTAATGGGACTAAATTGGGGGCCCAGATAATCTTCATCCAAGAACATTAAAGGAACTGGCACATGAAATTGCAAGCCTATTAGCAAGAATTTATAATGAATCTGTAAACTCAGGGGTTGTACCGTGTGACTGGAGAATTGATAACATAGTTCCTATTTTTAAGAAAGGAAAAAAAAGTGATCTGGGTAACTACAGGCCTGTCAGATTGACATCTGTAGTATGCAAGGTCTTGGATAAAATTTTGAAGGAGAAAGTAGTTAAGGACATTGAGGTCAATGGTAATTGGGACAAAATACAACATGGTTTTACAAAAGGTAGATTGTGCCAAACCAACCTGATCTCCTTCAGGTAACAGATTTTTTAGATAAAGGAAACACAGTGGATCTAATTTACCTCAATTTCAGTAAGGCATTTGATACAGTTCCACGTGGGGAATTATTAGTTAAATTGGAAAAGATGGGGATCAATATGAAAATTGAAAGGTGGATAAGGAACTGGTTAAAGGGGAGACTACAACAGGTCATACTGAAAGGTGAACTGTCAGGCTGGAGGGACGTTACTAGTGGAGTTCCTCAGGGATCGGTTTTGGGACCAATCTTATTTAATCTTTGTATTACTGACCTTGGCACAAAAAGTGGTAGTGTGCTAATAAAGTTTGTGGGTGACACAAAGCTGGGAGGTATTGCCAATACAGAGAAGGACCAGGATATCATACAGGAAGATCTGGATGACCTTGTAAACTGGAATAATAGTAATAGGATGAAATTTAATAGTGAAAAGTAAAAGGTCATGCATTTAGGGATAAATAACAAGAATTTTGGTTATAAGCTGGGGATTCATCAGTTGGAAGTAACAGAGGAGGAGAAGGACCTCGGAGTATTGGTTGATCACAGGATGACTATGAGCCGCCAATGTGATATGGCCATTAAAAAAGCTAATGCGATCTTGGGATGCATTAGGCGAGGTATTTCCAGTAGAGATAAAGAGGGGTTAGTACCGTTATACAAGGCACTGGTCAGACCTCGTCTAGAATACTGTGTGCAGTTCTGGTCTCCCATGTTTAAGAAGGATGAATTCAAACTGGAACAGGTACAGAGAAGGGCTACTAGGCTGATCAGAGGAATGGAAAACCTGTCTTATGAAGGAGACTCAAAGAGATCGTCTTGTTTAGCCTAACCAAAAGAAGGCTGAGGGGAGATATGATTGCACTCTATAAATATATCAGCGGGATAAATACCAGGGAGGGAGAGGAATTATTTAAGCTCAGTACCAATGTGGACACAAGAACAAATGGATATAAATGGGCCATCAGGAAGTTTAGACTTGAAATTAGATGAAGGTTTCTACCAATCAGAGGAGTGAAGTTCTGGAACAGCCTTCCAAGGGGAGTAGTGGGGGTAAAAGACATATCTGGCTTCAAGACTAAGCTTGATAAGTTCATGGAGGGGACGGTATGATGGGATAGCCTAATTCTGGCAATTAATTGATCTTTGACTATTAGCGGTAAATATGCCCAATGGCTTGTGATGGGGTGTTAGATGGGGTGGGATCTGAGTTACTACAGAGAATTCTTTCCTGGGTGTCTGGCTGGTGAGTCTTGCCCACATGCTCAGGGTTTAGCTGATCACCATATTTGGGGTCGGGAAGGAATTTTTCTCCAGGGCAGATTGGCAGAGGCCCTGGGGGGTTTTCGCCTTCCTCTGCAGTGTGGGGCACAGGTCACTTGCTGGAGGATTCTCTGCACCTTGAAGTCTTTAAACCATTATTTGAGGACTTCAATGGCTCCGACATAGGTTAGGGGTTTGTTGCGGGAGTGGGTGGGTGAGATTCTGCAGCCTGCGTTGTGCAGGAGGTCAGACTAGATGATTATAATGGTCCCTTCTGACCTTAAAGTCTATGACTCTAAGTTTGGCTGATAAAGGTAACTGTATACATGTAACAGACTTAGTACTGCATGATACTCTAATTTAAAAAAAAACAGTACTATACAATATCAAGAAAGTACATGTTAAACAGAATAACAACTGGCTAACTGACAGATCTCAAAAAGTAGTTGTCATTGGGGAATCTTCATTGAATCGAAATGTTTCTAGTGGGATTCTGCAGGGATTGGTACTTGGCCTGATGCTAGGCAACATTTTCATCAATGATCTGGAAGTAAGTGTAAAATCACTGCTGATAAAATTGGTAATGGTACAGATTGGCAGAATGGTAACTAATGATGAGGACGGGGCAGTCATACAGCGTGATCTGGATCACTTAGTAAGCTAGGCCCATTCAAACAAAATTCCATTTAATATAGCAATGCAAAATTATAGCCCTTAGAACATGGAATGCAGGTCAAAATTTCAGAACAGTGTCCTGAAAACAGTGACTCAGAAAAGAATTTAGGTGTCAGTGAACAAGCAACTGAACATAAGCTCTCAGTGCAATGGTGTGGCAAAAAGGGCTGATATGAGACTTGGATATATAAACAGAAGAGTAGGGAGGTGATTTTACCTGTATATAGGGCATTGATGAGACCAGCACTGGAATGTTGCATACAGTTCTGGTTGGCCACTTTTTTTAAAGGGATGATGGAAAAATTGTAAAGGGTACAGAAAAAGCCACAAAAATAATTTGATGGCTGGAGAAAATGCCTTACAGTGAGCAAGTTAAAGAGCTCAATCTGTTTAGTTTATGCAAAAGAAGACTGAGGTGACTTAATTACAGTGCATAAATACCGTCAGAGAGCAAAAATACTGGGTATTAAAGGACTCTTTAATTTAGCAGAGAAAGGCATAACAAGAATGAATGCCTGGAGGCTGAAGACAGACAAATTCAAATTAGAAATCAGGCACAATTTTTTTTTTTTTTTTTTTTAACAGTCAGGGTGATTAACCACTACGGTAGTTCTCAAAATTATTTGATTGTGCCCCCCTTCTGTGTGTCTGTAGTAGTTTACGACCCCGCCCCGGCCACACAAGTACATACACTGATATATGCACTTGAATCAGTTTCAGCTTCTTTGTTTTTTCACATGAGGGTTGTTGTTTTTTTCTGTTGTATGAATGAGCAATAATCCATTGTAATAAGAGCAAAAGCAAAACTGAGATTGTGGTCCATGCTTACAATTAAAAGTGCACACCCCATCATAGCAAACGGATTAATGTACACACGGCAATGACTTTAAATAATGCTTTGCAAGATTAATAGAAATCCATCAAAATACACAGCGCCGTCTGAGAACTTGATAAGTCTAGAGGAATCAGCTTTGCTAAGTATCAGAGGGGTAACCGTGTTAGTCTGGATCTGTAAAAAGCAACAAAGAGTCTTGTGGCACCTTTAAGACTAACAGATGTATTGGAGCATAAGCTTTCATGGGTGAATACCCACTTCGTCAGACGCATGTAATGGAAATTTCCAGAGGCAGGTATACATATGCAGGCAAGAATCAGTCTGGAGATAACGAGGTTAGTTCAATCAGGGAGGGTGAGGCCTTCTAGCAGTTGAGGTGTGAACACCAAGGGAGAAGAAACTGCTTTTGTAGTTGGCTAGCCATTCACAGTCTTTGTTTAATCCTGATCTGATGGTGTCAAATTTGCAAATGAACTGAAGCTCAGCAGTTTCTCTTTGGAGTCTGGTCCTGAAGTTTTTTTGCTGTAAAATGGCTACCTTTACATCTGCTATTGTGTGTCCAGGGAGGTTGAAGTGTTCTCCTACAGGTTTTTGTATATTGCCATTCCTGATATCTGACTTGTGTCCATTTATACTTTTACGTAGGGACTGTCCAGTTTGCCGATGTACATAGCAGAGGGGCATTGCTGGCACATGATGGCATATATAACATTGATGGACATGCAGGTGAATGAACCGGTGATGTTGTAGCTGATCTGGTTAGGTCCTGTGATGGTGTCGCTGGTGTAGATATCTGGGCACAGTTGGCATTGAGGTTTGTTGCATGGATTGGTGCCTGAGTTAGAGTTGTTATGGTGCGGTGTGTGGTTGCTGGTGAGAATATGCTTAAGGTTGGCAGGTTGTCTGTGGGCTAGGACTGGCCTGCCTCCCAAGGTCTGTGAAAGCGAGGGATCATTGTCCAGGATGGGTTGTAGATCACTGATGATGCGGTGGAGATGTTTAAGCTGAGGACTGTAGGTGATGGCCAGTGGAGTTCTGTTGGTTTCTTTCCTGGGCTTGTCTTGTAGCAGGAGGCTTCTGGGTACACGTTTGGCTCTGTTGATTTGTTTCCTTATTTCCTCATGCGGGTATTGTAGTTTTGAGAATGCTTGGTGAAGATCTTGTAGGTGTTGGTATCTGACTGAGGGGTTGGAGCAGATGCGGTTGTACCTCAGCGCTTGGCTGTAGACGATGGATCGTGTGGTGTGTCCAGGGTGGAAGCTGGAGGCATGAAGGTAGGCATAGCGGTCGGTGGGTTTTCAGTATAGGGTGGTATTAACGTGACCATCACTTATTTGTACTGTGGTGTCTAGGAAGTGGACCTCCCGTGTAGATTGGTCCAGGCTGAGGTTGATGGTGGGGTGGAAACTGTTGAAATCATGGTGGAATTCTTCCAGAGCCTCCTTCCCATGGGTCCAGATGATGAAGATGTCATCAATGTAGCATAGGTAGAGAAGGGGCGTGAGTGGACGAGAGCTGAGGAAGCGTTGTTCCAGGTCAGCCATAAAAATGTTGGCACATTGTGGGGCCATGCTTTGCTAGTTATTCACTGATGTGGGTAAAATGTGCACAATAAGCTTTATTTTTTCCCCTAAAACTTCTCATGCCCCCTCCCAGGGCCCCTTCCCCCGTTTGAGAACTTCTGCACTCAAGAGAAGTGATGGATTTTCCATCTCTTGGTATCTTCAAATCAATACCAGAGGCCTTCTGGAAGATAAGCTTCAGCCAGATACCCTTGTGTGGAGCTCAGTAACTTCTAACTGGATGAAATTTAACGGCCTATGGTATACAGCAGGTCAGGCTAGATGAAATAATAGTACCTTCTGGCCTTAAACTCCATGAATATATGACTCTGTGAATAAGGAACAATTATTCACTCAAATGCTCCTGTTGTTTTTAATGAGCCTATTCACTTGAGTAAGTGTTCACCAGTTTGAGTGAGGGCTCCACAATCTGGATTATAATTTTTAGTGGTATATTAAATAATGAGTAAATTTTCATATTTTAGGGGGGGGAAATGCAAATTAATTCCAGGCCATCTAATGGTTTCTGTCCTCTGGTGTCCGTGCCCTGTCGTGGCGGGACAGCTTGCATGCTCTAACGATCCCCAGAGTCTGTGTGTGTGTGTGGGGGGCTTTTTGCTCCTGGTAGGTTCAACCATGCTGTATTGGTCTGTGTGGGAGGGGTCAGACAAAACAGACACCCTGGTCCTCCAGGTTGGGGGTTAGGCACAAGGCTAACAACCCTGTCCCATAAAAACCAAAATATGTTACGGAAACAGCGACAGAAAAATCAACCATTACTGTGAGTGATGGCCTTCAGGAGTCAATGACCCGTATGACTGTCAGTGGTGAAAGCCGAAAGGAAGCCACTGGCATGAAGACTGAAGGCCATCTGAATGCTCAACATCAAGACAAAAACCAAACTTGTTTTTTAGAACATATGGACAATATAAGGAATGTAATATAATTATCTCACCAGGTTGGGAGGCTGGGGCAGCTAAAGAATTATTTAGCCTACCAATGGGAGACTGATAAAATACAGGAAGAAAGTGCTGGATAGAGAGGAGCAGAGCTGATTGACTTAGAATGATCTCAAGGAAGGAAGACTCTTTTCCTCCTGGCCCCTGGGGAAAGGACTGATGGTCCAACAGACACTATAAATACTATTGCCACACAGAACTGTAAAGGTGCTGGTGCAGGGATTGGAAATAAACTACACAGTGTGGCTACCTGACCAGTGGAGTCTCTGTGGTGCTAGAAAGTAGGAGCGGAGCGTCCCCTGCTACCTCACCACTTCAACATGCTGCATTTCCACCATGCGGAGAAGCAAGCGTCATTAGGTTACTGCTGAATTGGATTCCCTGTGTAGGAGTGGGATGAATCACAACTATGTAACTATGTAACAGCAAGTTATTTTTGATATTTTTACAATTTGAAACCTCCGATATCTAAATGTATGTCCTCCCTCTACCAGTAACCCAAACAAGAATCAGAGGGCTCATTTTTCCAAGGCAGCAAGTCATTCTGGTTGAGCTGTAGTCACTGCTATCTTATGGAATGTTGGGTATTTTACATTTTTACCTTTTCTTATCCCTCTGCTAGCTTTCCTCCTTCCCTTGCTCTGCTACATTTCTCCAGCATCACTAATAGCTGCTGTAGAACAGTAAGCCTGCAGCCAGTAAACCTGCTCCCTTCTTTAACGCTATGACACAGTTCTATATTTTGTTCCGTCCTGGAAATGGACTGAGGATGCCACCATCACAATGCTTTCAGCAGTTCCCTTGAGGACAGAGCTCCCAAGGTTAGACATCTTCCCCTATACAACATTGGCCTGATTATTAAGCTAGCAAAAAACAATTATTCTTTCATCCCCCTTTCTCCCCCCAAATCCTCTTCACATATTCCCTCAGCCCATCAGTTTTAGCTCAGGCATCTAAGCATTCATAAAGTTCATTGCCTCTCCCTATAACATGTTGATAGGGGGGAATAAAGGAAATCCCTTTATCCCTTCTTCCCAGATCTAGATGTTCAACAGCAGCAAATTAATTCATCCCCTTCTCTGTACAGTTTTCTGTGTTTTAAATTATTATATGTTAAATTTAACACTTTACTGACCACAGTTTCAAAACCCTTGTGTGGCCTTCCTAACCACGCCATCCTGTCCCTGAAAATTCACAAACAAGTCACTGCCAGGACATGGTTCCCCACCTTCTGGTTATTCCTAAACCATTCTTAAACCATTTCTTAGCACCAGTAATACCAATGGTCTAAGTAGACTTGGCACAAACACTTTTACCACCAAGGCACCTGACTCCAAACATCCTTTACACTTCCATAAAAGAAAGGCACTCAGATACCATAGTGATGGGCACTCATAAATATATATATATAGAAACTGCTGAAGTTACACAGCAGAACAATATGTCCCCACACTGCTATGTTTTTGTGAGTGTATGATTTAAATGAGGATTAAACATAATATTAAATAGAAATGCACAAGTCAGGTTAGTAGCAAGAGGCTTTCCATAGTATGCATACCCAGCTGTTGAAGTGTTTATGAGATAGGAGACATGCACTCAAAATCTCATTCAATGCAACTTAGTGCAAAAAAATCCTGATCTGAGATCCTACTCAAGGGTAGAAATGATGCAGCTGCTAAAGTATCTTATTAACCCTGAGTTTCCAGTCCCCTGTGTGGAATTAACCCACACAGGGAATGAGATAGCCTAAATAATTATCCAATTAAAAAAATAAAAGAGAGAGAGAAGAGAAAACAGTTCAGGTCAAAAACTACAGTTTTATATTCCCAAAGAACAAATTGTTGCAGTACTGAAACACTTCGGTATCTGTTTCTTCCATTGTATTTTATGGCACAAGTAACTCATATAGCCCTTAAGCTTTTTTTTTTTTTTTTTTTCTTTTGGGGGGAAGGAGGATGCGGGTAGCTTATTGGTAAAAACATCTATGTAACTTGCAATTCAGAGTTTAATTTAACCATATTCTGTCATGTACTTTTAGAATCACTTTATTTCCTATCTATGTATAGTTGATTAACTACAACTACAATACCAAAACAGGCAGTCATTTACGGGCCCAATATTGCAAGGTGGTAAGTCACTGAAGTTATTGGAAATGTAATGAGGTGGGTGGGGGAGGTTAGGATTTTTCAGCAGGTGCTCAAGATCAGGCCCTATATAATGGCAAATGTAGCTGTGAAAATAGTAGATGTAATAAATATGATTATTTCAAAACTACAAGTGCATGAAATGCACAGTAAACTAGAGTGAGTTGCCCATACAGGAATATATCCTAACCACAATGGACACACATCTCTCATGAGTGTCTATAGGTGCCTGATTCAAGGCACTTTGAAGTTAACATGAGTCTTTTCAAGAGGCTCTGGTTCATGGCTACCATGAGGAGACAAAAGACCATACAGCGCTTCCAGTGAAAACCATAGCTGACTGAGGGAAATGATTAAAGAAAGGACAAGAGAAGGAGGGGGGCGGGCTCCACAACTGACATAAATAAGGGTATGTCTACACTACGGGATTAGTCCGAATTTACGGAATTCGATTTTTTGAAACCGATTGTATAAATTCGATTGTACGCGGCCACAGTAAGCGGATTAATTCGGCGGTGTGCGTCCATGTACTAAGACTAGCGTCGAATTCCAGAGCGTTGCACTGTGGGTAGCTATCCCATAGTTCCTGCAGTCCCCCCCACCCATTGGAATTCTGGGTCGAGATCCCAATGCCTGATGGGACAAAAGATATTGTCGCGGGCGGTTCTGGGAACATCCTCCCCCTCCCTCCGTGAAAACAACGGCAGACAAGCATTTCGCGCCTTTTTTCCGTGGAGAACTGAGCAGACGCCATACCTCGGCAAGGATGGATCCCGCTCAGCTCAAGTTTGCAGTCATGAACATTGTAAACACCTCGCGCATTATAGTGCAGTTTATGCTGAACCAGGACCAGAAAAGCCAGGCGAGGAGGCGGCGGCTACGGCAGCGCGGCGACGAGAGTGATGCGGACATGGACGCTTTGGAGATCATGTTGGTAATGGGGCAGCTTCTCGCTGTGGAACGCCGATTCTGGACCCGGGAAACAAGCACTGACTGGTGGGACCGCATAGTGCTGCAGGTGTGGGACGATTCCCAGTGGCTGCGAAACTTTTGCATGCGTAAGGGCACTTTCCTGGAACTTTGTGACTTGCTTTCCCCTGCCCTGACGCGCCAGAACACCAAGATGAGAGCAGCCCTCACAGTTGAGAAGCGAGTGGCGATAGCCCTGTGGAAGCTTGCAACACCGGACAGCTACCGGTCAGTCGGTAATCAGTTCGGAGTGGGAAAATCTACCGTGGGGGCTGCTGTCATGCAAGTAGCCAAAGCAATCGTTGAGCTGCTGCTACAAAAGGTAGTGACGCTGGGAGATGTGCAGCTCATTGTGGATGGCTTTGCTGCAATGGGATTCCCTAACTGTGGTGGGGCGATAGATGGAACCCATATCCCGATCTTGGCACCGGAGCACCAGGGCAGCCAGTACATAAACCGCAAGGGGTACTTTTCTATGGTGCTGCAAGCAATGGTGGATCACAAGGGACGTTTCACCAACATCAACGTGGGATGGCCGGGAAGGGTTCATGACGCCCGCGTCTTCAGGAACACTAGTCTGTTTAAACGGCTGCAACAAGGGATTTACTTTCCAGACCGGAAAATTACCATTGGGGATGTTGAGATGCCCATCGTTATCCTTGGGGACCCAGCCTACCCCTTAATGCCGTGGCTCATGAAGCCATACACAGGCAGCCTGGACAGTACTCAGGAGCGGTTCAACTACAGGCTGAGCAAGTGCAGGATGGTGGTAGAGTGTGCCTTTGGACGTTTAAAAGGTCGCTGGCGCTCGTTACTGACTCGCTCGGACCTCAGCCAAACCAACATCCCCATTGCTATTGCAGCTTGCTGTGTGCTCCACAATCTCTGTGAGAGCAAGGGGGAGACCTTTATGGCGGGGTGGGAGGCTGAGGCAAACCGCCTGGCCGCTGATTACGCGCAGCCAGACACCAGGGCGATTAGAAGAGCACACCAGGAAGCGGTGCGCATCAGAGAAGCTCTGAAAACAAGTTTCAGTGCTGGCCAGGCTCCTGTGTGAAAGTTCTGTTTGTTTGTCCCTGTTGAAAACCCGCCCACTTGATTCACTCATTCCCTGTAAGCAACCCACCCTTCCCCCTTCCCCCTTCGATCCCAGTTTTATTTAAAAAAAAATAAAGTCAGTGTCGTTTTCAAATTACAAATCAAGAACTTTTTATTAACGGGGGGTAATGAACATAGGGAGAGAAATAACCAGGTAGTCCGGGTGGGGTTTGGGAGGAGGGTAGGAGTGAAGGAACAGGGCAGGAACAACATTCAAAATAATGAGAGCCTTTTGCTCGGGCTCTCTAATGGGGTGGACTGGCAGGTTGCACGGAGCTTCCCCCCCCGCGTTCTTACACGTCGGGGTGAGGAGGCTACGGGACTTGGGGAGGGGGGAGGGCGGTTATAGAGGGGCTGCAGCGGCACCCGGTAATCCGGCAGCTGCCGTTCCTGGAGCTCCACCAGACGCCGGAGCATGTCTGTCTGATCACGCAGCAGCCCCAGCGTTGCATCCCGCCACTTCTCCTCTCGGGCGTCCCTCCTCTCCTCGCGTTCGTCCCTTCTCTCCTCACGTTCATCCCTTTTCTCCTCCCGTTGGTCCCTCATGTCCTCCCGCTGGTCCCTCTTCTCCTCACGGTCACTGGCCTCTTGACGGAATTTCAATACAGTCTCCTTCCAATCGTTAAAATTAGCTCTCTCATCCCGGGTCGACTGCATTATTTCCGAGAACATATCGTCTCGGGTGCGCCTCTTTCGCCTCCTTATCTGGGAGAGCCTTCGTGCTGGGGGCGGGAGGATGGAAGAATTTGCAGCTGCAGTAGGAGGGAAAAAAAGGAGAGAAGTATGTAAAAAGATACATTTTATAGAACAATGCTTATACTCTTTCACGGTGAACACTTTTCACATTACATAGCAATGTACAAGGTCGCTTTTTGCATCTTATATTGAGTGCCCGCGGCTTTGGTGTTAGAGATCACAGCAGACGCAGGGCCGGGCAACAGATTTCGGCTTGTATGCAGCCATGGTAAGCCATTGTCCTGCTGCTTCTGCATTAAATCAGCGCCCTCCTTTCCCATAGCAAGCAAAGCCCTTTACGTGCTGCGGTTTCCCTGTTACCGTGCAGCATCAGATAACATAACAACCACCCCCCACCCACCCATTCAATTCTGTGGGATGACCCCCTCCCCCCACCACGTGGCTGGTACCATGGAAGATCCATGCAGATCGCAAACTAGCCCCCCCATCCACTTCTGTGGGATGATCGCGTTACCCCTCCCCCCACCACGTGGCTGGTATCAGGGAAGACCCCTGCTAGCCAAACGCGAAAAACTCAGCGACATTATCCACCCCCTCCCCCCCGCCCGCTTGGCTAACTGCAGGGAAAGATTTCTTTTCAGCTACAGGCAAACAGCCCAGTAGGAACGGGGCCACCTCTGTCCCCCTAATTACATTCCCATATCTCAAACAGGTTACCCTGAACGATATCACTCTCCTGAGGATAACACAGCAAGATAAAGAACGGATGTTGCTTGAATGCCAGCAAACACCGGGACCATACGCTGCCAAGCTTTGTCAAGCAATGATACCGGATTACTTGCTGCTAGCATGGCGCGGTCAAGTGTCCTACCATGGAGGACGGAATAAGGCTGCCCTGCCCAGAAACCTTCTGGAAAAGCTTTTGGAGTACCTCCAGGAGAGTTTCATGGAGATGTCCCTGGAGGATTTCAACTCCATCCCCAGACACGTTAACAGACTTTTCCAGTAGCTGTACTGGCCGCGAATGCATCCCAAGTCCCCAGGGCAAATTAATCATTAAACAAATACTTGTTTTAAACCATGTTTGATATATTTGAAAAGGTACACTCACCAGAGGTCCCTTCCAGGGGGTCTGCGATGCCGCCTTGGGAGGGTTCGGAGGGCACTTCGGTCAGGGTCAGAAACAGCTCCTGGCTGTCGGGGAGAAAGGAGTGCTGTGTGCTCTCCACAAGTTCGTCCTCCTCCTCATACTCCTCTTCCCCGTCCGCAGATTCATCATGCAACGATGACATTAACCCCTCCTCGGAGTCCACGCTCAGGGGTGGGGTAGTGGTGGCGGCCCCTCCGAGAATTGCATGCAGCTCATCGTAAAAGCGGCATGTCTGCGGCTCTGCCCCGGACCGTCCGTTGGCCTCCTTCGTCTTCTGATAGGCCTGTCGGAGCTCCTTCACCTTTATACGGCACTGAATGGAGTCCCGATTGTGGCCTCTCTCCATCATCCCCTTGGAGATCTTGTCAAAGATCTTTGCATTCCGTCTCTTGGAACGCAGTTCTGCGAGCACTGAATCCTCTCCCCATATGGCGATCAGATCCAGTATCTCGCGTGTGGTCCATGCTGGTGCTCGTTTGCGGTTCTCGGACTGCATGGCTACCTGTGCTGTTCAGCTCTGTGTGGTCACCTGTGCTCACCAGGCTGGGCTGACAGGAAATGAAATTCAAAAGTTCGCGGGGCTTTTCCTGTCCAACTGCCCAGAGCATCCGAGTTTCGATTGCTGTCCAGAGCGGTCACAATTGTGCACTGTGGGATAGCTCCCGGAGGCCAATACCTTCGAATTCCGTCCACACTAACCCTAATTCGAACCGGCAATGTCGATTTCAGCGCTACTCCCCTCGTCGGAGAGGAGTACAGAAACCGATTTTAAGAGCGCTTTAAATCGAATTAAATGGCCTCGTTGTGTGGACGGGTACAAGCTTAATTCGCTATAACGCTGCTAAATTCGAACTAAAATCGTAGTGTAGACCAGGCCTAAGAGACAATACTAGATGACTCTTCCACTGATAGGAGCAAGCAGAAAAAAAAAAGATATTATGACCTAGTTAAAGGGGGTTTGGGAGACAAGAAGGATATTAACTCCCAGCAAGTGGTTTATTATGTAAATGTTCTTTCAGTCATGTTCACAAACAACATTGCCTTTGAATTTCTTTTGAAATACTGCTTTGGTTGGAAAAAAAATTCCCCAAAATAGAAGAATTAAAGTAGGAAAAGAAAGTCAAATGAATTGCATTAACTGGGGGTGGGGTGGGGTGGGGAGAAGGATCTAACGTATATAACTTGTTTTGCTCTGTTACTACAGTGATCAACTATATTAAACACATATACACACACACTTAAAATGTTAGTATTTTTAGCCAATTAGAAAATTAAATGTTAATTCATTAGAGAATGTATATATTAGGGCTTTTTAATTATTACATGTGATTGCATTTAATAATCAAATTAAATCTGACACTACCATGTTTTCTCAAGGAAAACACAAAAGAAATAACAGCCATTTCCTGGGAGGTGCTGGGCATCTGAAAGAAGTGTTATTTAAGTCTGAAGTAAAAGGAAGCTGAGGGCACTCAGCAACTCTTTGGTTCAGGCTTTAATAGTGTAGAGACAAGACATTGTTGACCAATTTATTTCTCCCTAAAGCCAGTAGAAATCGGCTACTAATACATTATGTGTTGGAGGTAATGAAGTTACAGCACTGAGGCATTTTCTCCAAAGAAGCATTTGATAACACCATCTTGTAGTTTATCACTGGAAAAATGAAGCTGCCTTTTTAAGGTGTGATTGCTGTACTGAAGCTATAATTTGATACAAACTATTAGCTACATCAATTTCTAGTCCAGTTATATTAAACCATGCTCTACCAATGGAATACCNGGGGGGGGGGGGGGGGGGGGGGGGGGGGGGGGGGGGGGGGGGGGGGGGGGGAAGAGGAGTTACCATTTATAGAAAAGTTTTATATGGTTTTCAATATGTGTATCTACTAGTCACAAAAACTGAGATTTGAGAGACTACTAGCCATTTAAGGGAGTCTGGTGTTTCAAGGTGTTTTTTTTCCCTGTGATTAGGAAGCAGCTTTCATTAAAAACAGCTGGACTCATAGACTCTAATGCCAGAAGGGACCATCATGATTATCTAGTCTGACCTTCTACACATTGCAGGCCACAACCACTCACTCCAATAATAGGCCCATGAACTCTGGCTGAGTTACTGAAGTCCTCAAATACTGAATTAAAGACTTCAAATTAGAGATTTGACCATTTACTCTAGTTCAAACCAGCAAGTGACCCATACTGCAAAGGAAGAAGAAACAACCCAAGGGTCTCCACCAATCTGACCGGAGGCTAAATGTCTTCCCTACCCCAAATATGGTGATCAGTTAAACCCTGAGCATGTGGGTGAGACCCACCAGCCAGACTCCTGGGGAAAGAATTATCTGTAGTAACTCAGAGTCCTCCTCATCTAGTGTCCCTTCTCTGGCTGATGGAGATATTTGCTAAAAGCATTTACGGACAGACCATATGCTATTGTAGGCTATTTCATCACACTATCCCTTCCATAAACATATCAAGCTCAGTCTTGAAACAAGTTAGGTTTTTTGCCACCTTACTTCCCTTGGAAGGCTGTACGAGAACTTTACTCTTCTGATGGTTAGAAACCTTTGTCTAATTTCAAGCCTAAATTTATTGATAGCCAGTTGATATTAATTTGTTCTTGTGCCAGCATTGGCCCTTAGCTTAAATGGTGTTTATCCCTCTGATGTATTTATAGAGAGCAGTGATATCTCCCTATATCCTTCATTTTGTTAGACAAAACAAGCCAAGCTCTTACCTCTTGAAAGGTAGGCAATATCTCCCAATTTTCTGTCATCCACAAATTTTATTAGCACACTTCTATTTTTTTGTGCCAAGGTCATTAGTGAAAATGTTAAATAAAATTGGTTTTAAAACCAATCCTTGAGGAACTCCACTAGTAATCTTCCTCCAGCTTGACAATTCACCTTTTAGCATGACCAGTTGTAATCTATCCTTTAACCAGTTCCTCACACACCTTTTGATTCTCATATTAATCTCCATCCTCTCTAATTTAACAAATAATTTTCTCATGTGGAACTGTAGCAAATGCTTTACTGAAATCCAGGCAGATTAGATCTATTGCATTTCCTATGTCTAGAAATTCAGTTACCTTCTCAAAGAAAGAGATCAGGTTTGTCTGGCACAATCTTCCTTTCGTAAAACCATGTTGTATTTTATCCCACTTACTGTTTACCTCTATAGCCTTAACTACTCTCTCTTTCAAAATTTGTTCTAAGACCTTGAATACAACTGAGGTCAAACAAACAGGCCTGTAGTTTCCTGGATCACTTTTTTTGTTCCCTTTCTTAAATGTAGGTACTATGTTTGCAATTCTCAGCATAGAGTACAACCCCTGAGTTTACAGATTCATTAAAAATCTCTTCAATTGGGCTTGCAATTTCAAGCAACAGTTGCTTAAATATTCTTGGATGGAGATTATTCAGTCCCCCCACTTGGTCCCATTAAACTGTTTGTGTTTGACTTCCACCTTGGATATGGTAATTTCTTCTTCTATATCTTTGTTCCCATTAGCTATTCTGCCACTGAGAAAGTATTTGTTAATATGTTGGGCCATGCCTAGATTATCTTTAATCTCCACCCCATCCTCAGTGCCTAGCAGTTCCACTTCTTCCCAGACATGCATCTGACTAAGTGAGTATTCACCCACGAAAGCTTATGCTCCAATACGTCTGTTAGTCTATAAGGTGCCACAAGACTGTCACTTCTTCCCTTGTTTTCTTATTATTTATATGGCCAAGAGAACCTTTTACTATTATTTTTAATTTCCTTTGCAAGGTCCAACTCTGCTTTGCTTTTGGCAGTTCTCACTTTTTCTGTATACTTTCTGACCTCCAAGAGGTAGCTTTCCTTGCCGATCCATCCTTTCTATTCCTTGTAGGCTTTCTGATTTCTCTTAATCACCTGTTTGAGATGCTTGTTAATCCAGTTTGGTCTACACCCCTACCCTTTGATTTTTACCACCCTCCCCTGCACATACAGAAACTAATTCCAAACCTATTCCACATTTGGATCCTTAAATTTTGAATGTGGAGGAGGCTTGAAATTACTTTAATTCATTATTGAAAATCTGAGTGAGGTTTCTTCAGGCTACTGTTACTTCCAATGAATTAGGTATGAGTTTATTTCACAAATTCCTATTAGCACATTTCTTGTTAGGTTGGCAGGTTGTTATGTTGTTAATGAAGTGCAAGCTATTTAACAGACTGTTAATGAGGGTGATCTGACTCTATGGGATACTTCATGGGAAGGACTCACATTTTGCAGTTACAAAATAGTGTTTGCTATCCCAAAGATATGGACTTCATTTTCTCTGACAAGGTGGAATAAGCTTCAAATCTAGAACAAACCCTATTTATATAACTGGAGAGGGTAATGTTGGTTTGGTTTGGTAGTATTTCTTCTTAGCTAATGAAGGACGATTCAGCATTATCAGTTTCTGGAACTGATGCATCTAAACCTTTGTAAGACAAAATTGTGATGTTGGTAAGGATTAATTTGTTAATAATTACACTTTATTAGCCCATATTCTGCTTCCATTTATTCTGGATTTACCCGGTATAACTGAGAACAGAACCTGTTTCTTGTTCTTTGTGGCAGTTTCACAGGATCTTGCAGAAGATAATTGTCATCTGCAACCATTATCAATCTCTGCCTTTGACAGGTCTTCTCAAATTGCAATTAAAGGGGATGCCCAGTTAGTTTACTTTGGGCCTGATTCAAACCTTACTCAAGTAAATGGGAGTTTTCCACTGATTTCTCTGGGTTTTGGATCAGGCTCTTTCTGCTGGTCACATTTTCTGGGCTCTCAGAATCACATATTTCTGTCTCAATTTCTCTTGGTCATGAGAAGCCAAATTCTGCCCTGATTTATATGTCATGCATACTTATTGTCTGTGTGTACGCATAGTACACTCTGTCCACGGGGTTGTGCAGGGTGTAAACAGGCTAAAAATTGATCCAATACTTCTGTGTATACTGCATGATAAATAAATAAATATCTCCAGTGATAAATAAATAAAACTAAATAAATGAACTCCTAGAATAGGGTTAAGTGAAGCTGGTGAAAAACCAGAAATCACTAGTTTTACTTTCCATTCATAACATTTCACATTGATTGACTCAGAATGACCCAGGATTATTACTAAATACGAAAGTCCCTAATTTGAACTCTGCCTTCTCAGGAGGGATGGAACTAAAGTGGTCTGAGTTCCCCCTTTGTGCCTCTGGGAATCTGGAAGTGGTCAGGAATCTTTTGGCATAAGCTAAAATAGCAGCAGGGCTTATTCTAAATTACAACATATGGAGCCATGTGGCATGCTAAAATACTTGTAAAACACAGAATTCTGGCCACTCTCCCTTCTGTCCTGGCTATACCTCTATGCTGGTATAGCCAGTGTATGTAAGGGCATAAGGCCACATAGGTTGTCCCAAGACTGTTCCACATGGGGCAATCTACTTGGGTTCTGGCTCCTTTATGCCACTGGATTACTGTAAAGGGCGTCAGACCACAAAATATGGGTTGCTGTCTAGAGAACCTGACATAACTGATATGGTATGTCACTGAGCATAGCTATGTAACCTCAGACTTTTTTTGTTTTATGTTGCATGCAGCATGTACAGCACCCGGGACCTTCTGTAAAATCAAAAATCATCAAGCTCAAACATGTGGCTTCAAATCTTTAAAACTGTTAGATTTCTCAGAAACACCGAGGCAGCCTGCTGTTCAATGAGGCTGAGGAACAGAAGTCTATTATTATAAGTGTCTAGAGAAAAATCTTACATCTGTATATGGTGCTCGGCCAAGATTTCCTTTAACCTTCTGAGTTAATTCTAAGAATATCTCTGCTGCTGAATTAGATTTACTTAATCATTTTTAGGCAATTTGGTAAAGTATAAAAGACATATAATGGGTGAAAGCAGCCCTCAGTTTGGAGCACTCAGTGAGGCTTCTGCCTTCCTTGGCCAACAGGCACAGGTCCATCCAAATGCAACAAGACCCATGCTGGGGCTTAACCCTGCAACTTTTAGCAGAAAAACACACAGCTCTACTATTTGGGCTACCTTATTTCAATAGCAGTAACAGAAGGCTATCTATTAGGGGGCTCTATAGGGAATGAAAGCATGATAAAAGGGACATATCTATGTATCTATGAAGCTTTTTAATAATGAAACCACCCAATTTAACTGGAATTGCATCCAAAACACAAAGATGAGCCAAACTAGGACTGTGTCCAAAGTGAAAAAACTGACTACCTGAAAAAAACGGAAACACCTGGAAATTCACATAACCTGCCCAACAAGACCTATTTTGTCTGTTACCAAACTACAGAGATTTCATTAGGAAGCCATTTTTTTAGATCAGGGCCTCACAGAGCTAGGCACTGTACACAAACATACAATATGAGACAGTCCTTACCTTGAAGTGCTCACAATCTAAACAGATTTGAGAAAGTGTGGGAAGGAAATCAGACACAGAAAGATGAGGTGACTTATCCAGGGTCACATAACAGGTCAGTAATAGAACCAAGGATAGAACCCAGAACTTTTGAATCCCAGTCTAGTGCCCTGTCTACTGACCTCACAAGCCTCTGGTCCTGCCTCTGGATTTGATCACCCAAACTTTGGAAGTGCTAGGAGTTGTTTGCAAAATTCAGCTATAGATTTTGATTTCTATCTTCATAATGGACCAAACCAAAAGCTCAGATTTGATCATCCTTGGTCTCTCAGTTGTTTGAAATCCCTACCCAGGTGTGCAACTTCAGCCCATCTCTAATTTACACATACAGCATCAAAGATTTCTGTCACACTTTTACAGCAAGTATGTATATTTGCATAACTGCAAACCACGGCCTGAATTTAGTTGTGATGTTTAAGATTTTTAATAAATAAGTTCTTGCAATATTCTTGTAATTTATCAATATTAATAGTTAATACACCGCTACCTCTATATAACGTGACCCGATATAACATGAATTCGGATATAACGCGGTAAAGCAGTGCTCCAGGGGGGCGGGGCTGCACACTCCAGTGGATCAAAGCAAGTTCAATATAACGCGGTTTCACCTATAATGCGGTAAGATTTTTTGGCTCCCGAGGACAGCATTATATTGAGGTAGAGGTGTACCAGGAAAAATAATTTTAGAGTGTCAGATGCATTTAATGTGATGGATATACTTCCTTTTATATGTGTAAACTGCAGAGTTAGTATGCTTTTCACCAAATGTGAATTTTAACACTTCCAAAAAACACAAGTAAATGAATTAACCTAAGATTCGAAGCTATTAACTACTAACAATTTTGCTTGGTTAAAAATCAATAGGACCTTCAACGTAGAGCTCAATTAAATAGTCATTAAAGATGATATCCATGTGGAATTCTGCTTTTTTCCAGTTCAGACATCATTAAAAAAAAAAGAAGTCACAATTTCAAGCTTGTGTGTCATCTGGAAGATTTTGCCAAATACTCTGCAAAATCAACAACAACGACAACAAAAGTTGAGTCCATGCATTTTTTGTGAACTGTAGAATTTGGCTCTTACATTATACAATCCATCACTTAAGTTATACAATATTATTTCTGATCCCTGAATAGATTAATATTTTTAAGACAAACACCAAATAAACAACAGAGTCGCAGTACAAACATTCGGATGAATATTGAATGTTTATGTAAATATACATAAATCTTTTGGGATTCACAAACATTTTCATAAATACCTGGCAGTTGTCTGAATATTTGTGAACAACAAAGAATATGATCCCAGAAAGAGTAGACCTAACACAGAGCTTTTCTTTGTGAATCAGTTCTAGTATTTGACCAACTCTACTTAAAAACTACCTCTCTAATCTTCTGTATTCCATTTCGCTCCTGGATTTGACTTTAGGTATTTAGAAGTCGTAAAGTTAGGCAGCAGTATGTCATCCTAACAAATGAGTTTCCCACTAGAATTCTGGTGAGTGAAAGTAGATAAATAGAAACCAGTAAAACATTTTATAACTGGCAAATCATCCTTTTAAATGCCTTTTTTTCCTTCCATAAGTTTAAGAGCTATTGTGGCAGAGGCATCTCACTTTTCTAGATGTTCCATTGTTGTAATAAAATCTATAATATTGTTTCACATCAGTGGTATTATAGGCTGTGCTTCCAAATCATGAGGAGCCCTGTTGTGGCAACTCCCTGGCCTCCCGTTAACTTTCAATCGAGCTTAGGCAGATTGCAAAAACGGGCATGGTAACAGTTCAAGTTCCTTTAGAGGTTGGAATGCTTTCAGATGAATAGCCAACACAAGCAAATCTTAACCTTGCAGGCTGATAGAATTTCATGAAAAGGTTTGGGCGGGGCCCACTATCCTACAAACCAGGTTGTAAACTTATTGGCATAGTAAATCTCTTCAATGGTATTTTGGTAGCTTTGTTACTAGCTGATTTTCCCGTTCCCTTCCCCATTTTCATTGTATTTTCACATGTGCTCACAGAAGTCATTAAAGCTTTTTTCATGAGATCTCCCCATCCCAGTTACCAGGTAGTGAGCACTCATCTTGTGAAGACATCAAAAGAAGGAACATCAAAGATACTCCAGAAAGGCTAGGATATTACAGCATTTTAAAATGTAAGACGGCTAAAATGAATTTAAGAGAAGCACTAGTTGTGATCTCTATCAAGCAGACAGAAACTTTTTTAAAAAACCCCATAAAATATCTGCTTTCTTTTGAGTCTGCATCATTCTTATATGACTCTTCTGTTTCACACAGAGACACGTTTTCTCAGGGACCAATCCTGGCAACCTTTCTTCATGCTTGTTCATGCAAGTAGTCCCAGTCTGTTCTAGTTTCTTACTTAACTCCATATCCATCACCATGGTGTTTGAATGTTTTCTAGGGTTAGAGTAAAAACAGTAATTCAGTTACATCGTAAATCTCTCTCTGTTCCATCACTGAAAGGAGTAAGTTATGTGATGGCTGGGCGTGGGTTTTTCCAGAGATAAGTTACAAGTTGTCGTTTAAGAAAGCAAAATCAAAGAAATAGGGCTCACTTTTGGACCTAGAACTAGTGGTGTTCGTAGATCTTGAGGGAGAAAATTCCAAGTCTCAGGCTTACTACTGAGAAGAAATTGTTTTCTGTGCAGATGAATTTAACCTTAGTGATAGGCAGGTCCATTATGACAAAAAACTGGAAAGATAAAGGAAGTTCACAGACACAGAGAAAGACATTCTCTCAAGTATCCTTGGCCCCAACTAAAACAGATTAATTGCTCAACAGGAAGCCAATGGAAAGAGCAGAGAATAAGGGTATTGGGCTCTTAGTAATGCATGTTGCTGAGAAGGCATGTCACTATATTCTGCACCAATTAGCGCTTTTTTCCCCAAGGCTGACATTTCTAATTCAAGGGATACTGCATTGCAGTAATTCAGTTCAGAGGTAATGAAGGTTAAGGCCTGTAAGCAAATGTAATGGTTTGCAAGGCTGTATTAGGATATGATCAGAGTGTGAAAGCTGGTTCTCTGTGTCCTTAGTAACATTTCCTATAATTGTATATTTTCAACACTCATAATGAAGTTCTAATTTTGTTTATATTTATGAATCTGGCAGGACATCAGTGATTTTATATATTTTATCTGTATCTATATATAATCAAAATGCCATTTACAAGTGTGATTAAATTAGGGTGTGACTGATATACCAATCTATCCTTCAGTGCTTTCAACCAGCACTCTAGGAGGAAGAATGCCCATTTTGGTGTTCGGTTGAACAGCAGCCTGATAATAAAACATTTGTGTTCTCAGTAATAAACTTTACAAATAAATTTAGATCATTAATTTCTTTTTGGAACCGGATGAACCAACACGCAATGAGAATGCATCTGGAGGGCAAGTTGTCCTCAACAGCAGCTTTGTTAAATAAACAATACAATGTCAATTTGTTTTCAAGCTCCATGACATTTCTGGGAATTAAGCAAGCAATTAAATCAGACTGCATAGAATTCATTTTGATTTTTTACATGCAGTCCACTTGGTTTATCTGATTGTGATAAAATATACCAACCTGCTCAGACTCCTGCTGTGATAGCTTCAAGGACGACAGCTTGGCCAAGTTTTTTCTTAGATTTCTTCCTCTGATATGTGCCTGTCACCCTTATTGTTCTCAGCAATCTATTTTCTAGATGACCTCAGTCACATTAAGCCACTTAATCAGTTCTTTCACAAGGTAAGAAACATCCTTCATATCTCTGGTTTGCAAAAACTAACACAAATGATAATGCTGGAGATGCTAAGGGCCTGATTCTCCAGTGCCTTGTACCTTGTGCAGTCACCACACCTCTGCAAAGTAAATGTCAAATGCTGCCAAGTTGTTATTGTAGGGCCAGATTCTCTGTTGCCATTCACCTTCTATTGTCATTTATTTATGATTATACAATTTAACAATTGTATTATTGTAACACCTAGGATCCTACTCAAGGACCCATTGTGCTAGATGCTGTACAAAGATCAAAAAGACAGTCCCTGCCCAAAACAGCTAAGCAGCTAAATAAAAGACAGATAGGTAGATAGGAGTACAAGAAGGGCAAAGTAAGTTTAAAAACCACTACTAAATCAGAATGATAGGGGCATATTTTCTTTTACATTAAGGTCTCTTTATACTGCTCTGGAAGTGAAAAAGGGTTTCAATTACGTTTACAGTCACTTTAAAGCCCCTTTACATTGTCAGAGCGGGTTAAATGGGCGTGAGTGTAAATCACAATCAAACAGTTTTACTCTTACTTTGAAAAGTTGAGACTAACTATGCTAGCCAGAAACACCACAGCCAGATGGGATAACTTACTGATCTAAGCATCCACACCAATATATCTTGGGTTTTGTGTTTGTGATTTATGGCCTTTTTATTTATTAAAAAAAAAAAAATCTAAAGAAAATGAAACACACTCTTGGAACCACAGGATACAGGAAGATCAGCTCAGCCCAGCCTTTCAGCCTGTCACAGTATCATAAAGTCATAGAAATGTAGGGCTGAAAGGGATCTTGAGAGGTCATCAGATCTATCCCCCTGTGCTAAGGCAAGACCAAGTAAACATAGACTACTCCTGATAGGTGTTTGTCCAGCTTATTCTTAAAAACCTCCAATGATGTGGATTCCTTGTTAATTTAGGAAAACCTTTCTAGCTATATCTCCCTTGCTGCAGATTAGGCCCCATTCCTTTTTGTCCTACCTTCAATGGACATGGAGTACAATTTATCACCATCCTCTTTATAACAGTCCTTAACATATATGGAAATTTATCAAGTCCCCCCTCAGTCTTTTTTTCCCCCTCAAGATTAAACATGCCCAGTTTTTTTAAATCTTTCTTCACAGATCAGGTTTTCTAAACCTTTTATCATTTTTGTAACTCTCCATTGGACTCTCCAGTTTAACCACACCTTTCCTGAAGTGTGGAGTTCAGAACTGGACACAGTACTCCACCTCAGGCCTCAACATTGCTGAGTAAAGTGGGACAATTACCTCCTGTGTTTTACATACAACACTCCTCTTAATACACCCCAGAATTGCATTAGCTTTTTTTGCAAGTGCATTATATTGTTGACTCAGATTCAATTTGTGATATACTATATCCCCCAGATTATTTTAATCAGTACTACCACCTGGCTAGTTATTCCCCATTTTTTAGTTGCACACTTGATTTTTCTTTCCTAAGTGAAGTACTTTGCATTTGTCTTTATTGAATAAAATCAGCAAGACCAAAACCAATTCTCAGCTTGGTGTTATCCACAAATTTAGTAAGCACACTCTCCACTTCGTTACTCAAGTCAATAATGAAAATATTGAATAATACCAGATCCAGGAGTCATCCCTGCAGGACTCTACTAGATACACTCTTCCAGTGTGACAGAGAACCATGGATCACTACACTTTGAATGTAATCTTTCAACCACTTGCATAGCCACCTTATAACAACTTCATGTAGGCCACCTTATGAGAAGGGCATGTGGGACTGTGTCACAAGTCTTACTAAAAATCAAGATATATGACATCTACAGCTTCCCACCTATCCACTAGGTTGGTAACCCTGTCAAAGAAGAAAATTAGCTTGGTTTGGCATGATATTTTTCTTGACAAATCAATGCTGGATTCCTTATAATCCTATTATCCTCTATGTGCTTACAAACTGATTGTTTAACAACTGGTTTCAATATCTTTCCAGATATCAAAGTTAGGCTGTCTGCTCTATAATTTCTTCATCTTTTTAAAATATAGGCAGTAGGTTTGCCTTTCTTCAGTCATCTGGAACCTCACCCATCCTCTATGAGTTCTTGAGGATAATTGTTAATGGTTGTGACATTGCTTCAATTTGTTCCTTAAGCACCCTAAGATGAAATTTATCACACCTTCTGATTTTAATACAATTATAAATTAAAGCCCACACAATTTAAAACAAACATTCTGTTCATTTTGTGTGGATGTTAAGCATCCCACGGTACATACTGTAAGATAATTACCTTGAACAAAATTTCCCCTTCTTTCTGTATATGTAGACATTGGGTTTCTTGGGTATTCCACTCTCTAAACAAGTCACAGTGCTAAGTTAATTTGTACCATATCTGAATAAATCAAGGTCCACATGATTATGTTTGGTTTTAACTTATGAGAAATATCCTAATTCAAATCCTAACTATCCTAAAACAGTATTAATTGTTGCATTGTGGCAGGTAAGTCTCTGCTTTACATTCACAAGACTTGTCAACTTCAAACAGAGCTTTCAAGGCTAGACTTCAAGCCTATTCAAGCAGAAGGCCAATGTTATATAAATAACACTTCACTTTCCAGCGTTAAACAAGGACTTTCACTAACTTTATGTTTCACCTCTTTAAAAGAGATACTCTGCAAAATACAGCAATGATCCTTCCAGGATGTAAAGAGCCTTATATACCGGTATATTCCATGTTCCAAACAACCCAGAATCAGAGAATACATTAATCCATTGTTTTGGTCGTATGTCCTCTAAAGAAACCGTTCTCTTCTAATATAATGATTTCTAAACAAGCTTCTAAAACCTTTTTCTTCATCTTGTTTACTTTGCCTTTTTTTCTTCTTAAATCATTGTTAGAAATACTTTTGTCTCTCTCTGTACTTCTCTTTATCATAATAGAACTGCAGCATTTACAGTAACGACAAAACATAAATTGTGCTGACATTGGGTGACAGTTAACATATTTCACCACTGGTTTCTTTCAGCCATTTGGAGCAGATAGACTACCAGGGCAGGTAGGAGTCACTTTTATAGCTCTTGCACGTCACTATAAAATAGGTCAGTTATTTTACATTTACAGTTTAGTACTTACTTTATAGTTATATTTTAGATTTTTGTAAAATAATTATTTTCTATAGCACCTCTACCTGAGGTTCTCAAAATATATGTTCTGAGATATATTGGATGAGATCCTCACTCTCATTTGGCTCCTTTAAGCTAGACAAAAGGGCTGGAATGGCATAAACAGGCCCTAAAAGCTCTGGTTCCAGCAGAGGGAGAATTCCCCAAGCACAAATACTGAAGGTAACAGCTGAAAGGCTATTGTCCTAGGATTCCCCGTGTAAGCATGGGGTAGGGAACATGCTGTGGGAAGGGGAGGGGCTGCATCACACAGCACTATGAAGATTCTGAGCAGCACTGTGACCCACAAGGCAGTCTGAGGAGGCTGCCACAACTTAGGCTCCCAGAGCTCTTCACCATCTTCTCCCCTCTCTCCTCCTCCTTCTCCCCTCCCCACCAAAGCTTTTCTATGTGTTTCTCATGAATTTTCTCAATGCTTTTTCTACCATGGTGCCAAATATATTTTTCCTCAAAATGCTGTACACAAAGACAAGCCATTTTTGTATAAGCCCAGTCAAAGTCTATATTCACAATAATACATTGAAAACAAAGAAACAGTGGTCTTACAGAGACGCACTTCTGAGACTGCTAACTTGATCATTCACTTCTCAAAACTCCAAGCCCGCTTAACATGTTTTTAACTAATCCCCCACATGCAATATTCAACATTGTCCTACACTTTGTGCAATTATTTCTTGATAGTCCATCGCTGACGATGACGACATTATTATTGCAGTTCTCATATATGGCTACATATATGACTCTGCAGTCCGAATCCTGATACACAGAGTCAAGCACACTGAGGGCATGGGAAGTCTGTATCTACAATGTTTGATGATACAATTCTGTGGTGCCTTTCACATGCAGCCTAGAGATAATTTTGTTGATCCTGCTCAAATCTGTCACTTGCTGATCTTGTCAGAGACCACCAGTGAGTCCTGTTCTGAGCCATTTGCTCAAGTTCTTTGGGATTGATGCCAGCCCACTGGAGACTGCTCTTCAAATTATCTTTGAAGTTCTTATATGGCCGACCCTTCTTTCTTTTGCCCTGACTCAGCTCCTGATACAAGATCTGTTTTGGGAGATGGTGGTCTTCCATTCTGATGACATGTCTGGTTCACCTAAGTTGTGCTCTCAGTAACATTTCCTCAATACTGGTTATGTTTGCTCTCTCAAGGACCTTAATACTGGTCACTCTGTCCTGCCAGCGAATGCTCATTATTGAGCAGAGGGAGTGCATTTGAAATTGTTCAATCTGTTTAATAAAGAGTCCACATCTCAGATCCATACAGGAGAGATGTTAGAACCACTGCACTGTAGATCTTCAATTTGGTGGAGAGACGGATGTTGTATTGGTTAAGGACTTTTGTTTGAAGTTGGCAAAGAGCCTGGCTGCCTTTACTAATTCTGGAGGAAATTTCCTTAACAAGGGAACCGTCACTCGAGATGGTACTGTTCAAATACTTGAACTGATCCACATTTTTCAGCTGTGTGCCTTGGATGAAGATGGCTGGCACTGGGGCACTGAAATGAGGTGCTGGTTGGAACAAAACCTCTGTCTTCCCGAGACTGACGGTGAGGCCAAAGAGCTGGGATGCTTCAGAAAATCTATCAAGATGACCTGAAGGTTGTCTTGTCTATGAGCCATTAAGGTGCAATCATCTGCAAAAAGTGCCTCGATGAGAAGCCTCTCCAATGTCTTTGTCTTAGCACTGAGACTTCGAAGGTCAAAGAGGGAGCCATCAAGTTGGTAGCAGATATATATCCCCTGATCCAAGTCCCTTGTTGCATGGCTGAGAACATAGGCAAAGAACAAGTTGAACAGCACTGGAGCAAGTACGCAGCCTTGCTACACTCCGTTCAAGATTTCAAATGCATCAGAAAAGTCACCACTCACATTTCACTGTCATGTGGTCATGGAAGAGACGGATGATTTGTATGAACCTTCTTGGGCAGCCCAGTTTATGTAGAATGGCTCATAGACCCTTTCTGTTAACCATATCAAAAGCTTTGGTCAAATCGATGAAAACTGCATACAGGTCCATGTTCTGCTCTAAACATTTTTCTTGGACCTGCCCTACGTCATAGGCATGGGTTGATCTGATGGAGTCCAGGTCAGAGTAGAACTTCTCCTTGCTTTCCTCTGTTCTGGTCAGTGTGGGTGCATAGGCACTGATGATAGTGACAGCCATAGAGGATTCAGGGGAAATCGAAGTTTCATAAGCCATCCATTCAGGCCAACAGGTCAGGAAGTTGTTTCAGGAGTGACGTTCTTATGGCAAATCCAAGTCCATGGATCCTGTCTTCATCCTCTGCTTTTCCTTTCCAAAAGAAAATGTAATTGCCTCCTAGCTCACTGAACAGACCTTCTCTGGCCAATCTAGTCTCACTTAGTCCTGCAATATCAATGTTATAGTGGGCAAGTTCTCTGAAGACAAGAGCTATTCTTCTCTCAGGCCTTCGTGCATCACCTCCGTCCATAAGGGCGCAGATATTCCAGGCTTCTAGGGTGAGTCTTTTCTTCTTCATTGTTTTTCGACAGCTGTAGGATGAGCTGCCTGCCGCTGTAATCTGGCCAGATGTTATGGGGCAGGCAATGTTTAGGGCACCTTTTCTACACCCTTCCCTTAAAAAGGGTGAGCAGTGCTATCCTAAAAAGGGCTTCTCAGTTACCTAAGATGCTGCCAAACTTCTCCGCTGCCCCAAGGATGTAGCTGAATGGCCACTAATCCCAAGGCCCCTTATGTGCAGGATTGTGACTACGACTGCCAGTGGTCATCTCCACCTGCCGCTTTGCCATGCCCCCATCACCGCAGGACTTGAATTAATTATATGATGATAATGATGATGAGATTTGATAAGATGTTAATGGGATGAGAGTTACGAGAGAACCTGTGCAGGAATTTTTAAGTGAGAAAGCCGTTGCACAGGGGCAGTCCCATTTTCTTGGCTGTGGAAGTCAGATTCCAGCAGCACGAAGAATAGTTAAAGCTGGGGACTTCCTTAGCTGCAGTGGATGACCAGGACATCTTCTGTGCCTTTTTATCAGCAATGTGCTGTGGGGCACGGAGAGAAACTGCCTTTAAGGCGGTTGAATCATAAATTGATTTCCTCTGCCCAATCCACTGGAACAGTCTTCACATGCTAGAGAAAGGCAGTTTCCCTATCTTGACGAGGACAAAAGACCCATTGGCTACTCTCACCTGGTTTAGCCTGCTTCTCAAAGCGGTTTCCTGGGGTGTGGCCGCAGTTACATGCAAACAGCTATTTGGAGCCACAGGTGAGAGCTGGGTGTAGGTGGGGACCAAAGCAGATGAACTACCCCCAAAGGAGCATGACATGTTCCTCCAGCAGAGGTACTATGCCTCCTGATTATCCCCCATACACCCGGCAGTTATTTAAACCAGTGAAAGGTGACTGCAGTGTGAGATTATATCTTCACTGAAGAAAAAGTGTGTTTTTATATCCAGATCATTATCTCGAGGTCAAATGCTATTATAGCTAGATGAGGTAAATGCCAGGCGAATGATATGGGATTGATCTTGATTATCTACATGGATGTAAAAATTGCCCATGCCTTCTCTCGATTAGGATTTTACAACAAGATAGCTATCTCAATGTAAAAACACCCATTTTTTTCAGTGAAGACACAGCCAATATAAAATACTACTAAAATCAGCACGGTAATGGTTTTGCACTCACTTTTCATTGGTATAATGATTGTACAGGGTGAGGGCAATTGTAAACCAGGCCCAATATACACAGTTCAATCCTCCTTATTGGTATGTAACTGTCAGCTTTTAACTGTAATCACATCAGTTTAAAACCAAACCAGACCAAACATAGCTATTTTTGTTTTAGTGTCTGTATTCTGTGTTTTATTCTAATATAAAGTAACTTTAAGAATCTCCACCCAACAATGCTCATTTATTGTCTTTCACAACTACCATCTGAAAATGCTCTATAAAATATATTATATATATATATATATATATATATATACACACACACACACACACTGAAGAGCTCCGTTACGCTAATTAAAAGTCTTGAGATAAAATTACTTCAGCCCATTTTTGAACACTGGGACAGAGCAAGCTGATCTACATTTAACGTCAAAAGGCCAGGATCTCTAAAACCTTAGAGTACAATTAACAATGGCTCAGGCACCTGCCATCTCCTTTCTATATTTGGAGCTAATTGGTAATACCAAGAAGTGATGCACAGAGGGGGACAAGCTATCAGTGAGACAGATAAGGCCCAGGCTGAAAAGGACATTCTAGGTTAAAAGAAGAATTCCTAAATCAGTTCACATTTTTTAAGGAAACAATGCAGTGGCAAAGGAATTGAAATACTATGGCCATGGCATTTTGAGATGGTATTTAAGCTTACCACTGACAATATGCTTCTATACAGTTCTGGAATGTAGGAGGAAGCAAGAGCATTTGGAGTTTCAATAGGGAAGAGAAAAGGTTTCAGGTCAACTGTACTGAAAGGAAGTATTCAACATTCCAGTCAAGTGTAACTCAAAAGGTAAACTTGTGATACTTTTTTGCATTTCCAATATATACTGAAGTTCCTTCTGAGTAGCTCAAAGTGCTTTAACATTAATAACTGTAGCCTAACTGCATTCGTGAGATAGATACTATTCACATTTTACAGATGAAGAAAATTTGCACATATATGTTTAAATGACTTTCCCAATGCAGAGAAGTGTGTGTCACAATCAGGAATAGAAGCTAAGCCCCCTGCCTCAACTTTATTTACTTTAACTATCAGACTTTCTTATCTAACAGCCAAACCAAGCTCATTATTATTCCTAACTGCATAACTACAGAAAACGATCAGTGCTAATGATGCACAGAATTTTTAATGTTTCTTTCTGCCATTTTCCCCACTCAAAGGGCAAACCTGATAGAGTAGGTTTAATTCAGTCCCTGAATTTCTCTGTACAGCTTCATGTCACTAGGTTATATGTTGCTATTTGTTTAACTTGAATTAGTAAAAATGCCTTTCACCAATTAAAACAAGTCAAGGGGCTCAGACTGGCTTTTTCTAGACTCATCGACATGTTTGTGGTATATGTATTAGTGGATGAACTATGCAGGAATTAGAAAAAAAATCAAGGAAAAATGCAAGCTACCCATCAACAATTGACCTCCGGAACACACACAGTATTATTATTTCTACTGCTCTCTCTCTCTCTGCATGTGTGGTTTCCTACTGACATTCTCATTTCTTTAGTGCATTGCTGTAGGCTATTGTTCCCTATAATGACACTAGTCTACAGCAGGCTCTCTCAGATCTGTATGAGGAGAGAATAAAACTTTTTGGTGGCTGAACTCAACTTGGTAAAAAATGGAAATGTCTGTGGTAACTGGATACTTAGTTGAACTGCCCTTGACTCATGTTTCTAATGAGTTCTTCATAATGGCACTGGAGGTTCTATACACTATATTGTGGTTATTCAGCTTTCCCGAAGTAGACTAGCTACTTACCTATACAAGCATTGTCACAAGTCTCTGTATTGTCTGTACTCTGTCTTGTGAATGTCTTCTCCCACTAGATAAGTGCCTTAAGTAAATAAAGTAAGTAAATACCTTTAACAGATACAAAAGCTTCTATATGAACAGGAAAGTTCAGTTGCATGAGTATGACATGAAATTATTCAAATACAGTACAAATTTAAATAGGCCATAAGTAGGACTGCTTATACCACCGCCATCACCACTTAAAAAGAGACAGGGAAGAGGAAGAAAAGAAAGAGTTAGAGGGAAAATTATCTCAGAGATGTACTTTTTTCTTTACAGGGTTCTAGGTTGGATCAGGGCCTTTTTTCTTGGTACTGGTAACGAATGAGTCATTTAATTTCCTACTACCCTTATCTTTGTACTGATAAGCAAATATCCCTGCTCTTCTTTCCTTCTCACATTCTTTTGTTAAGAACTCCACACCCTATAATCCAGAAGTAATAGTTTCTTAGGAACCCTTCAGAGGACTTATTCAAAACCCATTGAGCTCTGTAGAAGTGTATTAACTTAAATAGGCTTTGGATCTATCCCCAGAGAAGCAGCAATGCCATGTCCTTATATCTCATCTGATACAGGGAAAATGCCATGTTGTCTTCCTGGAAGAAAGGAGTGAGTGGGAATTGCTAGTTCCAAAATACACACTGATTCTCCATTTAAATCTATTCTCTTTTGATAATGTCATTTCTCACCACTGATATCTAAGTATTTCCACCGTCCCAAACGCTGCATATGTATAGGAGAAACCATTAACAAATTACTTATACACCTCTATCCCGATATAACGTGACCCGATATAACACAAATTCGGATATAACGCGGTAAAGCAGTGCTCCGGGGGGGGGGGCTGCGCACTCCGGTAGATCAAAGCAAGTTCAATATAACACGATTTCACCTATAACGCAGTAAGATGTTTTGGCTCCCGAGGACAGTGTTATATCGAGGTAGAGGTGTATATACATTAATATATAGACATTAATTCACCAGGTATATTCACTTCCATAGTCCCATCTGTCCTCCCCCCTCCCTCCCCCAAAAAGGATTTTAATGTAACCCCCATCTTCTTTCACAGCTTTGTTTATGGTAATTTTGGGGAAAACAAGACTCTTAAAAGTAACTGGCATTCTAACAGCCAAACAACACTTATGCTTCTGTGTGAGAGAGAGAGAGAGAGGATTTTCTCAACTTTAGGTTTTAAGGGAACATGTTAGCCATTATCTCTAAACACGAGAGACCAACAATAGTATTACAAATATCAAATTAAAAGTCACAAGTTCAGCTGAAACAATGCAGACCCTTTTCACTGCTGCCAAATGTACTATGTATGCCTAGAAAATGTGTACCGGCTTAATGGCTAAATATACTAAGAATATCTTGATATTACCCTGAGCTGAAATGGAATGTGTCCATTTGAAATAGCATCAGAGATGTACACAAGATGGCAGCAGCAGTGTTGTAGAGAGTTCAAACACAATGTCTTTCTGGTTCATAACAAGCCTTCATGTATTCAAAGGCATTTCCAAATCTATGCTAGCTAGTATCAGACAGAAGTATTTTCAACACTGTTGTTACTAGCAGGTCTCTAACACAGTTTCCCTTCTCAGTGTGGAGATTTGTATTTATCTTATAATCAGGTTAAAATATGCTATGGTGAAATAAGGAAGCATTTTCAAAAACACCTAAGAGACTTAGGAACCATTTTCAAGAGTGGCTTAGGGCCATATTTTAGGCATCTAAAGGTGCAGATAGGCACCTAGGGGGATTTTTAAAAGCCCTTAAGTCCCTATCTTCCTTGAATTCAATGGGAGTTAGGCACTTAAGCACTTTTGAAAAACCCATGGTCTCCTATCTACATTTTAGGCCCTTAAATACCTTTAAAATATGGCCCAAAGTCACTTTTGAAAATGTTACCCATAATCTATAGCAGGGGTAGGCAACCTATGGCACACGTGTCGAAGGCGGCATGCGAGCTGATTTTCAGTGGCACTCACACTGCCTGGGTCCTGGCCACTGGTCCGGGGGGGCTCTGCATTTTAATTTAATTTTAAAAAGAAGCTTCTTAAACATTTTAAAAACCTTATTTACTTTACATACAACAATAGTTTAGTTATATATTATAGACTTATAGAAAGAGACCTTCTAAAAACATTAAAATGTATTTCTGGAACGCGAAACCTTAAATTAGAGTGAATAAATGAAGACTCGGAACACCACTTCTGAAAGATTGCCGACCCCTGATCTATAGTATGAATTGGCTGACATAGTTCACATGGGCGGAGCCAGGGGAATGTGTGCATGGTTAGGGAACACGATAGAAATATGCTAGCAAAAATTATATTTAAACACAGCTGTAGTTACCACTGTTCTAATCTCAGTATGACAGGTCCCAAATGTCATTCAATTCTAGTACATTTATTAGGATTTCTTACTCTGAGATTGAACTCTTAGTCATACTGTATACACGGTATTGTTGGATGATAAACATAACTGTTGGGAATTTAGCCATCCATGCCACACAGACAAAAAGATATTTTAATAACAATAAACCCAGCAGGATCTAAGCTTATAACCTTTTAAACATAAAGCAAAAAATTTATTCTCTAGAAGTTGATTTCTCCTATTAGACTTTTAGGAGGGATATGAGAGCAGCAACAGATGAGTTGACTTGCTCTACTGTAATGTGGAAGTGTAATTTCTGCTTTGATATTCTAAAGCAGGCTATAGGCAGCATGGACAAAACCTCCATGTTGGACCTAATCAATTTCAAGATTGAGCTTGATCTGGCCAAAATGAAGGTGCATCAGATCACCATGCAATTAATACTGATTCTACAGTTTCAAACTTTGGAAAAATCAAGCTAACATGCAAGGCCACAGCTGCAGCAACCTTCCTTCCCACCGGCTGCCAGTTCATTAGCGGATAGGTTTCCAAAGTAGCTGTAGAGGCCAGCGTCATTACTACAGCTTCTGTTGAAGACACCACCTCTGCATTTGTGTCCATCAACATCCGCTAATTCTCTTAAAAAGCCTTCCAGGACCTTCCAGGACTTCCAGTTGAGATGTCACTCATATAAAAGCCAGCCTCCTGGTATGTTATGGTGGAGGTCTCAGTGCTATTCAACATACAAATGCTTTAATCATGCCCCTCTGCCCTCTCCTGAGCCATCACCTTTAGTCTTTTTAGTCCTTAAACTTGTTCCAGAAGCTATTCATTCTCTTGTTTTAGTTTCAGGTTCTCCTCATTACTTTCTTCTAATCAGAGTTGCAGACTTATAAATACCAGAAAACATTCTTTTAGTTTTCCTGCCCCACTACTCACATCCTGTCGCCCTTTCACGAGGCATAGTGCTTGTTCAAGCCCTCTCAGTTTGTTCTCCTGGGTAGTTTTTCCCTTGAATACTTAACTTTTTACTTTGGCTGCCCACATCTTGGCTCCCTTGAGACTGTTGTTCACCATGTTCCAGTTGCTTTTCTTCTCCTCTGATTGAACTATTTGGGTCTCCAGACATTGCTCCCTACTAGGGTCAGGGCTTCTTGGTGATGGGTATTGGCAATCCCAGTCATGTGGTGCCTGCTGCGTGGCATATTTATCACCTGCAAGTTTCTCCTGAATTTGAACCATTTCAGCAGCTGTGTGCTCACACAAGTACTGGGGCTGTATCTTCAACTGCTGGGCTTCTTGGACGCTAGTGCAGAATTTTTTCTAAAGAACACCATGTTCCTTTTTGAGCAAACCGCAACCAGGTGGCTTCTCTACTGCTCTGTGACTAACTCCTTCTGCTTGTCCTATAGTCACTACATTTGTTCCCATTGCTTGGTCAGTTAAGATAAGAAAGCCAACATCTAGACCTGCAAATTGCATAACTTTTCAATAACTCTATCAGAGGGCTTTTCACATACCTCCGCCCAGGATCACCAGAACCTTTTAACCAGCTCCATTGAGAAATCCCTTTCCTCAAGAATTTCCTTTCAGTGTCCTAGGGCCTCCTGACCAAACCCTCCTATGCCTTATTAGGCCCAGGAGTTCCTTAACTAATTAACTGCTGCCCAGCCACCCAGGTAATTAACTACTTACAACTGAATCTGGATTGGCTCATTCTCCTTAGCAGAGCCTTTCACAGGTAGGCTGGTCCCGGACTCCTCTAAAAGTGTGTAGGTGACATTACATTAGATTTCTCAATAAGTTTGGTACTGTTTATGTATTAGGAGTAGTGTTATTTTCACATATTACATAGAGTCATGACCATGCTTCTTAGCTGTAAACTTATGAGTGAAAAGCTAAAATCTAAAACAAAAACTAGTAGTCATAAGGTTTGTAGATTGTCCAATATTGCTACACTGAGACATTCTGCAGCTATTGCTGCCATACAGTATGTGCAGTGTCAAAGGCTATGGTATATGTGACGTTGTGCAGTCTATATGATTTTGTAAAAACATGATGAGTATAATGTAACTGGAATATGCTTCATGCAAAAGGTATCATCACAAAGCTTATAATCTACTGAGAGTGATCATCCTATTTGTATAAATGTATCACTCTTGTATCTAAAACTAGAAATATAAAATATAACTCTGAGGGCCTATTGTAATTATGCAAAGTGTGGGCCATTAATGGTGGTTTGGAATCTTGATGACTCCCATTAACCAGAGCCATTGTCTGCAGATGGCTGTATTTACCTGTGAGTCTTCCTGTATATGTGTGTGCTGGCAAGTGAGTAATGAAGCCTTGCAGTGACATGTGATCATGTCACCTGAACTGGAATCCATCTTTAACCTGGTGCTTTTCCAGTGAGGGGTGGGGGAACCCAGAGGGACAAAGGATTCCCGCCTTATGCAAAAGATATATAAAGGGGTGGAAGAGAACAGAGAGGGAGAGGAGCCATCATGAAGAATCCCCTAGCTATCACCTGAGCTGGAACAAGAGCTGTACCAGGGGAAAGAATTGTGCCCAGGCCTGGAAGGTGTCCAGTCTGAGAAGAAACTTACTGAAGCATCTCTGAGGGTGAGATTATCTGTATTCAGTGTTTGATTAGACATAGATTTGCGCATTTTATTTTATTTTGCTGGGTAACTTACTTTGTTCTGTCTGTTACTACTTGGAATCACTTAAATCCTACTATCTGTATTTAATAAAATCACTTTCTACTTATTAATTAACTCAGAGTATGTATTAATACCTGGGGGAGCAAACAGCTGTGCATACCTCTCTATCAGTGTTATAGAGGGCGAACAATTTATGAGTTTATTCTGTATAAAGCTTTATACAGGGTAAAATGGATTTATTTGGGTTTAGACCCCATTGGGAATTGGACATCTGAGTGCTAAGGGCAAGCACACTTCTGTGAGCTGTTTTCAGGTAAACCTGCAGCTTTGGGACAGGTGATTCAGACCCTGGGTCTGTGTCTGGAGCAGACAGGTGTGTCTGGCTTCAGCAAGACAGGGTGCTGGAGCCACCGAGTTGGCAGGGAGAACAGGAACAGAGGTAGCCTTTGCACATCAGTCTGGCAGCTCCCAAGGGGGTTTCTGTTATCCAACCCGTCACAGTATACACTCCTTAAATTAAGTACTTCTGGTACTGATGGTAGCTACAACCATCAAAACACCAGTTATCTAGCTAAGCCAAAGAATTTAAGTTGATAAAAAAAGCAAACATCTACATGTAATGCATCAAACTAATCCAACTTCAGTGGAGTCACGCCAGGAATGGATTTGTCGCATGCTGTCTTTTGCACCTCCAGGAACTCAGTGGAGATATTGACTATGAGTCGGAAAGAGTAAAAGTGTAAATTTAATATGTAAAAATAAAGGGTTATAAACAAACAATTAAAATAAGTATTGCATACTTCAACAAAAGGAAAAATGTCAAGGGAAAGGATCTATTTCTCCTATTGATGCATGGAAGTCTGATTTTTGTGTGTTTGTATGCAATAAGGTCCTAGTCCGTGACTGAGATTCTAAGGTGCTACTGCAATATAAATATTTATTTAGATTTATAAAATTGCTAAAAGGTGCCCATCCATATTCTGCATAATTAGAAATACATTAAAGCAATTAAAAATAATCCTCTGCAAACCCTCTATGCTCCCCATAAAAAAACCCCCAAAAAACGTCCTTTATACAGGCGCTGCCCGACTTGCGTAATTCGAATTTTGCATAAGTCGGAAACGTATACCCGACCATTACGCAAAAAAAAAACAAAAAAACCCTATTTCTAGCTTACGGAACTTTTTCTGTAAGTGCGGATTTGCGTAAGTCAGGTTTGCGTAACCCGGGCGGCATCTGTAACTACAATTCTCCCATCCCTTTTCGAATACTGATTGATGCATGGAAGATCAAACAATGATGTCTTCCATTAATGCTACTTTATGGCATTATATGGAATCCCTATAGATTCAAGAACCCACGATCCCACATACTTGCAGGCTCTCGTGCCTATGGAAGAACATAATAAGAATGGCCATACTGAATCAGACCACGGTCGATTCAGATCAGTATCCTGTCTTTCAATAGAGAACAGTTGCAGATGTTTCAGAGGGAATGAATATAACGGTAATTATCTAGTGACCATTCTGTCATCCAGTTCCAGGTTCTGGCCGTTAGAGGTTTAGGGACATCCAGAGCACAGAGTTGCATCCCTGACCATCTTGGCTAATAGCCACTGATGGACCTATCCTTCATAAACTTATCTAATTCTTTTTTGAAGCCAGTTATACGTTTGGCTTTCACAACATCCCATAGCAACGAGTTCCAGAGGTTGACTCTGAGGAGTATGTGAAGAAGTACTTTCTTGCGTTCATTTTAAACTTGCTGACTATTAATTTCATTGGGTGACCCCTGGTTCTTGTGTTGTGTGAAGGGGTAAATAACACTCAGGGCCGGCGCAACCCATTAGGCGACCTAGGTGGTCGCCTAGGGCGCTAACATTTGGGGGGCGGCGACCGCGGCGGCCGGATCTTAAGCCGCCCCTGTCATCGGCGGTATTTCGGGGGCAGGACCTTTCGCCGCCTCTGTCCGGGGCGGCATTTTGGGGGCGGGACCTTCCGCCGCCTAGGGCAGCAAAAAAGCTACCGGCGCTCCTGACAACACTTCCCTATTCACTTTCTCCACACCATTCATGATTTTATAGATTTCTCTCATATCCCCCTTAGTTGTCTCTTTTCTAAAATGAACAGTCCCAATCTTTTTTAATCTCTCCTTGTGTGGAAGTTGTTCGATACCCCTAATCACTTTTGTACTTTTTCTAATTCTAATATATCTTTTTGAGATTGGGCGACCAGAGCTGCACACAATATTCAAGGTCTGTGCGTATCATGGATTTATAGAGTGGCATTATGATATTTATTACCTTTGAAAGTAGAACCATAGCACAACAGAATTTGCTGTGATAATTCATGGATTAGTGCACACGGGGGTAAAAAGTAAAGATAGCCATCCAGGGAAGACAGGAGGACCATATGCTAGTAATAAAGCAATGACCACGAGTATGTTTCCTTTATCCAGAAGTTGGTTTTTTGTTTTTTTAAAGTCAGTGCCTTTACAACCAGTTTTTAAAAGGAATATAACATAAAGGAGTTTCGCAAGGGAGTTTAGAAGGGGAGTGGGAAGGGAGTGGGAGCCCCTCGCCGGCCGTAACCCCTTCCCCCTGGTCCCCCCCTAGAACCTATAAACCGAACCACATTCCAAAACCCCTTCCTGTAAACCGCCCTTCCACTAACTAGGAGACAATGCAGGCAGAAGCCCAGCAGCAGAGTGGGGGCTATCCAGTTTATTGCACTGAGTGTTGCATGTACGATTACCTGCCCCATGGGCGGGTGGCGTATGTGTGCATTCGGTGCAAGGAGCTCCTGGCCCTCAGAGACCATGTACGGGCTTTGGAGGCCAGGGTGGCGGAACTGGAGGAGCTGAGAGAGGAAGAGAGGTATGTTGATGAGGCTTTCCGGGACATTGTAGAATTGTCCCACCTCCGCTCAGACAGCTCCTGTGCTGTTGAGGAGGAAGAACGGCCCAGGGAAGTAGAGCAGTCAATGGGAGCAGAGGGAAACCTTCCCATAGTTGGGACCCTCCTTCCAGATGGTGCTGGGGTTGCCTCTCGCACTGAGGTTGCCTCTCCGGGGGAGGGAACTCCAGTTTCTAGGAAAAGGCAGGTGTTAGTAATGGGAGATTCGATTATTAGAAATGTAGATAGCTGGGTCTGTGATGACCGGGAGAACCGTATGGTGACTTGCCTGCCTGGTGCGAAGGTTGCGGATCTCTCGAGGCATCTAGATAGACTTATGTGTAGTGCTGGGGAGGAGCCGGTGGTCGTGGTACATGTAGGTACCAATGACATAGGGAAGGGTAGGAGAGATGTCCTGGAAGCCAAATTTAGGCTGCTAGGGAAGAGACTGAAATCCAGGACCTCTATGGTGGCATTTTCAGAAATGCTCCCAGTTCCACGCGCAGGGCCAGGGAGGCAGGCAGAGCTTCAGAGTCTCAATGCGTGGATGAGACGATGGTGTAGAGAGGAGGGGTTCACGTTCATTAGGAACTGGGGAAACTTCTGGGATGGGGGGAGCCTATACAGGAGAGATGGGCTCCACCTAAACCAAAGTGGAACCAGACTGCTGGCACTAAACATTAAAAAGGTTGTAGAGCAGTTTTTAAACTAGGAGATGGGGGAAAGCCGACTGCTGCAGAGGAGCGTGTGGATCGGACACAGACTTCTCTTAGGGGAGAGTCTGATGATAGAGAATCTCCAGGTTATAGTCAGGAGCAGAGGACTGAAAAGTATAATGTAAGGGCCGGATCAGATGATAAACAGTCACATAAAAAAGAATCTGGCACATCAGAAGAAGGCAGGCTAGTAAACAGGGACAAGTTTTTAAAGTGCTTGTACACAAATGCCAGAAGTCTAAATAATAAGATGGGTGAACTAGAGTGCCTTGTGATAAAGGAGGATATAGATATAATAGGCATCACAGAAACCTGGTGGACTGAGAGCAATCAATGGGACACAATCATTCCGGGGTACAAAATATATCGGAAGGACAGAACAGGCCGTGCAGGGGGAGGAGTGGCACTATATGTGAAAGAAAGTGTAGATTCAAATGAAGTAAAAATCTTAAGCGAATCCACATGTTCCATAGAGTCTCTATGGATAGAAATTTCATGCTCTAGTAAAAATATAACATTAGGGATCTATTATCGACCACCTGACCAGGACAGTAATAGTGATGATGAAATGCTAAGGGAAATTAGAGAGGCTATCAAAATTAAGAACCCAATAATAGTGGGGGATTTCAATTATCCCCATATTGACTGGGAACATTTCACTTCAGGACGAAATGCAGAGATAAAATTTCTCGATACTTTAAATGACTGCTTCATGGAGCAGCTGGTACGGGAACCCACAAGGGGAGAGGCAACTCTAGATTTAATCCTGAGTGGAGCGCAGGAGCTGGTCCAAGAGGTAACTATAGCAGGACCGCTTGGAAATAGTGACCATAATACAATAGCATTCAACATCCCTGTGGTGGGAAGAACACCTCAACTGCCCAACACTGTGGCATTTAATTTCAAAAGGGGGAACTATACAAAAATGAGGGGGTTAGTTAGACAAAAGTTAAAAGGTACAGTGACTAAAGTGAAATCCCTGCAAGTTGCATGGGCCCTTTTTAAAGACACCATAATAGAGGCCCAACTTCAATGTATACCCCAAATTAAGAAAAACAGTAAAAGAACTAAAAAAGAGCCACCGTGGCTTAACAACCATGTAAAAGAAGCAGTGAGAGATAAAAAGACTTCCTTTAAAAAGTGGAAGTCAAATCCTAGTGAGGCAAATAGAAAGGAGCACAAACACTGCCAACTTAAGTGCAAGAGTGTAATAAGAAAAGCCAAAGAGGAGTTTGAAGAACGGCTAGCCAAAAACTCCAAAGGTAATAACAAAATGTTTTTTAAGTACATCAGAAGCAGGAAGCCTGCTAAACAACCAGTGGGGCCCCTTGATGATCAAAATACAAAAGGAGCGCTTAAAGATGATAAAGTCATTGCGGAGAAACTAAATGGATTCTTTGCTTCAGTCTTCACGGCTGAGGATGTTAGGGAGATTCCCCAACCTGAGCTGGCTTTTGTAGGTGACAAATCTGAGGAACTGTCACAGATTGAAGTGTCACTAGAGGAGGTTTTGGAATTAATTGATAAACTCAACATTAACAAGTCACCGGGACCAGATGGCATTCACCCAAGAGTTCTGAAAGAACTCAAATGTGAAGTTGCGGAACTATTAACTAAGGTTTGTAACCTGTCCTTTAAATCGGCTTCGGTACCCAATGACTGGAAGTTAGCTAATGTAACGCCAATATTTAAAAAGGGCTCTAGGGGTGATCCCGGCAATTACAGACCGGTAAGTCTAACGTCGGTACCGGGCAAATTAGTTGAAACAATAGTAAAGAATAAAATTGTCAGACACATAGAAAAACATAAACTCTTGAGCAAGAGTCAACATGGTTTCTGTAAAGGGAAATCGTGTCTTACTAATCTATTAGAGTTCTTTGAAGGGGTCAACAAACATGTGGACAAGGGGGATCCGGTGGACATAGTGTACTTAGATTTCCAGAAAGCCTTTGACAAGGTCCCTCACCAAAGGCTCCTACGTAAATTAAGCTGTCATGGGATAAAAGGGAAGGTCCTTTCATGGATTGAGAACTGGTTAAAGGACAGGGAACAAAGGGTAGGAATTAATGGTAAATTCTCAGAATGGAGAGAGGTAACTAGTGGTGTTCCCCAAGGGTCAGTCCTAGGACCAATCCTATTCAATTTATTCATAAATGATCTGGAGAAAGGGGTAAACAGTGAGGTGGCAAAGTTTGCAGATGATACTAAACTACTCAAGATAGTTAAGACCAAAGCAGATTGTGAAGAACTTCAAAAAGATCTCACAAAACTAAGTGATTGGGCAACAAAATGGCAAATGAAATTTAATGTGGATAAATGTAAAGTAATGCACATTGGAAAAAATAACCCCAACTATACATACAACATGATGGGGGCTAATTTAGCTACAACGAGTCAGGAAAAAGATCTTGGCGTCATTGTGGATAGTTCTCTAAAGATGTCCACGCAGTGTGCAGAGGCGGTCAAAAAAGCAAACAGGATGTTAGGAATCATTAAAAAGGGGATAGAGAATAAGACAGAGAATATATTATTGCCCTTATATAAATCCATGGTACGCCCACATCTCGAATACTGTGTACAGATGTGGTCTCCTCACCTCAAAAAGGATATTCTAGCACTAGAAAAGGTTCAGAAAAGGGCAACTAAAATGATTAGGGGTTTAGAGAGGGTCCCATACGAGGAGAGATTAGAGAGGCTGGGACTCTTCGGCTTGGAAAAGAGAAGACTAAGGGGGGACATGATAGAGGTATATAAAATCATGAGTGATGTTGAGAAAGTGGATAAGGAAAAGTTATTTACTTATTCCCATAATACAAGAACTAGGGGTCACCAAATGAAATTAATAGGCAGCAGGTTTAAAACAAATAAAAGGAAGTTCTTCTTCACGCAGCGCACAGTCAACTTGTGGAACTCCTTACCTGAGGAGGTTGTGAAGGCTAGGACTATAACAATGTTTAAAAGGGGACTGGATAAATTCATGGTGGCTAAGTCCATAAATGGCTATTAGCCAGGATGGGTAAGAATGGTGTCCCTAGCCTCTGTTCGTCAGAGGATGGAGATGGATGGCAGGAGAGAGATCACTTGATCATTGCCTGTTAGGTTCACTCCCTCTGGGGCACCTGGTATTGGCCACTGTCGGTAGACAGATACTGGGCTAGATGGACCTTTGGTCTGACCCGGTACGGGTCTTTCTTATGTTCTTATGTTCTTATTAAAAATTGATTTATTAAAATTCCTCCTTTTGTGCTCAGTTGGTTAGTTGGTAGAAAGAAGCAGATCTTTCTAGCTGGCTGCAAAAGTTTCTCCACTAAGTTGGAGTTCATACTTCATTTCAAAACATTTTCATACACTAGTTATGTGGAAGATTTTCCTTTTTGACGTTTTATATTTTTCTTACTTGAATACCGCAGCTAGTATGTGCTTTCAATAGGTTTCTCTTTTATTGCTAAGCAGAAAAACCTTTGAATAGTTTTTTGTTTTGCTCTAAAGAACTGTTTACTGAATTGCATTCCAGGTGAGAGGTCTGTACAAAACAGAGGAGAAACTTTCTTGAAAGTTATCAGTTTCCATAATAGGGACTCTAAGTGATAATATAATCACTTCTGATCTAACGAGAGGAGCCCAGTTTTCTAGAATCTACTTTGTAATTTATAATAATTTCTTAATTTTCAACTTTCGAGTTCAAACTTGTTCCTAGAGTGCATGCCTAAAGTCACAAAGATTTTGGGGCATGCACCTAATGAATGGCCAATGTCTGCTCTCACCTGCAGAATTGATGAGCGAATAATACAACTTAGTGATGTTTTTCTCGTCATTCATCATATTAATCCATCCACCAAAGCTATCAGTACAGACATTGGTCAAAAGCATAACCATTTGATTTAACTTGGAATCTATTCCTGGAATTATATGAAACTAAAACTATTAACTGTCAACAATTCTTTAACGTACTTATTACCTTAAATAGGTCTATATCATGTTTACTGGCCTACCTGGTCTCTTGGGAACAAATCTTTGCCTCTGTGGCTATGGAGGCTCTCTTGAGAGTGGAATCAGTGTAGTTCCATTGTCTGTCTATTAAATTAATCCATCCATCAGACTACATTTCAACCTACAGCATCTCACACACATAACCAGGTTAAGAAAGTAGTGAGACAGCAGCAGCATTCTAGGGGGCCATGAAGGTGGTATGGAATTTTTTTCCACCAGCACACAGAGGTTATGAGGGAGTGGTGTGGGGGAACTGGCCAGTAAAGTGCTGAGGACGGAGCCAGAAAATCTGATTACCTGACTATTCCCATCACTCTTCACTTGCCCCAATACACTGTCTTATAAATACAAATGCACATAGCCGGTGTCTAGTACTGATTGGCAGAGTGCATCAAAGTGCTGGAGAGAACAAAAGCTGCAGCAGAGAAGTGTTAATGATATTGTACCTAATATATAATTTTTTTAACCTGACACCTGTATCCAGCCAACCCTCTGGATCTTCCTGGAATAAACCACACTTTCTTTGTGTGTGTGTGTGTGTGTGTGTGNTGTGTGTGTGTGTGTGTGTGTGTGTGTGTGTGTGTGTGTGTGTGTGTGTGTGTGTGTGTGTGTGTGTGTGTGTGTGTGTGTGTGTGTGTGTGTGTGTGTCAACTCTTATTCATGATACTGCCAACTAGTGAATAACTTATTTAGTTGTGAGACACTTGGAAACATAGGTGCTGACTTTTGCTTTTGCCGATGTTTTGGGTGCTTTTGAAGGGGTGTGTGTGTGTGTTTGGGGGAGGCACTCTGCCAGTTTTGGGGGGAGCCTATTTTCAGCATATTTATACACTTTTTATATTCCAGTTACTGAATGTGTCTATCATGGTATCTTTAATATTTTAATAATGATTTGATTGTTATGAACTACATAATTACATAATGAATTACAGTATATTAAAATCATTGCAATCAGCTACAAACTGTCTTCACTAACTTCCCTGTTTAAAGGCATTATGTCTCATTGTAGCTTTCTGGATGAAATTGTCAGCAATCTTATTTACATTTAGGTTCCCTGGTATTATTTTGATGCACATTAAGGACAGCTACATTATTCAGTTGTGTCTGTCCCATTGATGACTGGAGATAATTTTTAAGTCTTCTGAAGCAGGAGAATGAGCACTCCACAGTTCAGGATGATACAGGCACAGTAAGAAGGATTCTTATGAATTTGCAGTACTCTGGAAACATGACTCCAAGATCTCTTTCTTGATGGGTAACTGCTAATTTAAGCATCATCATTTTGTATGTATAGTTGGATAATATTTTGCCATGTGCATTACTTTGCATTTAACATTGAATTTTGTCTGCCATTTTTGTTGCCAAGTCACCCAGTTTTGTTAGATCCCTTTGCAGTCTGCTTTGGACTTAACTATCTTGAGTAATTTTCTATTATCTGCAAACTTTTCCACCTCACTGTTTACCCCTTTTTGCAGATCATTTACCAATATGTTGAACAGCACTGGTCCCAGACCAGTACAAGCCCTTTGGGGGACACCTCTATTTACTTCTCTCCATTCTGTAAATGGACCATTTATTCCTACCCTTCCTTTCCTACCTTTTAACTGGAGTGCCTGGGAATGCCTTCAGGATCATCTAATGATCATTAATTTAATGACAAGCCTTTGTTATCTTAATGACCCTGCCTCTGTTTATAAACAAACTCCCTGCCCCAAGGGCAGAAGCTGTTAGTAGCACAGAACTCATCACATTCCACACTCAAGCTCTGACTCATGGGTGCTGAGCACCCACTATTTTTTTCCCATGGGTGCTTGAGCCCTGGAGCACCCACAGAGTTGGTGCCTATGCTTGGAAATTATATCCCTCAATCTGCCTCTCTCTTATTCTGCCCCTCTGACCTCTCATCTCCTTTACTTGGAGCTCTCTCTCTTTGCACCCGACAACTTTCTTCTGATCCTAGTACGAGCTATTGCAAAGCCTCACAGAAAGCAAATTTGATAGAAAAAAATAAATGAGCAAAAGAATAGATTCCTGGAGGGAAATTTTATACTTTTATAAGATTTCTGCCTTCATATATATATATGCAAGGCAGAAATCTTATAAAAGTATATCAGAGAGATATATATAGATATAGATATATATAAAACATAACAGGACAACTATGATCTTGATATTTATGAAATGCCAGTTTCTCAAAAATAGAGATTTTTTGCACTAGAACTATTCTTTAAATGTCACAAAAAGACAGCCTGTGCCTCACAAAATTAGAAATTTGACTAAATATTTACTCTACCTCTGATGAATCATGCCCAGTGAAAAGAAAAATTGCACTGTGTAACAGCCTACTTTCACGTCTAAATTTGTCTTTCATATTTAAGTGCAGCATGATGACTTGAATGGATAAAGTGAGGGTATTCAGTTAATATATTCAGGAAGGAGTAGGAAGACTATGGCCTCATATAGACTTCTTTTGCTGATCATACAATATGCACAAATTACAGCTAACAAAAATTAAAATCTACCACTAGTCTTGGAAAAGACATACTCACATTCTGCAGTGGCGCTGAGTTCTACCCTGTGCCAGGGCATTGCTACCATAGTTAACAATTAGAATCTGTTATCATCATCCCCATCTGTTATCATAGATGGACAGAGGTGCATCAGACTCATCCAGTTACACAGTTGTTAATGGCAGAATCAGGATAGAACCAGGTCTTCTAACTTCCAATCTGCTTCTTTATCTGCAGGTTTATGCAGTCTCTACACAGGGAAATTAGATTACAGCACTCGATGGTGTCTCATCCCTCACAACATCAAGTCTTTCCCAACTCCAATCTACTTAAACCTTTGTGAATACTGTTCTACTTTTCCTTCTTTGTTTTGCTGTGTCAGTCAGAGCTGTGGTACATTCTGTGGTTGCTGAGCTCTCCTTTCCATCTCCCTTCTACACATACACACATCCTCCTGCAATATGCAGAATTATTTGTGCATTAGGGTGGAGAAAGGGGAAGACTGCTCTATCATAAATAGGATACAATTCTATGATTCCTTGGATGGTTAGAAACCCTCGTCTAATTTGAAGCCTAAAATTGTTGATGGACAGTTTATTTCCATTTCTCCTTGTGTCCACATTGGCGCTTAATTTAAATAACTCTTCTCCCTCCCTCATATTTATCCCTCTGATGTATTTATACAATCATATCTCCCCAAAGCCTGCTTTTGATTAGGCTAAACGAGCCCAGCTCTTTGAGTCTCCTCTCATAAGGCAGATCATTCTAGAAGCTCTTCTCTGCACCTGTTCCAGTTTGAATTCATCTTTCTTAAACATGGGAGACCAGAATTTCTGACAGTATTCCAGATGAAGTCTCACCAGTGTTTTGTATAATGGTGCTAACACTTCCCTATCCCTACTGGAAATTCCTCACCAGATGAATCATAGGACTGCATTAGCCTTTTTCACAGCCATGTCACATTGGCAGCTCAGTCATTCTGTGATCAATCAATATACCTTTCTCCTCATCTGTCTCTTCCAACTGATAAGTTCCTAGCTTATAGTAACAAAAACAACAAGGAGTCCGGTGGCACCTTAAAAACTAACAGTTTTATTTGGGCATAAGCTTTCATGGGTAAAAAACCTCACTTCTTCAGATGCATGGAGTGAAAATTACAGATGCAGGTATTATATATAGCTTATAGTCAACATTCTCATTGTTAGTCCAAAGCTGCATGACCTTGCACTTTGAACTATTAAATTTCATCCCATTTCTATTCCTCCAGTTTACAAGGTAGTCCAGATCTTCTCGTATGATATTCTGGTCCTCTTGTCACCCGCAAATTTTATTCGCACTCCCACTTTTTGCCAAGGTCATTAGTGAAAATGTTAAATAAGATTAGGCCTAAAACCAATCCTTGAGAAACTCCACTAGTAAGCTCCCTCCAGCTTGACAATTCACCTTTCAGCATGACCACTTGTAATCTACCCTTTAACCAATTCCTTACACATCCTTTGACTCTCATATTAATCTCTATCTTCTCTAGTTTAACTAATAATTTTGTCATGGGGAACTGTATCAAATGCTTTACTGAAATCCAGGCAGATTAGCTCTACAGCGTTTCCTTTGTCTAGAAATCCAGTTATCATCTCAAAGAAAGAGATCAGGTTGGTCTGGCATGATCTACCTTTTGTAAAACCATACTGTATTTTACTTCACTTACTGTTTACCTCTATGTCCTTAACTACACTCTCTTTCAAAATCTGTTCTAAGACCTTGCATAAAATTGAGGTCAAACTAACAGGCCTGTAGGTTCCTGGATCACATTTTCCCCCCTTTCTTAAAAACAGGAACTATATTAGCAATTCTCCAATCATAGAATATGACCCCAAAGTTTACAGAATCATTAAAAATCCTTGCTATTGGGTTTGCAATTTCATGTGCCAGTTCCGTAAATGTTCTTGGATGGAGACTACCCAGACCCCCTGATTTACTCCCATGAAGGTGTTTGAGTTTGACTTTCACCTTGGATGTGGTAATTTCTTCTTCCATATCTTTGTTCCCATTAGCCACTCAGCCACTATCCCCAAGCTCTTCATTAGACTCATTAAAAAAAGAGGCAACGTATTTGCTTATTTATTGGGCTATGCCTAGATTATCTTTAGTCTCCACCCATCCTCAGTGCTTAGCGGTCCCACTTCTTCTTTCCTTGTTTTCTTCCTATTTATATGGCTATAGAACCTTTTACTATTGGTTTTAATTCCCTTTGCAAGGTCCAACTCTGCTTGGCTTTTAGCAGTTCTCGCTTTATCCCTACACTTTCTGACCTCCAGGAGGTGGCTTTCCTTGCTGATCCCATCTTCCATTCCTTGTAGGCTTTCTGCTTTCTCTTAATCATTTATTTGAGATGGTTGCTCACCCAGTCTGGTTTGGAAGCCTATATTACACCCATAATCTCTGACTGAGTTACTGAAGTCCTCAAATCTTGATTTAAAAACTTAAAGTTACAAATAATCAACCATTTGCTCTAGTTTAAACCTGCAAGTGACCCATGCCCCATGCTGCAGAGAAAGGTGAAAAATCCCAGGGTCTCTGCCAATCTTATCCAGGGGAAAACTCCCTCCCGACCCCAAACATGTTAGACCCCGAGCATATGGACAAAGCCCACCAACCAGACACCTGGGAGAGAATTCACTGTAGTAACTCAGAGCCTATTCCATCTAGTGTCCCATCACTGGCTGTTGGAGATATTTGCTGCTAGCAGTCGCAGATCAGCTACGTAACATTGTAGGCAGTTTTGTCATACCACCCCAATTTACTAAGCTCAGTCTTGAATCAAGTTAGGTTTTTGCCCCCCACTACTCCCCTTGGAAGGCTGTTCCAGAATTTTACTCCTCTGATGCTAGAACCCTTTATCTAATTTCAAGCCTAAACTTATAGATGGCCAGTTTATATCCATTTGTTCTTGTGCCAGCATTGGCCCTTAACTAAATAATCCAAATAAACAGCCAAACAATAATTTTCGACTCCTCTTTGGAGTTCCCTTCTCCGTCCCTTGTCGTGGGTATGCCACAGTTCCTTCTTTGCTTCTTTGGCTGAGCACTGTCTCCTAGGATTTTTTCCCTTTTTCTTAGCAGGCTTCCCCACTGCCTCCCCTCCATGGGGACTCAGGCAGCTTTTACAAAGGACCTCCCTGCTTCTTACAAATCTTATCGCAATGCTTCCCACAGGAACAACCTGCTCCCTGTGGTTCTCTCCAGCTTGACTGCACCAAGCCCTCCCTAGAGAGAGAGGGAACTGCCCTTGCTTTTCTCCCCTGGGTCTTCTCCTTCTGAATTTTCCTTTCTCTGTGTAGTCCTCCCTGAGTCTTTCACAACTGGGCTCATTAATGATAATTAAGCTACCAGATGAGGATCAACTGGGGGGCAACTGCTACATCACAGGCAAGGCTTACCCCAAAATTCCTTAAAAGGCCAGCCAGCCTGTGACAGGGGCTTTGTGGTACAAGTAATAAGGCTAAGGTAAAATATGATTTGGGAAAACTTTCTTGTTATTAGACTCTATACTTGATCTCCTCAGGATTTGCTTACCTATTCAAGGCAAAATTCAGCCCAGTACCAAGGGCCCATGTACAGCCCTAATCATTAATTAAAAGTTCACATTATATTTAAGAACAAATTTGGATACCCTTATATTGGATAGCACATCATTTCACAAGTAGCCCCACTGATATCAGAATTTGGTTCTTAATGTTTAAAGCATGGCTTTAATCTGAGGAACTATCACAGATTAAAGTGTCACTAGAGGAGGTTTTGGTATTAATTGATAAACTTAACATTAACAAGTCACGGGACCAGATGGCATTCACCCAAGAGTTCTGAAAGAACTCAAATGTGAAGTTGCGGAACTATTAACTAAGGTTTGTAACCTGTCCTTTAAATCGGCTTCTGTACCCAATGACTGGAAGTTAGCTGATGTAACGCCAATATTTTAAAAGGGGTCTAGAGGTGATCGCGGCAATTACAGACCTGTAAGTCTAATGTCAGTACCGGGCAAATTAGTCGAAACAATAGTTAAGAATAAAATTGTCAGACACATAGAAAAACAAACTGTTGAGCAATAGTCAAGATGGTTTCTGTAAAGGGAAATCGTGTCTTACTAATCTATTAGAGTTGTTTGAAGGGGTCAACACAAACATGTGGACAAGGGGGATCCAGTGGACATAGATTTCCAGAAAGCCTTTGACAAGGTCCCTCACCAAAGGCTCTTACGTAAATTAAGTTGTCATGGGATAAAAGGGAAGGTCCTTTCATGGACTGAGAACTGGTTAAAAGACAGGGAACAAAGGGTAGGAATTAATGGTAAATTCTCAGAATGGAGAGGGGTAACTAGTGGTGTTCCCCAAGGGTCAGTCCTAGGACCAATCCTATTCAACTTATTCATAAATGATCTGGAGAAAGGGGTAAACAGTGAGGTGGCAAAGTTTGCAGATGATACTAAACTGCTCAAGATAGTTAAGACCAAAGCAGACTGTGAAGAACTTCAAAAAGATCTCACAAAACTAAGTGATTGGGCAACAAAATGGCAAATGAAATTTAATGTGGATAAATGTAAAGTAATGCACATTGGAAAAAATAACCCCAACTATACATACAATATGATGGGGGCTAATTTAGCTACAACGAATCAGGAAAAAGATCTTGGAGTCATCGTGGATAGTTCTCTGAAGATGTCCACGCAGTGTGCAGAGGCGGTCAAAAAAGCAAACAGGATGTTAGGAATCATTAAAAAGGGGATAGAGAATAAGACTGAGAATATATTATTGCCCTTATATAAATCGATGGTACGCCCACATCTCGAATACTGTGTACAGATGTGGTCTCCTCATCTCAAAAAAGATATACTGGCACTAGAAAAGGTTCAGAAAAGGGCAACTAAAATGATTAGGGGTTTGGAACGGGTCCCATATGAGGAGAGATTAAAGAGGCTAGGACTCTTCAGCTTGGAAAAGAGGAGACTAAGGGGGGATATGATAGAGGTATATAAAATCATGAGTGATGTGGAGAAAGTGGATAAGGAAAAGTTATTTACTTATTCCCATAATACAAGAACTAGGGGTCACCAAATGAAATTAATAGGCAGCAGGTTTAAAACAAATAAAAGGAAGCTCTTCATGCAGTGCACAGTCAACTTGTGGAACTCCTTACCTGAGGAGGTCGTGAAGGCTAGGACTATAACAGCGTTTAAAAGAGAACTGGATAAATTCTTGGTGCTTAAGTCCATTAATGGCTATTAGCCAGGATGGGTAAGGAATGGTGTCCATAGCCTCTGTTTGTCAGAGGGTGGAGATGGATGGCAGGAAAGAGATCACTTGATCATTGCCTGTTAGGTTCACTCCCTCTGGGGCACCTGGCATTGGCCACTGTCGGTAGACAGGAAACTGGGCTAGATGGACCTTTGGTCTGACCCGGTACGGCCGTTCTTATGTTCTTATGGCCTAACACAACTTATAAACATAAGAACCATCTTTGCATACACATTTAAACTCTTTAATTTGAAATGTTCAGTACTGTATTGGAACTTTTTTGGAGAAGAAGGGAGTCTACAAATTTTGGGATTCCAAGATATATGTGCATGACACTGTAAGGGAGCGCGGACTCACCCCTGCAGCGCCTCCTGCTGGTCATACAGGGAATTAGCTCTCCCAGCGTCTGGAGCGCCCCCTGCATGCTGATGATCCGGCTTGCCTCTGGCCCGTGTCCCTCCCAGGACCCCGGTGCCCCTTTCTGCTGGGTCTCCCCCCTCCCAGGGGAACCCTCCACCCACTATCCCCACCTTGCCTCAGTCGTAGGCTACTGCCAGTCTCCAACTAGCCCCCACGCCCTGGGGCAGACTGCAGTGTCAGCCACTCATCTTAGGCTAGGTTGGGGTTGGACCTGCTGCCCCTCTCTGGAACCCAGTGCCTTTCTGGGGCCTTGCACAAGGCCCTGCAGCCTGGGGAGTTGCCAGCCTAGAGCTCCCCAGCCCCTCTGGCCTTTCCCCAGCCCTGCCTCACTTTAGGCACCCTGAGCTTCCCAGCAGCCAGGCCCTTCTCTCTCTGAAGGCAGAGAGAGACTCCCAGTACCTGTTGGCCTTTGCTAGGCCGCAGCCTGGGGCTTTCCAGGCTAGAGCTCCCCGGCTCCTCTGCCTTTCCCCAGCCCTGCTCCACTCAGGTACTCTGTTCCTAGCTCCCTGCAGCCAGGCCCACCTCTCTCTACAGACAGAAGAAAACTGATTGGGCTTCTGGCTTGCAGCCTCTTATAGGGACCAGCTGCAGACTGTTTGGGGCGTGGCTCCCAGCTGGGCCTACTTCCCCAATCAGCCCAGGCTTTTCCTTCCCAGCCCTGTCCCAGGGCTGGCTTTAACCCCTTCTGGGCCAGAGCGGGTTACCACCCCGCTACAGACACCTATGATAAATGAAGGGGCGGGGTTGGGGGTAGCTCCCTTTTATGGACACCCAGCCAGCCAGTAGCTATAAAATCCCTCTTAGTAACTGTTCTCTAATTGCTCTACCTGTAAAGGATTAAAAAGCCTCACTGCTATGCATAGGTAAAAGGAAGTAAGTGGGCACCTGGACAAAAGAGCCAATGGGAAGACTAGAACTTTTTAAAATTGAAACAAGACTCTCCTTTTGTCTGTCTGTGGGTTCTCTGGGGAGAGGCAGACAGAGCTTCAACTATGCTGTAAGAAGCTTGGGGCCAGGTATGAAAAATCATCGGTATCATACCTAGAAACTACTCATTTGAAACCCCAGATATGTAAGTAGATCAGGAAATGTATAGAAAGACGTGATTAGGTTTATCCCTTTTTATTTCTTTATGGCTTGTGGACTACTCTGTGCTAACCCCAGATACTTTTGTTTTGCTTGTAACCTTTAAGCTGGACCTCAAGAAAGTTATTCTTGATCCTTAATCCTTGTAGCTTTTTTTTTTAAATCTAGCAAATGCCTAAATTCCCAGCTGTATTTTCTTTTCTTTTTTTATTAATAAAATGTACCTTTTTTAAGAACAGAATTGGATTTTTGTGTCTTAAGAGGTTTGTGCACATGTTGTTTAATTAGCTGGTGGCAACAGCTGATTTCTTCCCCCCCACCCCTTTCTCAGCTCTTCTCCGGAGGGTGGGTGAAAGGGCTTGAGGGTACCCCACAGGAAGGAATTCCCAAGTGAACCGTCCTGGTATCTCAAAGGGGTTCTGCACTTGAGTGGTGGCAGCATCTACCAATCTAAGGTCAGAGAGAAGCTGTAACCTTGGGAGTTTAATACAAGCCTGGAGTGGCCAGTATGGGGAATCAGCCTTGGCAACAACTCTATAATAAAGAATAGGATGGTCAGAATTCTAAAAGTAAAAGCTAGCCAGACAGCTTCAAATAATAAATAATAATAATAATTAATAAAGCCAGCAAGTGCCTCCCTCGAAATCTTAATATCAAAGTGTTTTTGGATGGTTGAAGAAGTTGGATAATTATACTTTATATAGTTGTTGGAATTGGCTAGATCACTTAATAACTAATTTCTAAAGCTGGTTGGGAATTTTTCAGTGAAATGTTTTTTTCATCTCTGATACAGGAGGGCCAAGGAGCAGTGGGAGACAGGAAGTATATAAGCCCTAGGCTAATTAAGGCATGGTTCCCTGTAGACTAGGGAGGGTTGCTAGAGGTTAATTGGAGCACCTGTAGTCAATTAAGGCCTAATAAAACCCCCTGCTTCAGCAACCAAATAAAACCCCCTGCTTCAGGCAGTCAGGAGAGAAGGAGGAAGGAGAGAGGACTGGAGCTTGGAGGTGTGCTGTGAGACTTGAAAGATCAGAAAACCAGAGTAAGGGAGACCCTGCCCCAGCAGGGGAGGGAGACTTCCTCCCCCAGTGTTTAAGGACCGAAGGTACCCCACCCAAGGGGGAAGAGGATAAGAACCCGCATGGGTTGAGAGGGGCTGTGGCTCAGAGTAAGGACCAAACCCAGGCCCCTCCCCCGCTTCCCTCCTTTACTACCTTCCCGGGCCACTAGCGGGGCCCTCGGTGCCCCAAGAGCAGGGGCAAGGGGTGGCATCTTAGTCCCCCGCCAAAAAAAAGCACAGGACCCACCATACTACATCGACCATCTTGTCACACGTGGTGTCAGGATGGGATTCTCGGCGCCCAGAACATAATCCAGGGTGGGTCACAACCTCAAGATGGAGAACACTGGTGCAAGCCACTACTGCCCAACAGGAGGCTACCCGGGTTCAGGCAGTTGCCCAACAGGAAGCCATGCGGCTGCAACAAGAGACCAATCACCTGCTGATAACCCAGGCCACCCAAGATCGGGCCATGCTGCAGGAACTAGTGAACCAAGTGAAGGTCCTTACGGAGCTGAGCCGCACGTATGATGGGACACGGACCATACGGGCCAGCTACAGTCTTCAGAAAATGACTTGGGAGGATGATGTGGAGGCGTACCTCCTGGCCTTTGAGAGGACAGCCCTGAAGAAGGCCTGGTCCCGAGACCAGTGGTCGGGTATCCTTGCCCCATTTTTGTTCAGGGAGGCCCAGAAGGCCTACTATGATATGACCGCATAGGAGACAGCAGATTACCCCCGACTGAAGGCAGAGATCCTAGCCAGGGCAGGGGTAACGATGGCCTTGCGAGCCCAGAGGTTCCATGAATGGCAGTACTGTGAAGACAAGACACCACGATCACAACTATTTGACCTAATCCACCTGGCCTGGAAGTGGTTACGCCCAGAGGCTCTGAGCTCAGAAAAAACGATGGAGCTCCTGGTGCTGGACCACTATACGAGGGGACTACCCTCGGTCCTCCAAGCCTGGGTAGGCCAGAATGACCCCTCCACCTATGACGAACTAGTCACCCTTGTAGGGAGACACCTGGCAGCCCGTGAACTGTTCGAAACCCTGGGAGGTGAAACACAGTGTTTCAGGAAAACAGTCCTGACCCTGAGGTCCCCGATCATCGAGAACTCCAGGAAAGCCATAGCTGGAAGAACAGGCACCAAGGAGTGGCCTGAGGCCCCAAAGGGGGTCCGGGGGGAGAGGGTTGGGGAAGCGAGTCAGAGGGCCCAAGACAGAGGGCAACCTCCGGAATGAGATATCGCTGTTATGAGTGTGGGGAGTTGGGGCATATAGCAGCCCAGTGCCCCAACAGGGAGAAGCCCATGCAGTGTAATCTGGGGGATCCTGGGGAACAATGTGGCCTAATCAGCCTGGTGGGGGTCGCAACGGCCCAACATGGGTACACCAGGCCGGTAAAGATGAATGCCATCCAGATCATAGCTTTGGTGGACTCTGGGAGTGCTGTCACATTGGTCTCAGGAAAGTTAGTGGGGCAAGACCAACTGAGCCAGGCCAAGAGCACTGGAGTGACATGTGTCCACNAACAATGCCACATTATGCAGTATTCATTTTTGAAAGTGTACAATAAGCGATGCTCCGGGGGGTGGGGGGCGCAAGGTGGAAGTTTCGCCTAGGGCGCAAAATATCCTTGCACCGGCCCTGCTCCCCCCCATCGAGTTAGGGGAGGGAAGTAAATCCCGAGCAGAGTTTGAGGTGCCCATGGATGACCCTACCAGAATTTATGCTGGGTTTTCCCCAGAGTTATTTTCACCCGCGGGGAAGTCATGGAAATCCAGATGGGAAAGCAGGCCGACAAAAGATTAGGAACCAGGATCTTGGCGGCAAACCAGAGAACTGCCCTGGTTGGGAGGAGGCCCTGTGGAGACCCAGAGACGGCCCCCAGCACGAGCGGAAGCACCCCAAAAGACGGACAGGAGTCCAAGTCAATAGAATCAGGCCAGATCGGTCCCGCACATGAATGTTTCGGGCAGGACCAAGCCGATGACCCACTGTATGCAAACGTGAGGGAGGAGGTAGTAGAGGTAAATGACGTGCCAGTAGAAGGGAAAACCAAAGGCACAGGGCCATACTATATAATCAAGCAGGATCTGTTGTACCGGGTAGTGCCAATACGGGGGGAAGTAGTAGAACAGCTCTTGGTGCCACGGAAGCACACAAGGGCCGTATTAGAGTTAGCTCACAGTCATCTGTTTGGGGGACATTTAGGAGCAGACAAGACCCTGGATAGAGTCCTAAGAAGGTTCTACTGGCCGGGGGTATGGGCAGAAGTCCAAAGCTATTGCACCTCCTGCCCAGAGTGCCAGCTGCATAGTCCCCGACCTCAGTTAAGGGCCCCATTGGTACTCTTGCCTATAATTGAAGTTCCTTTTGAAAGGATAGCAATGGATCTAGTGGGCCCACTAGAAAGAATGGCCTGGGGCCACCGAAGCATACTTGTCATCCTGGACTACGTTACACGGTACCCCAAAGCCATTCCTTTAAGAAACCCCACGTCCAAGGCAATCGCAAAAGAACTGGTGCAGGTTTTTGCTAGGGTAGGCGATCCTGACAGATCAAAGGACTCCCTTCACGTCTAGAGTAATGAAAGACTTGTGTACCCTGCTCCGCATCCAAGCCTTGCGGACCTCGGTCTATCATTCCCAAACAGATGGTCTGGTTGAGCGATTTAACCACACTCTCAAGAGTATGATCCGAAAGGTGGTGGCCCAAGATGGAAAAGACTGGGATACTCTCTTACCATACCTGATGTTTGCAATACGAGAAGTTCCCCAAGCATCTACTGGTTTCTCCCCCTTCGAGCTACTGTATGGATGCCACCCATGTGGCATATTAGACATCACAAAGGAGGAATGGGAGGAACAACCCAACCGAGAGAAGAATGTCATTGCACGTGTAGCCCAGATGAGAGAACGAATAGCCCAAGTGGCCCCCATAGTATGAGAGTATTTGGAGAAAGCACAAGAGGCCCAAACCTACTACAATTGTTGGGCAAAAACACGGAAATTTCAACCAGGAGAACAGGTGCTGGTGCTGGTACCAACAGCAGAAAATAAGCTCCTGGCCAGTTGGCATGGACCCTATGAGATCGTGGAAGCCGTTGGGGAGGTGAATTATAAGGTAAAGCAGCCAGACCGCTGAAGGCCAGAGCAGATCTATCACGTCAACTTACTGAAACCCTGGCGCGATCGGGAGACATGCCTGGCCGTCCTGCCGGCTCCACCCCAGGCAGATGGCCCACAAGGGCAAGTAAGGATATCCCCCAAATTAGCCCCAGAACAACGAACAGAGGTCATCGAAATGATCCAGCTGAATCAAGACGTGTTCTCCACACAACCAGGCTGTACAACGCAGATCCAACACCATGTCGTCACCTGTCCCGGAGCAAGGGTGACGATAAAATCATATTGCATACCGGAGGCAAAAAGAGAAGAAATTAGGGCAGAAGTAAGGAAGATGCTGGAACTTGGGGTGATTGAGGAATCCCACAGCCAGTGGTCCAGACCTATTGTCTTGGTCCCCAAGCCTGACGGCACCCTGAGGTTTTGTAATGACTTTCGAAAGTTAAATGAGGTATCCCAATTCGATGCCTACCCAATACCATGTGTTGATGAGCTGGTTAGGCAAGGCCCAATACTTGACCACCTTGGACTTGACAAAAGGCTACTGACAGAGCCGCCTGGCTGAGGACGCCAAGGAAAAAAACACTTTCTCTACACCTGATGGCCTCTTCCAATATACTGTCCTCCCTTTTGGGCTCCATGGGGCCCCCGCTACTTTCCAACGATTGATGGACAGATTACTTCAACTCCAGGCCAAGTATGCTTCTGCCTATTTAGATGATGTGGTAATCCATAGTCCTGACTGTGAGATGCACCTGGGGAAAGTGGAAGTGGTACTAGATACTCTTAGACAGGCTGGCCTCACCTCTAACCCATCCAAATTTGCAATAGGGCTAGCTGAGGCCAGATACCTCAGGTATGTAGTCAGAAGGGGCCTGGTGAAGCCCCAATGGAACAAAGTGGAGGCAATACAGAAATGGCCCCACCCGATCTGCAAGAAGCAAGTCGGAGCATTCTTAGGGATAGTAGGGTACTATCGCTGGTTCATCCCTCACTTCGACACAAGGGCAGTGCCTCTGACAGACCTGATAAGAGCTCGGGGCCCAGAGATAGTTAAGTGGACTGAGGAAGCAGAAGCAGCTTTCACAGACCTAAGGACGGCCCTTTGCAGCCATCCAGTGCTCAGAGCCCCAGATTTCACATAGGAATTCATCCTACAAACAGACGCCTTGGAGATAGGACTTGGGGCTGTCCTTTCACAGATGGTGTGGGATGGGGAGCACCCAATCCTTTACCTCAACCAAAAGCTCCTGCCCAGGGAGCAACGGTACGCCATAGTAGAAAAGGAATGCCTAGCGATTACATGGGCCACGGAGATTCTACGGTACTACCTACTAGGGTGGTGGTTCACCCTTGTGATGAACCACACCCCACTCCAATGGATGCACACAAATAATGAGACGAATGCACGAGTGACTAGATGGTTCCTATCCCTACAACCTTTTCACTTCCGGATCCAGCATAGAGCCGGAAGCCAACACAGCAACGCGGACGGCCTATCATGACAACACTGTCTTTTGTCCCAAGTAGCCCAACCCCATGGTGTTGAGGGGAGCCGGGGGGGATATGTGATACAGGAGGGCCAGGGAGCAGTGGGAGAGGGGAAGTATATAAGTCCTAGGCTAATTAAGGCGTGGTTCCCTGTAGACTAGGGAGGGTTGCTACAGGTTAATTGGAGCACCTGTAGTCAATTAAGGCCCTGTTAGCAACCTAATAAAACCCCCTGCTTCAGGGTGTCAGGGGAGAAGGAGGAAGGAGAGAGGACTGGAGCTGGGAGGTGTGCTGTGAGACTTGAAAGATCAGAAAACCGGAGTAAGGGAGACCCTGCCCCAGCAGGGGAGGGAGACTTCCTCCCCCAGCGTTTAAGGACTGAAGGTACCCCACCCAAGGGGGAAGAGGATAAGAACCCGCATGGGTTGAGAGGGGCTGTGCCTCAGAGTAAGGACCAAACCCAGGCCCCTCCCCCGCTTCCCTCCTTTACCACCATCCCGGGCCACTAGCGGGGCCCTTGGTGCCCCAAGAGCAAGGGCAAGGGGTGGCATCTTAGCCCCCCGTCAAGAAAAGCGCAGGACCCACCATACTACATCAGCCATCTTGTCACACATCTGAAAATGCCCATTCATCAAAATCAAAACTTTTCACAGAAATGTACCCTTTTTAGACAGGTTTCTCAGGTCCAGGATGAAACTTCTGGTGAAACCCAGAGAGAAACAGACATCCAGATTAGAACATCCCAATGGTTAGATCACTGATTCAAACAAAGCAAAAACTTGAACCAGGGTCTCCCACATCTCCTGTGAGTTCCCTAACCACTGGGCTATTGGCTATTTGGGGGAGGATATCTTTCTTTTTTCTGAACATTTCAAAAGGCCTTGGTTTCATCACGATGCAGAAGAGAACCAAATGACAAAACTTTGAATTTGTTTGTGAAACAATTTTTGTTTACTTGCCAGCCCTATTCATTTCCATGTTCTATATACTACATTTAGTATTTGGGATTTGTGTGTGTGTGTTTTGAACTCGTAGAATTTTTGTGAAGAAGTGTAACATTGTGGGTTATTTGATGAACTCAAGAAACAAAAACTATATACGCTACAGTTTGCAGGCTGCTGTGAAGGAGGGTGAATAGGAAGTTTGGGGGAATTAACCCAGCTAAAACTGTGCTTGAGTGTGAACATTTAAATAATTTTACAAATTACCAATGGAAAGTGCCATATTACTAGAGAAAAAAAATCAGAAATAAGTTTGTTTCAATTGAACTAATCTTAAAGAAATGAAAGTGGTAGTTTATGTTGTGACTTCGTAACTTAAAGTCTATGAATGAATATTAATGCACTCAGCGAATGACGAGTAAAATCAGTATGTTATGTTAATAGGAAATTATAAAATAATTGATAGCTATTTCTGTTATCTCAATCAGTATGAGGATTTCATTGAGTGCAAGAATTCTATTTAAAGTATAATTTTTATTTGTTGGAAACAGAGGCAATTGAGTTCATCAAAATGTAATGACTGTAAAAAAATATGATACAAATTGATTGAAAAGGAAAGAAAATGTAAACATGAGTTTAGCTGAGATTAATAAATCAAAGATGATTAATTTTGCAGAGAGGTTCCAACTCCAGAGAACTCAAAGAATACATTTTACTGAGAAGAAGAGATGTTAAAGATTGTTTATTAAATATACACTTTTTTAGGGAAACATTTTTGAAGGACTTTGAATATTTTATTGGGTAAAATCTCTGTTCAAGACATAAGAATTTGTATTAGTTTTAGTTAAGGGGGTCAATGTCCAATGCAATGAACCTTATCCATAAACTGTACTGCAGTTTAGGACAAAACTTTCAAAACATGAACAGAATTTTACTGATAAATAAAATGGAGGAAATTCTGATCTCATTTACAATGGAGTAATTCTGGACTCTACTGAATTCATTTAACTTAACTTAGAAATACAGTGACGTAACTGAGATAAACAAATCTAACTCAATGAATTTAGAGTGGTGGCATTTACTTTCTGTTTTTAAGGGCAAATCCTTTCCGCATTGCACAGACTGGGTAACTGGGCTGTATGCTGGAAAGCTCCATAGAACTTGAGAGGGGGAAAGAATCCTGTCCATCAGGCTCCTGAGCATCAGCGGTGAAGTTGCAATCACTGATTTGGTTTGCTCCACCCCCTTCTAACACCCCCACACAATGGGGAAGAATTGTTGCTGGGTTTTGTAATCAGTTCCACTGACTAGCTCACTGCCTCTCCCTCACCTATGCCTCCCCAATAAACAGGGCCGACGCAACCCATTAGGCGACCGCCTAGGGCACTAACATTTGGGGAGCGCCGGCTGCCCCGGTCGTCATTGGTATTTCGGGGGCGGGACCTTCCGCCGCCTAGGGCGGCAAAAAAGCTGGCGGCGCTCCTGCCAATAAATCCTTTGTGGTTTTGTGCAGAGTTGCTCAAGAACTTGCTTCACAGCAAGATATATGCAATTTTCCTCTACTGCGAGAGCCCACCCTCAGCCACACATTCCAACTCTACTGCACTCTGATCTAAGCCCTTTGCATCTGCAAGGTAGAGGGGAGGATTTGACTAAATAAAAATACCTTACATTTGATGCACAAACTCTTTGACTAAATTTATAGGTGCATATTCTTTTCTTCACTATGTCGTATACACAAAACTACTTAGCCATGCCAATTTTGCCAGGGTCTACTTTGAATAGCTATGGGGAGAGATACTGTAGAGAGGAATCATATTTGTTAAAATAGTCAATGTGAGGGCAAAGAGTTTAGAATGACAGGGATCTACATAGAAGCAGATCCCAGGTCCAACCATGCTTAAATCCTTGCATGGAGCTCTGGTCTTGGCATAACATTTTTCTCCCCTGCACCATAGGATTGCAGAATTGCACTAATTCTTTTCTACTAGTACACTCCATGGCAAAGAAGTGGAGGTGGAGGGGACCAGATAAATTTTCTCCTTCAAGAAATGCATTCTGGAATCTACATAGGGATTCATAACCTTATCCTTCTAATAACTTCTAGAACAGTATGTAGCATCACAAGAAAGGTATCAGATGCTGCAGAGATGCTTTCTATTTTATAATTTAAACCCTCAGAGACAGTTGCCCTGGAGAAATAAGCCTTCCACTGAAAAATAAATAGAAAGCTTTCAATAGGTCACATTTTTACAAAAATGTAATTTTACACTGTAAGCACAACCACCACAAATGGGAACAAAATAAAGCTTGCAATCTCCAGCCCTATTAGCATAATCAGTCAATATAAAAAGAAAATCACCTTTGCACTGTAGAGATGCAAAGGAGAAATTTGCATTAGAAAATGTTCTTCTGAATGGAAGTTACATTTATAGTCTTCCATTCAGTTTCACTTCAACATTAATGACAATGAATATAATTTTATAGAATTTTGTACATGAAAGGATGAAATAGGCCAAGTAACCAAGAATGATTACTCTTGGATATTGATTTAGGGCTTGATCCTAAGCCCATTGAAGTCAATGGAAAACTCTCATTGACCTCAATGGGTTTTGGATTAGGTACTGATCTTGCAAACCCTTACATGTGAGTATCACTATGCATGTGATTAATCCTGTTTTACTCAGTAGAAATACTTGCAGGCATAAAGATACTCATATACATTTTTGCAGAATCAAGGTCTTAATTAGGAGACCCCTTAGTCAAATTATGACTATCTTTCAACTTTTTAAACTCTGATCATGTTATAGCTAATATTTCTCAACTAAACTGTGAATCATGAAAAAAATGTTTGTATGCCATTTTTGCTACTTAAATGATGTCCTTATTGTGACAGGTTATGCCCCATAGGATTATTTTGCTAGCTATGATATCCTACTAATCCAGCCAGCAGTATCAATTAATATGTTTCTTTTTCTGAAATTAATCCATTTTATTCTTATATTTTATCAGTATTAATTCCTTGGAATTTAGGATGTGTTGAGGCATGTGTTTCCTAAGAATAAGTTTTGCTGAAATTCAAGAAGCCTACCAGCCTGTAATATACGGTAAGATCTGCTATATAGCAAAAAGAATAATCAGTTAGAAATCTGTCAGCATAAAAGCTAGCAACGTTTGGTACAGATAAGAACAGTCCCTGAACTTTGGGGAACCAAAGGGAGAAACTATTCACATCACATCACAGGTTTATCTGGCATCTACAATCGGTTGGTAACCGCAGGGTACACCACAACCCGAGGTCATCAAGAGAGCCTAGGTTGGCAGTTTTGGAGTCAGATAATCCTTATTAATATATTTAGAGAATAAGTGTCATAATCCACTAACCTATAGGAGAAGGGTACCCATACATTGCTTAGGGTACAGAAATAAGATTTGGGTATAGTAGGTTGGGCCTGAATTACATAGGTCAGGATCCTATAAAATACCTTGTAAGAGAGCTTTTATCTTCTTAAGCTCGTAAACTTCTTCTTAGTTTCTTCTTAGACTTCTTCTTTTTAAGTTTCTTCTTAAAGCTCTTTATCTAAGTTCTACTTCTTATATCTTTTTATGTATCTATCTATCTATTCTATCACCCTGTCAGCTCAGCTTGCACAGTATAGTATAACTACTCAACATTCCTAACCATTGGGGAAGCCAGCACCATCGCGTAATCGGGCATGTCAGGAGTGAGGCTGGTCCTTCATCTCCTATTACCGGGTCCTCAAGGAAGGGTGTGAGTATGTTAGGTTAAGGTACTTATAATAGAAATGTTACCAGCAGGAGTTTTGGAATTATTTTACTGTTTTGCAGTTATAAGTTTCATTGCATTTCTTATTTTTATGTTAATTTCAATAAAGGTTTTATCAATTTGGTATTGTCCTCAGTGTACATGTTCTTGCCAAGCACCCCGAGAGTCCTCTCCTGATATAGAACTCTCTGAGTTCTTGAACTCTGTAGTCTGAATTGGACAAGAACCTATAAATCTTCTGGTCGGATGCATTCAGTGGAGAGCCATAAAAACTAACCCATCAAATTCAGGTCAACAGAAGCCACCTGATGTGCTGAGGTACCACTGAGTCTACCTGTTTTGCTAGCATGGGCCCCCTTTAACTTGTCTTGCTGAGCCAGGCTCTTAAAAGCTCCTCTAACACACACACACAGGCAGATCAGCTCTGGGAAGACTCAGTTTAAGGGACTTTCTCCCACACTAAGATGTCTACCTCCCTTGGAATGCAGACCCAAAGATATATTATTAAATTCGTCCCATCCCTCCATATGGAGAGAGGTGTGCACACTTCTTCACCCCCAACCCCGTTAGAAATTACAGAAACTAGGTGTAATAATACACAAAACAAATGGTATTAACTATAAAAAGCAGATTTAAAGTGGATCAAATTGGAATGTGCTTGGGTGCACATTTTATGGAAATGTGAGGCAAGATAGGATATCTGAAAGTATGCTATTCAAATACTGCATAAAAATCTTAGACAACAATGTAGCACATCAGAAGTGAAAGTTTTAGGTTGCAAAATTGAAGAACTCAAGGGAAAGTAAAAAACAACAACATACATTTGATAGATTTCACCTGAGAGAGTATTTTATGTTAGTAAAATGGTGGAAAACAATATCTATGAGAGAAAATGACTAAGCTTTTCAGAAGAAGTCTTAGAAAACAGATTCTACACATCAAATATTGGAGGGACTGGGATATATGGACTGGTTTAAAAATCAATTAGTTCTGGCATATTGGCTGTAACTGGATTGTGCATGTCTTTCCAAATTAAATAAGCTTGCTATTACTGGAAATAGATATTGTTGGAATACCGCTGTGGGGATTCCTTGGCATAGATTTTTGAAAATAAGAAGGATTTATATACATTATATCATTCTGTTCTTTAATAAGAATTGTTTTCAAGCCAACTAACCAAAGAAACAGAAGACCACAAACAATATTCAGGTTTTGGATGAATATAAATTGTTTTACTGAAAATTTTATTATATATGACACAATTTGCAAGAAATAGCTACTTGAAATATAAGTGAGCGTGCTAAAGAACCAAACATCTGAAACTCTGGACTAAGTCAGATTTGGCTATGAATTTTATGACTGTGGAGTATTTTTAAAATATTTATACATGCTCTCATATATAGATATGTTATTTACAAAAAACTACCTTAAAAGAATGTTAAGTTTGCAAAAGTTGGGAAATGCCAGAATTTAGGCTGCCTGTGAACCATCCCCATTCCAGTCTGGCTGCTTTCTCTCTCTTCTCCTTGCTGACTGGACATCACTGAGAAAATTCTCCTTGCTTTGAGTTCCTGTGCCTGGTACCATAGGGGCCTTTGGGTGCTGAAAGGAGCAATTAGAGAAATTCCTGCTCTGCTCTGGGACGGAGCATGCTCCCTTCAGATAGAATCTTCTGAGAATTTAGGGACCAAATTCTAGCAAGTGTTTTATTAAGCATGTGCAAACTGAAATTTTCAGAAGCTCATTACTTTGGATGGATTATCACAGGAATATCTATAGTCACATTATTAAGACCTGGCTGACCCCTCTGCAAAAGATCAAGCCTTGATTCGAAAAGCATGGAAGCATGTATCATCTCAATGAAATGGTTATAGGATTTATTTTTAAAAACATTTATTTTTAAACCCCATTCTTAGAAACAGCTGAACCATTTTATTTTTAATTTAAAAAAAAGAATCAGTCTGAGACAGACAGACACCATGGAAAATTAGCTCAAGCAGTTAAAGTTTGATAAAGTTATAAGCAGAGCTGATCAAAACATTTTCAAAATGTTTGACAAAAAGGCCATTATCATCATAAATGAAACATTTTGGGGAAAGAAATGTCTGGACACAAATTCCCACAGAAAAATATTCTCATGGAAAAAATCATTTCAGAAGGTTTTCATTTGGGAAAGTTTCAATATTTTAGTTTGAATATTTTTATTTTCATAATATTTCATGACATATCAGGAGTAATAGTGAACTACTGCCATTTCATGAAATTATGTAAAGATAATAAAATACTAAAATAAAAATAACATTTGATTCAAAATTTTAAAATCTGCAATGAAAATTTAAAAATTATAAAACAAAATTTTTCCAAAGTCATTTTCTTTTGAATTGTCATTCTATGCAGAATTTCAAAAATATTTAGTTTTGTTTCAAATCAGAAGGGGAAAAAAAAGTCCAGATTTCCTATGAAAGAGAAATTAGGTGTTTTGACCAGCTCTAGTTACAAACAACTGGAAATAGGGCCTTAATATGGAAAGCAGCAGGTTTTCTTAAATATAAATTTTATTCCTATAATATATGAACAGAAGTAAATTACATTAAAAGAATGTTAAGATTGCATATGAACAACTCAGAAGTCATATCGACAATAATAAGGCTGCCTGCTTAGCCTTAACTCTCTGGATACTTCAGATAGGGAGCTTTATTTAGATGTTGTGTTGTATTTAATGATGAGGCCTGTCTCTAGCAGAATTTAGATGCTGCACAATGAATGAACTGGAGTCCACAGGAAAAGGAAGGATGGTTTAGTGGTTAAAACATTGAACTGGACCTCAAGACATCTGAGTTCCAATTCTTTTCTCTGCCACAGATTTTCTGTGTAAGTAGACAAGTCAATTTACTTCCCTGTGCCTCAGTTACTCACTTCTAAATTGAGGATACCACCAGCCTCCTAATTCTCTGATGCACAATTTTTCCTGTGCTCTTCCAGGGGTTATGTGGCTCCTCATTATCCCACTATGTAGATCTGTGGCTTAAAATCTCTTCAGTCGAGTCTTGAATGGATGAGGACAAATAATATGTGATTGTGTCATTAATGACTATCATAATGCATACAAGAAAAGGGAGCAGAATTAAGGTGCTAACAGTAATTAAATTTTGAATGCTTCACATTTCAATGTTCTTTTACTGTAGTTTGTGAGAGTGTGAGGAATTTTCTCTTTAAAAGCAGTCTATGAAAAGAAATTCCATCATATACTAGGTTTTTCTAGACAGCAGTAGAATGATGTGCATTGAGCAATATATGTAACAAATGTGCAGGGTCCTTGTCACATTCCATGGTTGAGTAAAGGTGGTGGGTCCAGAATTCTTAAGCCCTTTTAAAATTCTTTTTAAATGCACCATTCAGAAAGTTCAATACTCTTCCGAATGCTGTGCACAGATGCTACTAATATTTACACATGAATATAAAGAAGGGATTATACCCCTTTAACTGTTTAGATGAAGAAATCTCACCAATGATCTTATTTCATGAACTTTGCAAATATCAGAATGTGAGGCAAGTGTAAAAGAAATTCCGTTTGCTAGCTGAATTGACAGAATAGTGTAACTAACTTCCTTGATTATTCTCTCTTCTAAAAAGCCCTGTGTCGTTGATTGTTTACTTCTTTCAATACAAGCCTGTGACAACTCCAAACAAGCATCCTTAATTTGCAAGACTCTCAAAAAGAGAAATTGTTTTCAATGTTTAGCTGTACAAACATCTAAAGAAAGCAAATGCTGAAGTGCTGTGATTCTCATTCAGCTTCTCACATGCAAAATAAAACAGATTGGTATTTAAAGTGATTTTTTTTGCAATTCTGCTCTGTGATAAACCTGGAGGAGTGCTGGAGACTTATTGAATTTGTTTACTAGCTGTGCACCACTTTCAAAATATTCAAGCCTGTTTTCTTATACAGTTTTGTATTCCTGAAGATGTAGCCAAAAGCAATTAGTGTGAATAATGGTGCTTTTTCCAGTACTGGTGAGCCCATTCCATAATCCTCAATACTTTTCTTAAAACCTAGTCACACATCAGCTTTTCTCGTTATTAATTATTATTAATTTTACTGCACCTAAGCTTGTGCAAGATGCTTCAGAGAAACAACAACAAAAAAGACACGTTCTAGGCCTCAGAGACCTTGTCATCTCAGTTCAGACATTGTTTGACTTGTGAAGGTAACAAACAATAATGAGGGAATGGGGTTAGAAAGGACACACGTGTGTGCAATTATTGTACCTCCTAGCAACCAAATAAAGGCCACATTGTGCTAGGGACTAAAGAGATGAAGTAAAAGATAGTACTTGTCCCAAAGAATTTATAATTGAATTTTAGGCAAGGTACTTCAGCTGTGTGCAAAGCAAATAAAGATGAGGGCACTCAGTTTAGGCCTGGGCACTTTTTTTTTTTTTTAAATATAAAATTGTTATTGACTTGTTTCTAGTGGGTATTATTTAGTCTTTAGGTACCAGTGCTGAATGATTTGCTGCCAATTGGTAACACAACTGAATCCACATGGCTGAATTACACATCTTCCTGCTTAGCTTTCTTAATACTATAAAAAGTGGTTTCTCAGTTATTGAAGTCATTCCAACTTGACAGGTTTCAGAGTAGCAGCCGTGTTAGTCTGTATCAGCAAAAAGAACAGGAGTACTTGTGGCACCTTAGAGACTAACAAATTTATTTGAGCATAAGCTTTCGTGGGCTACAGCCCACTTCTTCGGATGCATAGAATGGAACATACAGTAAGAAGATATTTATACATACAGAGAACATGAGAAGGTCGAAGTAGCCATACCAACTGTAAGAGGCTAATTAATTAAGAGAAGCTATTAACAGCCTCACAATGCCCTCAATCTTCTCTCTTTCTCATCATGTTCATGTCAGGCTGGTACCATGCCTACTTGTCCAGCTTCACAATGATAATCCTGATAAAACAAGCTGGCAATGGTTCCCACAATTTCTCTTTCTATATATCTTCCTAGAAATCACAGATGTCCTGCACGCTAAAAGATGCATAGGTAACTCATCTCTAATCTCCAGTGTGATCTACTCAGAGATACTATACGAGCAGCTTCCAGGCTGTAATATTCCCTTTTTGTTCCTGGTAAGATTCTGTAGCTTTTCACTGTTTGTCTTTTTATCTCTTTTTAAGACATACCTTTTCATTTGCCATTGTTTATATAGCTGGGTAAGCTGGACTTGCCTCTTGCATTAAACACACTCTCTAGTGGCACCCGACAAGATGAGCAACGGTTGCACATTCACCCTCACCAACAAAGCCAAAGGGGGAAACATCTCTCTAACACAGAGTGGATACATGTCACTCAGACTGGGAGGACACTGACATTTATCATTAGGAGTATAGTGAGTGTCAGCCTCCACGTGATTAAGTGGCATAAAAACACATGGGTACTATTAGGGCTCCTCTGCATTCCAAATTATCTGTGTATTCTGTTCACCCAGTTTATTTATAAAGCTCTCTTCAGTTTTTAAATACTGACACTGTACAAACTATTGCTAGCACTAGCAGTTGCTTTATGATACATATTACACATCGGTAAGATGTTTCAATAACTTTTAAGAGGCCCTCCCAGGTAGAGTTTTACAACACACTGTTTCTACAAGTTTAAAATCTACATGTTTTGGAAACCAACTTCAATGATGCTACGCCCATTTATATTAGCTAAGAATTTGGCCCCAGATGTTAGAAAATTACTTCAGTAGTGAGCTGCAGATTTACACCAACTGAAGATCTGATCTTGACAATACAAAGAGTATGAGTTTAGTCTGTGATTAGGTATGGATATTGGGAAAGAGAGTAGTCTATATTCTAGTGCAGGGGTGGACATTTTAATCCAGCCCGCGAGCTCCCGCCGGGGAGCAGGGGCTTGCCCCACTCTGCCTGTACCATGGCGCCACACAGCTCCTGGAAGCAGTGGCATGTCCCTGCTCTGGCTCCTACATGTAGGGGCTGCCCCCGCCCCTACATGTAGGGGCATGTAGGGGCTGCCCCCGCCCCAAGCACCGCTCCCATAGCTCCCTTTGGCTGGGAACCACGGCCAATGAGAACTGCAGGGGCAGTGTCTGCAGATGGGGCAGCGTGAAGAGCTGCCTGGCCGCGCCTCCGTGTAGGAGCCGGAGGGGGGACATGCCTGCTTCTAGGAGCTGCTTGAGGTAAGTGCTGCCCGGAGCCTGCACCCCTGACCCTCTCCCATGCCCCAACCCCCTGCCCCAGCCCTGATCCCCCTCCTGCTCTCCGAACCCTTTGGTCCGAGCCCAGAGCACCCTCCTGCATTGCAAACCCTCATCCTCAGCCCCACCCCAGAGCCTGCACCCCCAGCTAGAGCCCTCACCCCCCACCATCACCCCAACCCCCTGCTCTAGCCTGCACACTGAACTCCTCATTTCTGGACCCACCACAAAGCCTGCACCCTCAGCCGGAGCCCTCATGCCCCGCCATACAACTTCCATACCCAGATGTGGCTCTCAGGCCAAAAAGTTTGCCCACCCCTGTTCTAGTGCTTAGACATAGTTGTCTATCCTAAAGTGTAATGTTGATGGATAGAGTAATCCTGTGCTCAAAGATAATATGGGGAAATTCTGGATTTGAATACTTAGGAATGTGATTGTGCTGCCACAAATACTACCACCTTCAAACATACAGCCAAGTTCTGAAACCTTTACCACAGTTACTCCACAAGAAGGCCTACTGAGGTCAACAGGTCTACTTGTACAGAAAGCTGCTCCTCAGTGAACAGTATCAGACTGAGGAGCAGCTTTCTGTACAAGTAGACCTGTTGACCTCAGTAGGCCTTCTTGTGGAGTAAGTGTGGTAAAGGTTTCAGAACTGCTGCTGGTGGAGACTAAACTTAATATTCTGAGGAAAGCAAAAAGAGGGGAAAAAAACCCCAACCACCCAAAGTTCAAAAATCAGCTATGCACTAATAACCTCTCTCTCTACCATACAGATGTTACAAAGATCACCTCCTCTGTGTCATACTTTTGTCTGCTAATCAACTTCCCTCCATGCTTATAAACATACACCTTTGATGCATTTAATTCTACAAAGAACATGGACAGTCAAGGCAAAAATCTACTTTAGACAATATAAAGAACTTCAAACATACTGAAGTGAATTCTCTTTTCAGTGTGCCTGGATTTCTGCAACTAGTATAGTGGGTACACAGTTTGAGTGGGATTTTTTCTATGAATATGGAAATAGCTGTCCTTTACTGCCTGGCCACACAATTAAAAAAAAAAAACACAACACAACATAGCAATCATATTATTTACCATTCTCTAAGGTAATACGATCAAATATGCTAATCATTATCATGATGCATCAAATCACTGAACAGTCACCTTCTCCCACCCTGTGGACTCATAACTTATCCCAGATAAGTATTTTAAATATTTTAATTTTGATGGGATTCTGAATGCTAAGTTAATTTTCCTATCTCCGATTAAGCAAGTTAGAGAGAATATTACTAAATTGAGCCTAATTATTTTTCAAGTATCATAGCTGACACTGAGTCATGCTTTCATTATTTCACAGCTGGGATCACTATTTTTTTTTAAGTTTAGTATTTCTATATCTCTTTTGAATCATTTGAAATTATCCAGAATTCAGAAGAAGATTTAGTGTAAATGGCAGCACCATTTCACTTTGTGAAAAGTGCCAGGCTGACAGCACTGGAAATTTAAGTCCTGTGTTTATCCACAAAACAGGTCCAACGAGCGTACAAGCAACACAGGCTTCCACTCACTGATCTACAAATGAACATCAACTCACAATTGACCTTCAGGCACAATATCTAACACATTTGTCCACTGAAAGAAACAAACATGTCAAAGCTGACCTATATTATTAATTATTATTATTAAAACCTTTGGACATATATATAAGTTAAACTTCGGCTTGCTTAATTAATTTGAGGATTCATTTTAAAGAAAAAGTGGAGGCTTTTAAAGAAGATGTAGCAAAACCACAACACTAATCCTTGCTTCTAACATAAGAAAAGTTGATAAATAGGTTAACTATGAAAGTTGTGTTCTATATGGCATGTGCAGATAAAAGAGAGAGAGAGAGAGAGAGAGAGAGTGTGTGTGTAGTATAAATGCAGTTTATTGGTATACCTTATGCCTGTTGGACGAACCAGTTGGTATATGTGCATTTATACTGATTTCAATGTGTTCACACTAGAATGTTTTGCTGGTATAGAAAGTTATATCGGCATAGTTAATGTAGACAAGAACTTAGTCTCTGTGGCCTGGTCTACACTACGATTTTAGTTCGAATTTAGCAGCGTTATAGCGAATTAACCTTGCACCCATCCAGACAACGAGGCCATTTAATTCGATATAAAGGGCTCTTAAAATCGGTTTCTGTACTCCTCTCCGACGAGAGGAGTAGCGCTATCGGTATTGCCGGTTCGAATTAGGGTTAGTGTGGACGACATTCGATGGTATTGGCCTCCGGGAGCTATCCCACAGTGCACCATTGTGACCGCTCTGTCTGCAAAATGGGGATGGGGTACTTCCTTTTCTCACTGGGCTACTCTGAGGATAAATACATTAAAGATGGGAAGGCACTGGCATGCTATGGAAATGTGGGTCATACAAGTTCCTTAGACAGATAGATGTAATTACAGTATGATTTTAAAATGAATCTTTTGTTCAGTGGGCTGGCAATCAAAACTCTCCTCCCTGCTTTTCAATAGAAAGGCAGATAGCCAATCACAGAAACATTATTTAAAGGATAGGTACTGAATATCTCAGGAGACAAGGAGAAAGGATAATTCAGCAGGAGTTAATTCAGGGATGTTCTATGGCCTGTGTTATTCAGGTCAGACTAGATGATCACAATTGCGTCATCTAGCTTTAAAATCTAAGAATGACTCTATGCTAATTACTAACTGATTTTACATTAAAAAAAAACAATGTTGTTTTTCTTGAAGGTAAAGAGTGTAACATACAGAGCAATACACACATTAGTGGTGCAAACCCCTAGCCTGGAGGAACAAGGTTATATTAATACAGATTATCTCTTGCAGCGTTGTCAACTTTCACAATTTTATCACAAATCTCACAATATTTGGTGGTGTTCTTAAAGCCCCCATTCCTGAGTTATTTGATTAAGTGAGAATCTCAGCTTTCAGTTAAAAACAAAGTTTATTGCACTTGTGATTGCAAAGAAAAGCCCAAAAATATGACTCGGGTACACAAAAAGCTCAAAACACAATAGGTAAATAAAAACGAACCCAGCACTTATTACGGGGCGGGGTGGGGAGGGGAGAACATTTATAATTTTAAGCCCATCTCATGATTGTTGGGGCCAGATTTGTGATGTTTGAATATCTGGAGGTGGCAATACTGTTCTTGGTAAAAGTTCACTATTATTTCTTAAGAACTTGTAGGTCCCTGAAGACAAGGACCATTCTTCTCTGGAGTTTTAAGTCCAGTAGTCTTGCATGTACATAAAATAAAGATTATAGAAATAAAGATTAATGGGATCTTGGCCACTAATTTCAATGACGGCAGGATCAAGCCCTATCTGTCATAATTAATTTGATCTCTCTCATTGACAATAGTACTAGACTATTAATTTCATTTAATTCAACTTCTATGTATTTTAGGTTTGAATTTGTTCCTGGAAAGACACTTTCGTCTAGATGAGGCAACACAGACCAATGACTAAGGCCCCAGACTGGAGGTCAAGAGACCTGCGTTCTATTCCTTGCTCTACAACTGACTCAGAGTGTGACTTTTGGCAAGTAATTATCCCTCTCCATCCCAATGTCGTCATACAGAAATTGAGGATAACATTTTCACTATGATCATAAAGTGCTCAGAACTGCAGACAAAAGGCACTCTATAAATATCACCTTGAGTTTTATAAATATTGAAACTAAATATTCTTTTATTCTTAGCAAAATACTAAATGGGAGTGCTAGTAAGAACAATTTAGCTTCATGAATCACTCATGAAGAAGCAATACATTAATGTAGACCATGCAGTATGTTTAAGACATTATGAGACTGTCAGTAATAGAATACATTTTACTCAGGGAAGTGTCTGCTGTTTACATTTTTAACTCAAAATAAACCTAATCAATTATTCTTGTTGTGATTCCTTCTTTGCATTGGCTTCCTGTCAAATTTAAAATTGATCTTAAAATCTTTTAAGCTGTAAGGGATTGAAAGGTCTTGTTCTATGCTACCCTTGTGAATTGGTATCTCCTTGTACTCCTATGTATGACCTATGATCTGCGGCTGGTTACGCTTTTTCTTCAACTCATCACAAGTCCCCAAATAGCAGGAATTTTAGCCGCTCTGCTACAATAGTCTGAAAAAAATAACACCACAGGTATCAAGAAATTTGATGTTCTATCTCCACAAGAAAAAATCAATCTTACATATTATTTAGAGATGGACCTGAGTTGGCAGAATGTGGGTAAGGTAATTTAGAGTAAATTAAGTTGCAACTAATAAGTACTGTAGGTGCCCAGTACATCTTAAAATCAGTCACTTATTTAGGTGCCTAAATATGGATCTAGGCACCTAGCTTTCAAAACCTAAGTTTGAAAAACTTGGCTTTAATAATTAAGGTTCCAATTCTGTAAATACTTATGCACATGCTTAGTTTTAAGTTTGTGAATAATGGGACTTCTCATGTACTTAAAGTTAAGTATGGACATAAGAATTTGCAGGATGGGACCCATCATTGTGAAGGTTGTGAAAGTATTCTGCAGCACTCCGTCATACTTTAACATATTGGAAAGAGCTGAATTTCTGATGGCTATCTAAATAAGTTTACAAAAGGCTAAATTCAGAGAGGTATATCAAACCATAAAAAAACCTGGATAGATAGAGTTGGTAAATAGATGGATTAAAACTCATAATGAATCCACGAATGTTTATGATTCACCTACTTGCTTTAAAAGCACAGTTTGAGGAAGGAAAATTAATATTGGGTGAGAAACACAATATATTTTTCCTTACTAACATCACTAAGGACAAAATACAGTGAGAACATAATTGCTAGAGCAGACAGAGAGGATGTGACACATTTAAGAACACAGAATAAATCTGACAGAGTTTGACATGTTCTGGCTGCCTGGTCACAGAGGGTAAAACTCTAACAACAACAAAATGGCTCCTGTGGCTAAAAAGTTGTTAAAAGATAAGAAATCAAGGAGGGAAGTTTTCTGAAGGCGGAGGGGTGTCACAGAGGAGAAATTAAAAAAAAAATCAGTTAATTTTCCTAGACACAATGAATTATGTTCATGATTTGCATGAGGCTTCTAAAAAGCAAGAGTTGCAAATCTGCAGATCACACAGATTGAGTGAACCAAAAATGTGGTTAGATACCATAGAAAAGAAGAGCCATATATTTTAGTGAATAAGTAGATTAGTTATTTTTATGTGTATTAGCACATTTCAGAAGATGCAGATCAATATATATAACACATGAGAGGAATGGGATGGCATTTACCCACAAGTATCACCCTTTATAAGTCATTTTTGCATTTCAGAAATAGATAATGTTACTGCAATATTTGTGGGATTCCACACACTGAGCATAGGGAAGTGGGAAATAACCCAATTATCAAAGGCAAAAATTAGGAAGGTTTTAAGGGCGACCGGCTTAGCTAATGAATGGAGGGAATTATAGAGAGACAAGATGGGTGAGGTAATATCTTTCATTGGACCCACTTCTGTTAGTGAAACAGACAAGCTTTTGAGCTGCACAGAGCTTTCCTTCAGAATGGAGAGAATGGAAGTTACACTGTTAAAAGAATGCACACCACACCACAATACAATTATATCCTCTTATCTTAGAGAAAAGAATGAATGAACTGGGACTTTCTCTTAAATGAAATTTAAAAAAAATACTGACCAAGGAACAGATTTGTGAGTTGTCATGGAAAACAGTTGCCTAATACAGAGATAACTGTGGGAGACAAGAAGGATGTGAAATGGATTGTTAGTGAAGAAAATATATAAATCAAGAGGACAGTATTAATTGTATAAACAGTAGACTTGCCCCTACTACCCTATGAATGTCTTTCTCCCGTGCTGTACTTTAAGGATATGTGTGCTTAGTATTGTAATACTGAGCAGTTAAATTCTATCAGGATTCAGAAATTAAAATTATGGAAAAGATGAAATACAACTAGGTTTTGCAGTTACACATTAAACATTAAACTGTGGGGCTGGAAGATGGGCTCATGTCATGCTGACCTAGAAGTGAGATTCACACCTAACTTTGGGCTCTGGCTTCATTCCTCATGGATCTTATAAAAAGTCACCATCCAAAGCAGCCAGGCATTGAACCCATATAGGATTTCACAATGATAAAAAATATCCCTGGCCACATATCTGTTTAAAAAAAGTCTGAATTAGGTGAGCACAAAACCAGAAGGGGAAGGCTGCGTTTTCCTGGCACTGATAAGAAACACAACTGGGGCAGTGTGGGGGAGGAAACAAAAAACAGACAGACCTATTCTGCAGCAAGGTTTGTGTGAGACAATACACAGAATCTCACCATAGTGATGGAACGGGAGTTTGAATGTTTCTAATTCGCTTTGGATCCTATCCTAGAGGGGTTTTCAAAGTCAGAGGAGAGACCTGACTGCGAATCACAGATGCTTTGCCCATGAGTTACACTAACAAAAGGAACACAGAAGAGGCTCTTCACCTTGGACAAGACACTACAACAGCTTAAGGATTGATTATGAGATATTTAGAATAGGGGTAGCAGTAAAAATATGCAGATTACATGGCTCTCCAAAGGTAAACTATGGATTGAATTTTCAAAAATACAAAATTAGGAACCTAAAACCCATTTCCAAAATGACAAACACTTGAACTAGATTTCCAAGGTATTTAGACAGTTAAAGATGCAGATAGATATGTACTGAATTATAATGCCCCAGGCTTTCTGAATACCTAGAAGTGATTTCCTGGAACCACAGAATTAACCAGAAAAGCTACTAGAATCTACATTAAAAACCCTGTTATTAAACTCTTGTATCAGCTACCGTAACTCACAGAAAAATGAACTGAACCTTGATACCAGTCAGCTCTGTGTTCTTGGGGAACCAGGGTGCAGTATCTAGCCTGTCTGACTCGTGAAAGACAGCCCCCCCCCCCCCACCACCAGTCTCTGCTTGAACCAAAACCGATCAGAGAAAAGGCTTGCAGAGAGCAGTGAAGGGCGTTGGGAGACACACCTCGACCCCTCCTGACAAGGGTGACAAGATTAAGACATCTCTATTTGCATACAGAATGGAGAACAGAGACAACTCTCCTAGCCTCATCTGCATGAAAGATGGGACCGGGATTCGTCTCACTAGCATACGGAATGGAGAACAGAGAACCACACTGAACTCTGGGACCAGAAAAGCAGGGAAGCACTGCATCATGGGGGATCTCTGCTCCAGATGTTAATGAACCTACACCTGCACACACCCAGCTCAGCAGTTATCAGACCAATTCTAGTAATGAATCCTTGATTGATATCCAAAATACTGAAGCAGCCTAGTTGCATTGTGAGCTGCCTGGAAGAAAACACCACCCATAGCCAAGAGTGATCAGCTCCTATTGTCTGGCCTAAAGAAAACCCTTGAGTCATCAGTTTACCTATAAACAAATCTAGTGTTCTCCCTTGAACCATTGTATTTTCTCTACAAAAATCCCTACTCACCCTCCAGTAAGTGATCTGATACATAGACCCAAGCTCTGCATCAGTTCCACTGGGACTCCATCTTCTCCTGACTGATCGTGCTGGGGGCTCTGCCTGTCTCCCGCACTCAGGACCCTGAGCTACCACCATCACCTGGGAACCCCGACCAGTTCAAGCTTCAGGGAGCAGTGAGATCCTCTTCTTTCTCTCTGTTTTCCTTTCTACCTTAGGTATTAACCTTTAATAATGCATGTTATGTTGGTTTAGCCCTCCTTGTGTCATTATCACTGTTATTCAATAAATAACTTTTATGGTTAAGCGGGTTGCTTCTCTCTCTCTTGCTGAACTTTACTCTTTTTGTGTTTTTAGCTTCCCCCATTTACCCTGCAGCAACGCTTCTTTTACCTAAGCTAAAGATCCCTGCAGCACCCAAAATACTGTGGGGTTTGCTCATCAAGTAGGTTACTACCAGTACAATTGTGATGTGAGAGTGCGGATAGGAATGTGCTGAATCTGGGACACAAGGGTGGCAGCTTCAAAGTGCTGCTTGACCCAGCCCATTGAGTCCAAGGACATATAAGGGAGTCAGCTTGAAAGTGCTGATTGACCTGGTCCGCTCAGACTTGCTCTCTCTATATGTATGTGTATGTGTGTTCATCCAGTTCTGGGGCTGGAGGAACCCAGCCCTAGGGAACCTAGGTCCTGCAGGATAGCTCCATTGGGAGGGGACTTGCAGAAGGGAGGAGTAGAGCTCCATATGAAAACACATGTGACACAAGCAGTACATTGATAAAATTACAGAACCTGCCTGCCTGTTGGAGCCAGCTGAGGTCACCCAATCAGGGTGAACTGCAAACAAAACAGGGCAGACAAACCCCAAACGCTGGTGGATATTCCAATACTTAGATTTTCCAAGCCAGCACAAAACAACTTCTATATTACCATACAGGTTACTCAGAAGTCGAAACAACGCAGTTCCCTTAAAGTACCCAGCCTCAGGCCTCCGTCCAGACACACCTGTCAGATATGATGATGATTACTGAGAATCTTATCTCATCATATAAAAGAAAAGGTTCTTCCAATCCCAAAGGATCAGCCACATACCCAGGTCCAATTATAACTTAGATCTTACCCAAAATACACGCTATAGTCAATTCTTATTAACTAAGCTAAAATTTATTAAAAAAGAAAAGAGAGAGAGTGTTGGTTAAAAGGTCAATATACATACAGACTTGAATTCAATTCTTGAGGTTCAGATACATAGCAGAGGTGAGCTTGTAGTTGCCAAAAGTCCTTTTAGAAATAGTCCATAGGTTATAGTCCAATGTCCATATTCAGGGTGGCTCCAGTCAAAGACTGGGGATCTCAATCCTTATGGCTTAAGGTTCCCCCCTCTTGAAACCAAAGCAGATCTGAGATGATGTATGATCATGTCCCAGGGTTCTTATACATTTCCAGCAGCCTTTCGGCCTGAGAAAACAATAGGCTTAATTCTCCTTCCTCTAAACATCATGGCAATTAGCACAGGGTAATTTATCCATTAAACAGTTCAGATACAGGTTACTACAACCTTCAAAGAGACATATAGACAATAATACTATTTCACTCAAGTATCATCATAAATGTTAATACTCCTTTTTTGATCTTTGAATTAAAGTTATAGCAATAGACAAGACTTGTTTGCTTACATCACAAGACCTGAGCAAACATCTACCCTTGAGATCTCTAACAATGCAGACTTGCATTTCAAAGCTCTATTCATTTACCTATCTTCCTAACCAGTCCTTAAAGTTCACCCATGGGTCAGGTTATTCTGTGAGTTAATTAACTCTTTCTGGCCCTGTCACCTTTCATGAAATATTATATTACACTCATAACGTCACATACATGACATGTACAATTACCCCACAAACCCTGCCATCTACTATGATGAGGCTGCAATAATTAACTGTCTTTGCAATAATAAAATAAAAGTGCAGAATTGTGTACCTCTTAACACCCTATCTTCCTCCTTAACATAAATAGGAATGTTCTTGATAAGGGTTTTATCAATAGAATGTCTCTCCCCTTGCTCCCCACAATTCTGCATGTAGATCACTATGGTTTCATACATCAACAAGTAGCTAGCACCCATTTAAGGAGCCTGCCACAATATTATTCTACAATGGCACAAACTGATGCACTCTTTGTAAGCCAGGACTCAGAAAAGATACTTGACCCTGTTTTCTGGGGATATTTATTTTAATTAGTAACTCTTGAAGCTTTCAATTTTGGTCATCAGTCTTTTTGATCAAAACACAACCATGACAATACTGACTAATAGTGTACAATCAGAGCAGGGCCGGCTCCAGCTTTTCTGCCGCCCCAAGCGGCCAAAAAAAAAAAAAAGATGAGCGGCGGCACTTTGGCGGCAGCTAAATCACGCTGCTTCTTCGGCAGCAGTTCTGTGGATTACTGTGGATTGTGCAAACCAACTACATGGCCTATTTGCATTGTCAGTGGTGTGAAGGGGCCATATGAGACTCAAGATAGACTCCTCTATAAACATAGTGTGATCTATTGCTTTGCTATGCAGAGTAGTTTAGTTTTAAATTTTATCTAATCTTAAATAATAGTATGGATGAAAAAAATCATGCTAAATGTAATTAATAGCTCATACTTTATGTTACTAATTACTAGCACTTACCAATAGAATCAACATAATATTTTAAGTCTAAAGGTCAAATTCTGCTCTAATTTGGTCCTAATTGAGTTAAAGTCTTCTTTTTATTATATTTGCAATGTTTTATTTGACAACTAATACGTTTTCCATTTCCCATTAGTTTTAAGCTTATTTACTCTTAATTGCCCATTTTATTCTGACTTTTTGAAAAAGTCTGTTATAAAGATATTAGTTGCCTAAAATGTGAATTGCAAATTGAATTTTGTGCCCTTTTCTATATATTTGCATACCTAAAGTGTTGTTTAAATATTTCCAAATACTAATCAATACAAATGCATTCATTATATAGCCACTAAATCCTGAAGCCACATATGTACAAACAAGATTTCATTAAGAAGTGAGCCAATGACCCAAACAAACAAACAAAGAGCCATTGACTACACATCATCTAGCATGGTTTGTTTTTGATTTGTTTAGTTTTGTAACTTGGCAGATGATAACTCACATGGAAACATCATTAATAATTGCCAGTAGTTCTATTTGGAAGGACTAATTTGTATGGAAGACTTTGCCTTAATGAGGTTCCACTTGAAAGTGAACTAAGATTTATTGAGCTGGTGCAAAGGACATTTTAATTAGTACTTTAAGAGTTGCTTAAGATTTTTATTTGTTTGTTTATTTTAGTGATTCTCATATAAGTGATCTAATTATATACAAAGCATAGGTACCACTATAGACAAGGTACCCTACTATGCAGCTTTTCACTTTATAAAGTAAATTTGCAGCAAATGACTATGTGTGTGCATTCTAAGTGGTATACTCTAATCCAGGGGTCTCAAACACGCGGCCCGCCGAGTGCGGCCCACCAAGCTCCCCGCGCGCGCGCACCCCTCCCCTCCCCTCCGCCTACCCGCGGGATTCCCCTCTGTGGTGTTGCGAGCCCCACGCTGCTCTCTGAAGCAGCCGGCAGCACAGCCCCTTCGGGCCGGGGGGGAGGGGGAAGGAGGCAGAGGCCTCCTGCATTGCCTCCTTCCAGGCACCGCCCCCCGCAGCTCCCCTTGGCCGAGAACAGGGAACCGCGGCCAATGGGAGCTTCGTGGGAGGTACCTGGAGGAGCGGCAAGAGCAGCACACGCAAGCAACCCTGAGCCCCTCCCCCTCCCCCAGGGGCTGCAGGGACACGGTTCCAGCTACTTCCTGGAACGGAGCAGCGCGGGGGGACAGGACAGGCAAGGAGCCTGCCCTGGCCCCGGTGCGCGCTGCTGCCACTCCGGAGCCGCTCTAGGTAAGCGGCGCTGGGCTGGAGCTCGCTCCCTGAACCCCTCCTACACCCCAACTCCTTGTCTGAGCCCCCTGCCTCATCACGCACCCCTCCTGCACTCCCTGCCCTGAGCCACCTGCTGCACCCTGACCCCCTGCTGCACCCCTCACCCTCTTGCACCCCACACACCAACTCCTTGCCTGAGCCCCCTGCCGCACCCCGCACCTCTCCTGCACCCCAACCCCCTGCCCTGAGCCCCCTGCCACATCCCGCACCGCTCCTGCACCCCAACCCCCTGCCCTGAGCCCCCTGCCATATCCCACACCCCAACCCTCTGCCCTGAGCCCCCTGCCACATCCCACACCCCTCCTGCACGCCCTGCCCCGAGCCCCCTGCTGCACCCTGCACCCCGACCCCCTGCCACACCCCTCACCCTCTTGCACCCCACACACCAACTCCCTGTCCTGAGCCCCCGTCGCACCCTGCACACCTCCTGCACCCCCTGGGGGCAGCGTTGGGTGGGGACTTCGGGAAGGGGTTTGAATGGGGCGGGGAAGGGGTGGGAAGAGGTGGGGCAGGGCCTAATGGAAGGGGTGGGGTGGGGGCGGGGCCAGAGGCAGCGAGGGGAGTGTCAGTGATGCAGCCCTCGGGTCAATGCACTAGTTCTCATGTGGCCCTCGTGGTCATTTGAGTTTGAGACCCCTGGTCTAGGTGAATAGTACAACTCTGGAAAAGTTTTTTGGCATCTAATAGAACATAACATCACTGCAGGTTTTTGAAGCATCCTGTAGAATTCAATAGAGAATTATATCCCTTCTCTAGATTTTTTTTATCCTATAAGAAGTATATTTCTGTAAATGTGTGAAATCTCTAGTCTATTAAAGTCAATGACAAAAATCCCATTGACTTCAGAAGGGCCAGCATTTTTAGAATTTCTATAGAAATTTATTACATTCTGATGGAATCCTATTGGTTTAATCCCTACAAATTTTACCATAACAATAGTCCCTCAACCGGCATACCCATGTGCTCTCTGTCTTAATATATTTGATCTTAAGGTAACATATTTTGAAATCCCGAAGAACATTAACTAGAACAAATCTTTTTAAAAGTCCAGAGTAAGCAGCTTTACTGATCCACATCTTTAACACGAGCCTCAGTGAATTCAGTTTTCACCACAGTCCATGTGCAACATAGATGAGATATATTTTAGATTCACTGAATGAATGGGGATTGATGCTAGATAGATCAGTAGGAGGAATGCAGAAAAATAATATGGAGCACTGAGGAACCCAATTCCTGGACCAACAGGAACGGGGAACACCAAGGAGGCAACATGCTCTGTCTTTGGGAGAGGGTTACATCTTCTATTGCTGTGCAATGGTCACGCCAGTTAACTTTGGACTGTTATGAATTTTCTTCTTTATACGCTTGTTTTAAAATTAAAAATATATAAACTTCTCATGGGTTTTGAACTTAACCTTTTCTGAGAAACAAAAAAATTGTTGGTCTCACGGAGAAGAGACAGGTGATTTTCCCTTCCCTTTCCTTCCCTCCCCTCTCCTTTAGGCTACATCCACAGTACAAGCTAGGGTGTGATTTCACCTGCTTCTGCGTGCGCTCGTGCTCTCTCTTTCACACTCACACAGCAGTGGAGCCACAGTAGCACAGGTAATGGCAGCAGAGACATGGCTTACTTATGCCATGTATGAACCCATCAGTTTCAGGCATGTTGGTACTTGGCACAGCAAAGCTGTGTCTCTGCTGTTGCTCATGCTACCGTGGGTACGCTGCTATTTATACTCACGCTAGCATATGTGTACAGAAGCAAGGGCATCACACCCATAGCTCACAGTGTCGATGTAGCCTTAGCCTGTGACAATCCAGGCATAACCTGCTCACATAACATTTTTCATTTCACAGCCCCATTAAAAAGTCAACACTTGCCAAAGAGTTACCAAGTATTTGGTTACAATCTCATCTATCTAGCTGGGATGTTATATCATGCTCATAACTAGTGTATCTCAGACACTACAGTTTCTCCCTCTGAAGCCCCTCCCTTCACAGGGGTTGGGTCCTGGGTTCTTTTTTTGTGACTGCTGCTTCCTCCACTAAAGGTGACTCCTCACTGTGCCCAAGATAGGAGTGTTTCCCCTTGGGAAAGATGAATAATGCTACCACTGCTGGAAAGGAGTGTAAAACCCAGTACACATGAAACAATGAAATACACCAACACCAATCCCAGCAAAGAAATGACACATCTAGATATAACAAAGGGGGATTTTGGGGGGAGCAGGAAATTAGGATCTGGGAAAGGACAGTGTTAGGGTTAACTAAGTACTTAAACAGCAAACAAATTTCCCACCTCTCAACAATTGCAAGTGTTCCCAACCTCTCTCCCCGGCACCTTCCCAGGCAGCTGGTACACTGAGGATCAGTCTAGAAATGAGTACTGAAGTGCTATGAACATTGGCTATCTTAAACAACAAAAATGGGGAGGAGTGTTCTCTTACAGAGTCTTCACACTTGGGTGGGGCAAGGTCTTCTCTTGGTTCCCTGCACTGGAGTCCTATGGAGGTCTCAACTGGCTCTCAATAGCCCACTGTGATGGAGCAAGGCCGGATGGCTACAGGAAAGTACTAAGGAACAGGTATATTAGCCCCAGGCTAAGCAAATCCCTAGTACCATGGGAACCAAAATGGCAGTTGCTCCAGGGTAATTAAGGCACCTGGGGCCAATTAAGTACTTTCTAGAAGGCACCGGAGAGAGCTACATTGATTGGAGCACCTGCAGCCAATCAGGCCAGGCTAATCAGGGCACCTGGTATAAAAAGGGGAGCTCACTCCAGTCAGAGGAGCCAGAGGAAGGAAGTGCGTATGAGGAGCTGGGAGCCAAAAACACAAGGAACTAAGAACTGAGAGGGTGTACTACTGGAGGATTGAGGTAACACCATACAATCAAGCAGTATCAGACACCAGGAGGATCCTATGGTGAGGATAAAGAAGGTGTTTGAAGGAGGCTATGGGGAAGTAGCCCAGGGAGCTGTAGCAGTCAAGCAGCGGTTACAAGTAACACTATAGAGACTGCTGCAATTCACAGGGCCCTGGGCTGGAACCCGGAGTAGAGGGCGGGCCCGGGTTCCCCCCAAGCCCCGCTACTCCTAATCAGACATAGAAGGAGTTGATCCAGACTGTGGGTTTCATTCAAGGGGAAGACCACTGAGGGGAGGAAATCCGCCAATAAGCGCAGGACCTACTAGAGGAGAGGAGGAACTTTGTCACAATAGGTGTCAGGAGTGGGATCTTTGGTGTGCACAGCACGGCGGAAGAAGGAGGGTGATTTAAAAACACACACAAAAGAAAAAAAAAAAAAGGGAGGGGTTTACAATTTGCTACCACAATGGATGATGTAGTACGGGCACTGATACAAGCCACGGCGGCCCAGCAGGAAGCTACCCGTGTCCAGGCAGCTGCCCAGCAAGAAGCAGTGCGACTGCAGCAAGAAACTAACCGTCTGCTGATGGACCAAGCTGTACAAGACCGAGCTATGTTGCGGGAACTGGTAGGCCAGGTAAAGACCCTTGCAGAAATGAACCGTGGGCATGATGGGACACGGCTCATACGGGCTAACCATTGGCTGCAGAAAATGACCAAGGAAGATGATGTAGAGGCATACCTTCTGGCCTTTGAGAGGACAGCCCTACGGGAGGCCTGGCCTCGAGATCAGTGGGCTGGCATCCTTGCCCCATTCCTGTGCGGGGAGGCCCAGAAGGCCTACCATGATCTGCCTGAAGAAGCTGCAGCCGACTACTCTCAGCTGAAGGCAGAGATCTTGGCCAGATCTGGGGTAACATCCGCAGTACGGGCCCAGCGGTATCATGAGTGGAGGTACCGGGAAGACAAAACCCCACGGACCCAATTATATGACCTCATCCATCTTGCCCGAAAATGGTTGCAAATAGAATCCCGGAGTCCGGAAGAGGTACTGGAGGTTCTGGTCATCGACCGGTACACGAGGGCACTGCCACCAGATCTCCGCAAATGGGTAGGCCAGAATGATCCGTGCACCTATGAAGAGATGATCACGCTGGTAGAAAGACGCATGACAGCCAGAGAATTGGCCCAACTACGCAAGGAAAGCCCCTTTCGTAGCAAGCCCTCAACCCCAACCCGAGAAGGAGGGACAGCCAAACCCCTGGGGAGTCCTAGGTGGAGGAAGAGGGGGGCTGAAAACCCACAGAGACTCCAGATGGAAGGGATTGGCCTGAGTGGAGGGAACCCTGGGACTAAACCCCCTAGTCCACATGATGGGAGACCGACTAGAAACAGTTATAGATGTTATGCATGTGGGGAGTGGGGACACATAGCAGCACAGTGTCCCAGCACCGAAGAACCTATGCAATGCAATTTGGGGGATTGGGATCTCCCATGCTCCCTTATCCACCTTGCGGGCGTTGCATTAGCCCCACATAACTACACCAGGCCAGTGAAGGTAAATGGAACAGAGACTACAGCACTAGTGGACTCAGGGAGTGCTATCACCCTTATATCGGGTAAGCTGGTAAAAAGTAGCCAGCTGCTACAAGCCAAACGGGTAACAGTGACATGTGTGCATGGGGCCATGAGTCAATACCCCACCATCCCAGTGGAGATAGAGGTTCAGGGGAACCCCATTGAGGTGACAGTGGGCGTTGTTCCTAAACTCCCATATCCTGTAGTTATTGGGAGAGACTATCCAGGGTTTGATAATTTACTTCCCCCTGAGAGGCTGCAGGGAAGTGGAGACCCTGTTGGCAGCGACTCATCATTGAGGGAATGTCAACCCCCCATGTTTTCTGAGTTTTCTCAGGATCTATTCTCAGCCCCCCAAAAGGCCCGGAAGACAAAAAAAGAAAGGAAGGCCGCGAAGGCTTTGGGAACCCAGATCCTGACCCAGGGCCAGAAGACTGCGCTAGTAGGCAGATGGACACGAGCATCCAACAGAGAAACTTCCAACACGGAAGGTGAGCCAGAGGCTGGACCCAGCCATGATGTCAACAGGCCATTGGAAGAAGCAGAAGCCGGCCCCTGGGAGCTCAGGCAGGGTAGTCCTGGGAGAGAGACATTCGGACGGGACCAGGCAGAGGACCCCAGATATGATAACGTCAGGAAAGAGGTGGCTGAGATAGATGGGATAGCAGTGGAAGGGAAGGTCCGAGGTCCAGGACCCTACTTTATAGTGAAGAAAGATCTCCTGTACCGTGTGGTGCAAATGCAGGAGCAGGAGATACATCAACTTCTGGTGCCCCGAAAACATCAAAAAGCCATATTGAGCCTCGCCCACAGTCACCTGTTTGGAGGACACTTAGGGGTAGAGAAAACCCAGGCCAGGATCCTACGGAGATTCTTCTGGCCAGGAGTACATGAAGATGTCAGGCGATACTGCACCTCTTGTCCAGAGTGTCAGCTACATAGCCCTCGCCCACACTTACGGGCCCCGTTGATACCTCTTCCAATAATAGAGGTACCATTTGAACGCATAGCCATGGATCTGATTGGGCCCCTAGAGAAGACAGCTCGGGGCCACCAACATGTGCTGGTTGTACTAGACTATGCAACCCGATACCCGGAAGCTGTCCCTCTACGCAACACAGCTTCCAAGACAATAGCTAAGGAGCTAGTACAGATATTTTCCCGGGTTGGGCTACCCAAGGAGATGCTGACTGATCAAGGGACACCTTTCGTGTCTAAGTTGATGAAAGATCTCTGTTCATTGCTCCATGTACAAGCCCTACGGACCTCGGTATACCACCCACAAACAGACGGCCTCGTGGAAAGGTTCAATAGGACCCTCAAGGCCATGATCAGAAAAGTAGTGAGCCGGGATGGGAAAGACTGGGATACCCTATTGCCTTACCTCATGTTTGCCATCCGGGAAGTTCCACAAGCCTCCACAGGTTTTTCTCCATTTGAACTACTATATGGGCGCCACCCCCGAGGCATTTTGGATATAGCCAGAGAAGCCTGGGAAGAGGAGCCGAATCCCGGAAGGAACATAGTTGAGCATGTATTACAGATGAGGGATCGGATAGACCAAGTTACACCCATTGTACGAGAACACTTGGAAAAAGCTCAGGAGACCCAACGGACCCATTATAACCACCAAGCAAAGCTTCGACGGTTCCAACCGGGGGATCGAGTAATGGTCCTTGTGCCCACAGCAGAAAGCAAGCTGTTGGCCCAGTGGCAGGGACCCTATGAAGTGATTGAAGCCATGGGAGAGGTAAACTATAAGGTACGGCAGCCAGGCCGCAGGAAACCGGAGCAAATTTACCACATCAATCTTCTAAAACCTTGGCATGATCGAGAGGCATGCTTAGTCACCCGGGAGACTCTTCCCCAGGAGAATAACGTGCATGAGCAAGTGAAGATATCACCCGACTTGACGCCAATCCAAAAGATCGAAGCAGCCGACATGATTAATCGTAACCGAGATGTATTCTCTACAAAACCGGGGCGGACGACGGAGACCTATCACCATATCCGCACGATCCCCGGAGCCAAAATAACACTGAGACCCTACCGAATCCCAGCAGCCAAAAGAGAAGAAATCAAGGCTGAAGTAAAGAAAATGTTAGAATTAGGCGTTATCGAAGAATCCTACAGTCAGTGGTGCAGTCCAATTGTTCTAGTGCCCAAACCTGATGGTACCACGAGATTCTGTAATGATTTTCGCTGACTGAATGAGGTATCCCAGTTTGATGCATACCCCATACCATGCATCGACGAACTGGTTGATCGATTGGGTAGCGCCCGTTTCTTGACTACACTGGATCTGACAAAAGGGTATTGGCAGATTCCCCTGACCAAAGAAGCAAAAGAAAAAACAGCGTTCTCCACCCCTGACGGGCTATTCCAGTACACTGTCCTCCCGTTTGGGTTACATGGGGCCCCAGCCACATTCCAGCGCCTCATGGATAAGCTGCTGCGCCCCCATACTAGTTATGCAGCTGCATACCTAGATGATGTCATCATCCATACGCCAGACTGGGGAACCCACTTGGAGAAAGTTGAGGCAGTGCTACGCACCTTAAGGCGGGCTGGCCTCACCGCTAATCCTGCTAAGTGTGCCATAGGACTAGCAGAGGCTAGGTACCTGGGATATATTGTAGGAAGAGGTATAGTGAAGCCCCAGACTAATAAACTAGAAGCGATTCAAAACTGGCCCCGGCCGACCCGAAAGAAGCAGGTCCGTGCATTCCTAGGCGTGGTAGGCTACTACCGACGGTTTATTCCCCACTTCGCCAGTAGGGCAAGTCCTCTAACGGATCTGGTGAAGGCTCGAGGTCCGGACATGGTGAAGTGGACCGACGCTGCGGAAAGGGCATTTGTAGACCTTCGGACCGTCCTCTGTAGTGACCCCGTACTCATAGCCCCGGACTTTACCAAGGAATTTATTTTACAGACAGATGCCTCTGAGGTGGGGTTGGGGGCAGTTCTGTCCCAAATGATTGGAGATGAAGAACACCCGATTCTCTACCTAAGCAGAAAGCTGCTCCCACGAGAACGGAAGTATGCAGTAGTCGAGAGAGAATGCCTTGCGGTCAAATGGGCCATGGAGACACTGCGTTATTACCTCTTAGGCCGACAGTTTACTCTTGTGACGGACCATGCACCCCTTCAATGGATGCAGAGAAATAAGGAAAAGAATGCAAGGGTCACCAGGTGGTTCTTATCCCTCCAACCATTCCAGTTCCGCATACGGCATAGGGCTGGATGCCACCACGGCAACGCTGATGGTCTTTCCCGAGCACACTGCCTGGCGTCCCAAGTTGCCCAACCCTATGGTGTTGAGCAGAGGGGGGGGATATGTGATGGAGCAAGGCCGGATGGCTACAGGAAAGTACTGAAGAACAGGTATATTAGCTCCAGGCTAAGCAAATCCCTAGTACCATGGGAACCAAAATGGCAGTTGCTCCAGGGTAATCAAGGCACCTGGGGCCAATTAAGTACTTTCTAGAAGGCACCAGAGAGAGCTACATTGATTGGAGCACCTGCAGCCAATCAGGCCAGGCTAATCAGGGCACCTGGTATAAAAAGGGAGCTCACTCCAGTCAGGGG